>CAUJRU010000560.1:0-480363 GCA_963277665.1 Viscum album
ATTCCCTAGATGTTGTAACTCTAGGGGTGGGTTTATGATTTGGAACACCCTCACTCTTTTCTCTATTCATTCACAAGTTTACTGATGATATATTTTTGATTTATAGAGGTTCTTCTTGGTTTATGGAAATGGGGCCTGATGTGATGCGAACCATGATGGGTATTCCTTAAGGAACTTCTGGGTATCTGGTTTCAGATCCTTAAAGACAATTTGTATGAGACAATGGTATAAAACCAATGATGATAACATAGTATAAAAATAGTGTGGACACTCATGAATTGGACATAATGATGATGGAGGTTTTGTGATAGGGTATTAATTACCCAGTAGGATTCCATGGACATTTTGATTATGTGGATCTTGATTACTGGGATGCCTTATAATTTTATACACCCTAGATTTGGTTTATTTGAATTTCTCGGATGACTTGGAAATTTTTACTCCTTGGATCTAATTCACATATATTATATGGATTCCTTGTAAAATTATACTCTATGGATCCTATGACCTACTTTGATTAATTGGAAACTTCCTCTCCTTTGATTTAGTTCACTTACCTTATTTAGATGCCTCTAAAATTTCACTCCTTAGATCCTATGATCAACATAGATTCATTAAATTGATAGTCCTTTGATCTGGTTCACTTATCATATATGGATTCCTTGTAAATTTATACTCCTTGGATCATATGACCAACTTTCATTCCATGAACATTTATACTCCTTGGATTTGATTTACATAGATTATTTGGATTCCATATAAATTTATAAACATTATATATTACAACCTACTTGGATGGATTATACATTTATAACCATTGGATCTTGTTAAATTAGAATATATGGATGACTTATACATTTATACTCTAGGGATCCTGTGACCAACATAGATTCATTGGACAATTCTAATACATGGTTATTTTACATGTTAGTTTGATAGTTTCTACATTATGAATAGGCAATAGTTGATGTAGTTTCATCATTATATGATTTTCTGTTAGTATATGATATCTATTATTATAGTGATTTTTGGTGGGTATGAGTGAAACCAGGGTTTGTATATGTATCCCCATGTGGTGATGTCTCTTTCTCATATATATTTATAGAATTTTCCAAAGTAGTTATTTTCTACTACGATTTTACACCAAGCGATAAACTAAAAGATACCCAGATTTAGTGGTATAACATTGAGATCAATAGCCTTTATGAATGATGTGTAGTTGATTGAATAACGTGTTGAAGGATCTATTATGAACTGAGTTGATTATTATTTTCGATATTTATTATATAAATATATATATGGGAAAATGTATATATATATTTATGGGGAAATATATATTCATGCATACATATACTCATATAAGATAGCTTTATGTACATATGATTGGGGTCATATACCCAAGAATCAATTATAGTATTATTTATATTATTTATATCTTTTTACTATTCTATTTCAGCTATCCCTCAACTAGGATTAGAATATTTCATGATCATTCACTTATGGAAGTATAATATAGGTTTATTGTTGGGTTGGAATACTAAGATTATCTCACACCCATGTACATGAACCATTGTGTATGTGTATAACTTAGGTTTTATTTTTTAGGTTCAACATAAATGTAAGATGTAATGGTCTAAGGCATAGAGTCCCATGATCCAGAGGAGTCACTAGTAAGGATTCATATGATCAGGATGGAATAGCTCATCAGTGTCTTGGAGACTAGGTATGTGCTCTGGTTTAGAGTTAGCGGTAGATCCTTGTACTTTTATTTTATTTAATTTTATATAATACTACAGGTATGATTGGACTAGCAAGGGACCGGTGTTTTATGAATGAAATAGATGTTAGGTATTTTATATCATTTTATGTATTCTAACAACATGTTCTATTTCAGTTTATTTACTACTTTAATGCTTTGTTTATCAATAATTGGAAGATATTTAGTTATTTGTGTTGCTGATTATTCTGATACAAGGGAATAGCCTCTCCAAAAACACACTACAGAACCTTACTTCTTGTCCAAAGCCTCTAGAATATGGATGGGAGAACATGAGTCCTTGTGGAGAACCTTTTTGGAGAACCATTTTAGTGGAATACTAGTGGGGACATTACAGGATGAACCTATACTGAATCCTTCCCTTTGTATTTCTAGAATGTCTATGTTTTAGGTATTATCTTACACATATACAAGAGAATAAATCTCAAAATATTATCTATATTATTAATTGTTTTACCGTACAATTATTTTTTTAATAAAGAATTTTTGGTCACCATAGTTGGAATCCACAGAAAGTTTAATTATTTATGGAAATTAAAACTATAGTAAATTATTTTAAACCTTAGGTACAAGTCCAAATATAGGAGAAAATACTTAAATTTTAGAGATATATAAAATTAACGGTTTAAAATAAGTGATATCACTAACAAGATACTATAACACCCTGAAATTCTGAAGTTTGTACACTGTGATTGATAATGTGCATGACATGTAACACCAAGCGCATAAGGGAATATATTATCTAATGAAATTAATATATATTCACCTTTTAAAAAAATAAAATCTAAGATATAACTGGAAATGCATAAAATACTGAGTTATCTTGCATTACCCTTAACAAATACATTCTTTGATAGCTCATGTTATACGAAATAATTAGTTTCACCAAACAAAATTTATAACAAGGAATAATATTATTCAGTATAATATGATATAACCTAGTCATTAAATTAGTGGCTATGAATATTATTTACTGAAATATTAAAATATATAGTTACCAAAAACATAATGTGAATTTATTGGTTTTAAATTAATTATAAATAAATAAAAGAATCAATTTAATAAAAAGGAAGTGTTTTTATAAAAACCAATTTTTATGCCCAAAAAGTTGTTTTATTCTAATAAATTAAATTAATGAAAATTAGTGAATGATATTAATGAAATATATATTATATATATTCAATTAAGTATTTTTTTCCTAAATCCAATACATTTTATAGGAACAATATGATAATAAACCTAATTTTATGCATAAAAACATAAATTTTTATAAAGCACTTTTACCACCCTTTAATGGTGCAACTATTTTAAATATTAATTTTGAAACATAAATAATTTTCTATGCCAAAATAAAATTAATTTTATAAATATAAACATAAAAATATGGTTCGTGTGAATTTCTTTATATTTTTGTGATGTTTCTTTTTATGTTGAATAGTGAAAAATAATGGATTTTAATTCAAAACTGATTTTTCATCTAATTTAATTAAGTGGATAAATTATATTTCAAATTTATTTTAAAGAAAAATTATAAAAATTATAATAAAATTAATCCAATTTATATCATTAAAATAAATTTCACATTTCAATTATATATAAATACATCTAACCCTTTTGAATGTTTTGGAATTTAAAAACCTGCATCGTCGTCCCGTCTTCCAGATTAAATTTAAATTAATTTATACCACTTATGTGAATGTAATTTGGAAAAATTGATTTCATATATAGAATCAGGATAATATATAATCTATATTAAGTTAAACATAGCATTTTACAAAATATTAGTGAATGTAATTAAAAATTATTTATAGAGATTAAAAGAAAAATTAGCATAATAATTGACTAAACATTATTCTTAAGGCCCAAAATCTCCAATAAACATTTCAAAAATCTATTGGATATTAATATAAAGAAACTATATGAGATTTTATCTAATTTTTTCATTATAGGATCCACTCTTTATAATAAAAATGTGGGTGGAATTTTTTTTCCATAATTAACTAGAATGCCACTCCTCCTCCACTATAAAAAGAAACTTCTCCATCCCACTTATTCATGCCTATAAATCTGCATTTTATTGAAATTTATTTTCCAAAATAACACCTAAACGTCCTTAATTTTATCCTAGAATCCACTTATTGGGTATTAAGCTATCCAATGAGGCCCTTTGGTGAAAACCAAAAGGATTTACCCAAAGAAGAGGTGGAAACCTTTATCAAGATTCTTTAGTCTTATTTCAATTATACACAATAAAATTCTATTTATATCAAGATTATAAAATAAAATCAATTTAATAAATATAATTAGATGTTTTTATTTGATGTTTTTTAATTTAACTTACACACACATTCATCTAATGGTTAAAAACATAACATTTATGTGTTTGGAGAACTACCACCTCACAAAACGATGTCGTTCATTTTTCCTTTACCACCTCTCAGGGTTGGTGATTATTTATAGAAAATATATTTATATTAAATATATATGATAATTATAATTTATTTATTCTTATTTTATTTTTAAATAACACATACCCTTATGATTTCAAATTTGTTTAAATGCAATAACATCATTTGTGGAAATGTGGTCTACTGTCCCCTCAAACCGTTGTGATTTGTTAATACTATACATTGATCAAATAAAATATGATTTTAATAAAACTATGATAAATATGAGAAATAAATATTATAATTTAATTATAATATAAATATATATCATTTACTTCTCATTCTTATAATATGAAAAATAAATGAAATTATCGTTCATGAGTACATATGACCTACTATCTCAATGAAAGGTGTATTTCATTTCTTATCACCAAATGTTATCAACTATTATAAATACATATATACTGAATATAAATGATAATTATATCTTGGATTACATTATTTAGATGATGATATAATTATCCAAGTAAAAGTAACGACATGTAACAAGTCAAAACATACTTGATGAACTAGGAAGTTGACACCCAAAATATTGAAAATAATGAATATTTTTCTAAAAAATGGGTCATAAGATGTTATTATAATATTATACATGATATAATAAATATTAATATGGTTATTAAATAGGTTATTAATATTTAGAAAAAATTACAATTTATTTTAAAGTATGTTAACCCAAAAAGAAACACAAGGTAAAAGATTTTCATCTCACTTTTTTACCTTTATTAGATAAATTTCATATTCACAACATACTTATTTTGTGTGGTGTATATACTTAATATTTTGATATATTATACCATGATATTTTTTATCATTAGGTTATGTTGAGTTTCTATTTTAATTATTTATTCTAATGGGATTTGAGTTTTATATTTCCAAGTGGTAAATAATTTCTTAACCTAATTCCATTATATTGGGTCATATTACTTCCTCAATGTCGTTAATATTATATGACTACATGTTTAATAAAGTTTTACTATATATTTTTATATTTAAACTTTTTTATGTGTATTTATAATTGAAACACATAATTTATTCATTTATTCATTCTCACATCAATGTTATGGTCATATCATGGGGGTTAAATCAGTATATCATTTCATTCGGGATTATTTATACTTAAATTCCTATAAGAGAAAATTATTTGATCATTGTTGAGTAAACACATTCATTGTCTAATCCTTTGGTTAAACAAGAAATATTACATGTAATAGTATAATTTTTTCATTCTTTGGCACTCAAAATGTTTTATAAAATGTCTTTAATAAAACCCAACTTCATATCTCTCTTTGTTCGGAGAGCCTAATTATTCTAAAGACCCAATTTTATAAAATGGATTTCCAAAACGTTTTTAACATTTATAAAATGATTTATTAATGATAGTTTAACCGATTTTTGGTTTTAAATTTTTTTCTAAAGTAATATGCTTGTCAATTTCCAAACTAGGAACCTTTATAACCTTTTTACCATATAAAAGGAATGTTCTATTTACCTTGTGAGTCATGTACATATTTACCTTCCAGCATTCCATTAAAGAATACTTTCAAAGTTTAAAAGGTTAATTTCTAAAGTAAAATGTTGTTTTTAAAATTTATTTTCAATGAAATGGGGTTTCAAAAGGTTTTTGAAAACATAAGGATATTTTCCTCGAGAATGATTATAATGTTATTTATCTATTTCACCATGGGAAACAACCTGTATTATTAATAAAATGGGTATATGTCATATTTATACCTTCCTTATTCTTCCTGTGGATGGTTTTTGATAGATTTGGATAGGTATAGTATATAAATCCACATCCTTGGTTCCTCTGTTAGTCCACTTGAAATATTAAATTTCTAATGATCAATTATTATTATGTTTCCCCAAAATATCCATATCATTTATCATTGATATGATTTCTTGACTAACCTGCATAGAATTTTTATATATGGTGTGTACTTGATAGTTATATGATTAACGAGTAAAATATTGAAAAATAAATATCTTCAATACCATACATATATTTGGTAATGAACATTGTTAAATCAATTATTCGATATATGATGAATTATTTGGATAGGTACGATATGGGTGGGATCAATAATAGATATCCCATTGATTCATTAGTAGTCTCATCAGATTAATTATTTAGATAGACTAAGAAAATAAGGTTTTCAAAAAGTATATTATAAACCATCTTGTGAAAGGTCTAGACGGTAAAGGTACCATATACATAGGAAACATGGATTCCAATAATTTTTAATTTACCTAATTAGGACTCAGTTATTTTTTTATCCAAGACATATTAGTTCGACATATCTATAAATAGATTTCATTCTCAGTTCATTGAATTAATGAAAAGTGTTTTGGTTATTATCTTTTCCATATTTCTTATTACTAAACCTTTTTTAAATGGAATGTATTTTTATTTTTTTACATTGAAATATATTATACTCTCTTCCTTCCCAATTTATTGATTACATGGAATGTTTGTTTCATAATTACCTTTCCATAATTACTATTCTCATTGTTTCATTATTTCTTCCTCTTTTCATAACCATAAATTAGAATTTGAGCTCACCCTTACTTTATTTCCTTTCACTATGAATACAAGAAGTGTACTAAGAATGATATGAAAAGTTACTCTTGGGGGAATAATGTTATAATCCATGTAAAAAAACTATAATTTAATTAGTGTATTACATTGTAATACAACACTCACGTATGTATCTAGTTTACCAAGACATCTAAACACTTCGATCCTTCAGGAATTGATTACTTTTTAATCATTTCAATGTAAAGGTAATAGATAACAACTTCCATATTGATGGGGTTTAAAATCTATAGTTGTTAGAAAATAAAGTTTAGTAGTAACAATGGGAACATGATTTAGGAAGACATCGATTAGAGAACATAACACTATAGTAGAATTAGAGGATAATTATATTAGAACATCCTAATATTTTTCATAGATACATATTATGTGGTTTTCCTAGAAATAAACCCTTTTCTTTATACAATAAGTGGATGTGGTTTTATAATATATATACATAGGGGTTACAAATCTAAAATGATGTATTGAGACTGACTTGGTGTAGCCAGATACATGACAACGAGCATTTATATGCACCTAGTTTGACACTCACATGGGATATTCTTTAGATAATTCACCTTTTCCTTATAAATCATTATAAAGGATTGGAATAGATAATGATAATTATTGAACTATGATAATCCTTATATTAGAGAAGGAACTATGTGGAAATAAAATCGATGAAGTATTTATGTATTGAGGTTGTATTGAAAACCTTCGTTAAAAGGCTATTTATTGATTAAATTTTTAAGATTCCCATCATTATTTTCAAACTGTTATAGGAATTATATTAATATGGTTTTAAAAAAAGGAAAATATGTATGTTGGGTGAAAATCCATCATGTTTAATGGGTTCGTGGAACATGAAATCATGACCGAAGGAAGATAAGGGTTTCACACCTACCATTGGCCTACGAACTTTCCTGGTCAGTTTATCATTGTTTTGAGTAAAACAATATGATGAATATATATTAACCATTAATGTTAATTTAAAGTATTAGAAATTAATTTTTTAAGCATATTGTATTTGGAGAATAATTAGAGACCAATAGTTATACTTTTCATATTTGTATGGGCCTTAAGATTCATAAGAAGTGTATTTTAGTGCTTCAGGAATCAAAGTTAATTTTTTTATATACATTTGTTGAAGTAATGGATGAATTGGAAAATTGATCAAAAATAAAAAAAAGGATGAAACTGTGTTTATAGAAATGTTTCAATTAAATATATTTAGTCATATTTTTAGGAAATAAAATAATTCCTAAAAATTAGAAAATGTTACCTAAAATAATATGTTTTCATAATACCATAATTTATGTTGAAATAATGAACTTTTAAATCATCACTGATTTTTGGATTTGAGGATCTCAACTTTCTAATTTTCATTTAGTTTTTTTATTTATGACATGAACCAATACCTATAAAAATTTATTCATTACCTCCATGTATGTATCTCCACTTTCCACTAATGTTCTTCTACATAGAGACCCAATTATATATTAATCTGTGTGACCTTTGTACTTCTCATTATCTTTGTTATATGGGATGTTTTACGAACCCTTTTCAAAATGTGGGACTTCAACATAAGAAATATCAGTTAATACATTACAAAAATAAATATTAAATTATTAGGAAACTATTTAATTAAGGTGGGGAGAATGAAAAACCCCAAAATTCTAAAGTACATTATATTCGATAGTGTGTATGACACGCAACACAAAGTTTTTGCAGGAATATAATATCCTGATATTTTATAATATATTTACTATTTTAAACAAATTCAATATATGATATATCTTGAAATATATTTAACACTGATTTATCTTTCAGTAAACACAATAAATGCATTCTTTTATAGCATGCGTTACTTGCAAGAAAGAGTTTTACCGAACAATAATATATATTAAAAAATTATTATTTAATATATATATGATATAACCTAGTAATTAAAATAAAATTTTTTAATAGTATTAAATAACTTATGAAAATAAATTTTTATAAAATATATAAAAATAATTTATTGGTTACAGATTAATTAGAAATGAATTTAAGAACCAATTGAAGACAAATAGATGGGTTTTATAGAAATCAATTTTAATTCCAAAAAATCTATTTTATCATAAGAAAATAAATTAATTAAAATTAGTGAATTATATTAATGAAATATATATGTTATATAATAAATAAAATATTTTCACATTCATCCTATAGGTTTGATAGGAATAAGATGATAATAAATATTATTTTCTCCTAAAATCATATATTTCATTAAATTCTCTCACGACCTGTCCCTTGGGGCCCATGTCATGACTACCCCAAGCCCACCGTCCATAGGCCAGAGGTTAGTATCTAGTACCGGAAAGATGAAACCCAAAAAGGGATGGTATTTCCTTTAATCCTATATACACACAGATAGGGCACACTGTGCACAAGTAAAACACAACAAAAAAGTTAATGTACAACCACTACTAAAATCCACCAGTAAGAGTAAAAGTAAGTACTAAGAGTAAAAGGGGATAGTATACAAGACCAACTAAAACTAAAGTATATAAAAAATTGAAAAAATGCTTCAAAGGTTGTCCATCAGGGATCCTACCAGAATGGTAGGTACAACTCATCATTTTTCGCCAATGTTGCTCACCACATCTATCAATATCCTCTAAGAACTATCGAGACTAGTCTCTCCAAGTCTTAGTCATGATTTCCATCATCTGAACAAGTCAAAACAAGGTGTGGGAAAAGTCCATGCAGGGGTGAGTATAACAATACCGAGTAGGGACCCCGAGACCCCCGAAGGTCTCCCAGAATTCCACAAAGGAAAAACCACAAATCGTCATCTTAATCAAAAAGCATAAAGTAAAAGACATCTCACAAAAGGTATAAAACAAAGAGAAAAGTAATATAGATGATTATTCATAAGATATATCATTTAATTATATTATATAGCTCATCTATTGATCCAATAAGGGTTGATCTACTGCTGATCCACAAAGGGTGGCACTACTACGGATCCACAGAGGGTCTCACTACTACTGATCCACAAAGGGTCGCACTGCTGCCAATCCAAAAAGGGTCTCACTCCTACTGATCCATGGAGGGTATCTCTCATTATTAACCATGTAAGGTCACTCCATTTTTGATTCATGGAGGGTTGCACTGTTGTCGATCCACAGAGGGTCTCTCTCATGGCGATCCATGGAGGGTCACTCTACACTTGAGAGAAAACCATAGCATTCACGCACTTGGTGCGCTTGAGTTCCTGAGATTTTGGTTCTCTTAACATTGGTCATACCTCAACCTGCATGAGGTCCCATGAAGATGTAACACGAAGGACCATCTTATTGTAAGGGTTCCATTGCAAAAGATGATTCATTAATCAGAAACTCGGTCTGTAAGATATAATCAAAAAGGTAAATAAGGCCCAATTGGATTTTAGTCTAATCCAACCCATCTATACTCCATATTCTACCAAAACTAAAGTGATGTATTTCCAATGTACCGCCTCATCGCAATGGTCCTCACTCTACAGATAGCACGTTAATCGAATGCTCTGTTTGCGAGTTACATTTATTTTAGTGAAACAGGGCTGGTCGGGTCTGGTAGGGGTCTGACCCGGCCTTCCCATTGGGCCCACAGGTCCCACCAAGATTGCGGGTTCAGACTAGTTGGTGGGTCTGGCCCGGATGACGGGTCTGGTTCATTTTTCAGACCCGGCCCGGCTGGCGGGTTCGGCCCGCTTAGAGAAAAAGACCCGTGGGTTGCAGGCCAGTTTCTCTAGACCGAACATGGTGCTACCGGTTCACCCAATTAGAGTTGTTAGTGTGGTGCCACCCCACCTCCCAAAATGACCAGCTCGGCCAGCGATCATGCGTCCAACCGAGCGGCCCAAGGCGGCCCTCCTCTCCTCACACGGCGCATCGGTGCCACGTTTTTTGCCCGCCGCGACCATATGGCGACGACATCTCATCGTTGAGGCACATACATGTGACACTTCTCCACATAGCTGGAAAATGCCAGCTGCCGCCGATGGTCACTGACCACCACTGCCGATCGCTGGCACCGCTGCGCCGGTGGTACCGTGCCGGCGTCTGCTTCTACGGGCCACCAGAGATGCTCCGGTGGGCTGTTTTCCATCCCATCTGCACCTACGGGCCTCTCAAGTTTCTGCCTTGACTATAATCCCCTTGGATGTTCCTTGCCTCCATGTTTCTCGGTCACCCACAAAGAACGCACAATATCCAAGAGTGTCAGAGGGTCCAGACCTTGTTCAGATTGGCCCATGTACCCCGCATTAGCATTTTATTATAGGGGTGATAACAATAATAAAAAAGATTAATAAAGGCCCCAAATCAATACCCAGCATCAACCAACCGCAAGAAAGAAAGAGTCACGAATCAAAATGTTAGTTGGAAAATCTGAGTTCATTACATTTCTAAATAATGGATATGTGGAATCATTTAAAAACATTAATCCTCTACCCAGATTCAGTGGAATCCACTATGGAAGAGGGAAAGAATTTCTCACTTTTTGTCATTTTATGTTCCTTACCGCTTGTTGATCTCAGATTGGTTCCTCCAACGATCTCAGTACTATCACAATTCTTCACTGGAGGGTGACGTCGTCAGTGTTTCATTAGAGCATTCCATGTGGTTGTGAATTCTCTTTCCAATAGTTTGATTAATAAAATAATTATAGATCTCAATGATAGTTTCAATAATGTGGTTTATTAATGAACCTTAATCAATGAACCAATTAATAACATGGGAATTTCGGTTACACAAACAAAGTAACAGGTCATTTAATTATTGTAGTTACACTGCGGTTCCACCAACCATCGCTCAATGTTTGAAGAATAATAAAATAACTAAAAGAGTTATTTTATTATTTTTCCCCAAAAAGTTCAAAAAATAACTTTTTTTTCCGACCCTTGCTGGTTGAAGTTATGCTTGGCCTAAGAGAATATCGGCACTTTGAATTCAACAGTGCCCTCAAATTTTCAATCTAATCACCGGTTCAAAAGATATAAAAATCCCCCTCGCAAGTTTACTGAACGTACCATTAAAAAAGTTCAAAAATTCGTTTTGGGCTCTCCGGGCCTAGGAATCATGTGCTGTCGAATTTTTCATTCTTGTAATAATTCCATATAATTAAAAAAAGTTATATGAAATTTTTGAGTCTTTATATTCTCCCCACCTTAGGGATTTATTTCCCCAAAATCCACAACAAATTATAAGAAAACAAATTGGGGTACTGAGCATGAATCTGAGCCACCCACTCATATTTTCTCTCCTGTATATTCTCATGCTTCCACCAAACTCACACCATAGGGATCGACCATCCATGAAGGACTTTCTCCTGTCGATCCTCTATCTCCACTGAGAACACCATAAAAGTCGCCCCATCATCAATGCCTATCTTTCCCCAGTCAATGATGTGCCATGGATCATGAATGTATCTCCTCAGCTACAAAACGTGGAAAACATCATACACCTGATGCATATGTTGGGGAAGAGCTAAGAAGTATGCCACCTCGCCAACTCTGATGAGAATCTAGAAAGGTCCAATGAACCTCGAAGATATCTTTACACCCTAGCCAAATCTCCACAATCCTCATTGGGGTGAGACCTGTAGAAAGCATGGTCTCCCTCCTTGAACTCCAATGGTCTCTGTCTCCTATCAGCATAAGACTCTGCCTGCTCTGTGCAATCTTCATCCACTCTTGGATGATCTTCCCATTCATAACTCACACAACTCTAGGCCCATAAGTGCTGACTCCCCTGGGTTTGTCTAGCATAAAGGTGATCTACATGGTCGCACATAAATGACCTTAAATGAAGCCATGCCAAAGGTGGAGTGATAGCTTATTTGGTTTGTGAACTCCACAAGTGGTAGGTGGTCCTCCCAAATACAGCCAAATTCAAGGATGAAAGCATGAAACATGTCCAAAAAGTGTCTGTATGGTCCACTCTATCTCCCCATCTATTTGAGGGTGAAAGGTGGTGCTCAAGCGTTGCCGAGTCCTGAACACCTCCTATAATTAATTCAACAATAAGGATGTAAAATAAGCGTCAAGATATGAAACGATCGTCTATGGTACCCCGTGAAGATATATTATCTCCTGGATGTAGAGGCGTCAGACTCCCTCTAATGATCCCTACTTTCGAATGGGTATAAAATGGGCCAACTTGGTGGCTCGATTAACGATCGCCCAGATAGAGTCATGGTCCTTGGATGAGCGTGGTAACCCAGTCACGATGTCTATAGATATACCATCCCACTTCCATTTTGGTACCTCTAGTGGCAGTGCTAATACTACTGAAACCTGATGCTCGGCCTTCACTTGATGACAAGTGTGGCATTGTGAAATGAACTTTTCCAATTCTTTCTTCTTTCATGGCAACCAGTACTTATTTTGGAGGCCTTGGTACATATTCTCCACTCCAAGATGTACTGCCAAAGGGGATGTATGGAACTCCCTAAACACCTCCTATCAAAATGTCACAGGTACCATGGTGCGTCCTCTAAAAAGGATGATGTGATACCCACCTATCGAGAAATCATCAGGAGCCTACCCTGAGGATATCTGAGCATGTCGGGCCTCGTAGTCAATGTCCCCAAGTTGTGCCTCCTGAAATCCCAGAAGGAGTGGGGGAGTAAAAATCATAGACTGGAGGTCTTCTTCTCCATCCATATTCATGAAGAATAGTTGTAATGTGTCTAGCTACTCTATCACCTCACACAATATATGTAGACCCAAACTTCTCCTGAGTGCATCTACTACTGCATTTCCCTTCCGAGGAGTGTAGACTATCTCAAAGTCATAGTCCTGGAGGAACTCTATCCATCGCCACTACCTCAGGTTCAGGTCCTTCTCTGATAAGATATACCTGAGACTCCTGTGATCAGAGTAGATAGTAAACTGTTCACCCATCAATTAGTGTCGCCACATATTCAATTCAATGACCACTCTTGCTAACTCCAGGTCATGGGTCGCGTAGTCATGCTCATGTAGCGTCATATATCGTGAGAGGTAGGCAATCACCACTCACTCTTTCATTAGGACACACCCCAATCCAGTCCCTGATGCATCGTAGTAGACAACATACCCAACTCCCTCTTCTTGTAACCTCTTGATGGGGCACTCATCAGTCTCTACCTTAGCTCATGCAAACTCTACTGTAATCTCTCAGTACATATGAAGGGTTGTCCCTTGTTTGTCAGATATGACAAGGGTGATCCTACCCTAGAAAATTCAGGTACAAATCTCTAGTAGTACACAACCAACCCCAGGAAACTCTTCACCTCATTCACACTCCTGGTTGGCTCCCATGTATATACTACCTCTATCTTTTTCAGATCCCCGACAACTCTAGCCTATGAGATGATGTGTCCCATAAAACGGACATCATGTATCTCTAACTATAACTTCAAGAGCTTTTCATAAATATATTTTTCTTGATGTACATTGAGGACTATTTTTAGACATGTGGTGTACTCCTCCTCTGGCACTCGTTACACCAAGATGTCGTCAATGAAAACCACTACGAAGTGATTGAGGTAAGGTTGGAAGATCTTGTTCATGAGTCCCATGAGTAATGTTGGGGCGTTTGTCATGACAAAATGAATCAACAAGAACTCGTAGTGGCCATATCGGCATCTAATGGTTGTCTTCGGTACGTCCTCATCTAGCACTCGAAGCTAATGATAGCCTGATCAGAGGTCTATCTTTGAAAACCACCGTACTCATTTCATTTGTTCAAGGAGATAATCAATCCTCAATAGACGATACTTTTTCTTCATGGTCACCTTGTTCAGGTGCTAATAGTCTACGCAAATACTCAAATGTCCATCTACCTTCTTGAAGAACAAAATCGGGGCTCCCCATGGAGAAAAACTGGCCTTACGAACACTTTTCTCTGTAAGTCCTCCAATGGTTTCCTCAACTCACAAAGATCCATGAGATCCATCCAATATGCTGGTGTAGATATCATTGTCATGCTAGGGTAAAGCTCGATGTATAATTATACCTCTCTATGAGTATTATTTTCCAGAAAAACATCAGGAAAAACCTCATCATATTGGTCCACCACTACAGGATAACTCAGACTCCTCTCATCCACTACTCTGAGAGTGAGGCTAGCCATCTGAAGAGTGATCGGTTTCACCCTCCTCTGAGAAAGTTCATCACGTGCTTCAAAGGTTATTTTCTCACAAGTAAAGGATAACATGATCCCATCCATGTGGAACCACCGCACTTTGTTCCCAAAACAATCGATTTGAGCATGGACTCTAGATAACCAGTCCATACCTAATATGACTTCGTAAATCCTCAAAGCTGCTGCTAGGAGATCCCAACCAAAGATCTATCCTCCTAGAGTAAGCTCACATTGCCGACACCAGTGTGTAATCATTGAATCCTCTCCCGTAGAAGTCTATAAATGTAATGATCGAGCCAATGGCTTCCCCATAATCTCCATTCTCCGAATGAGAGATGTGACAATAAAATAGTGACTAGAAAATGTGTCTATAAGAACTGTATGTAGGGTGAAGTAGACACAGATCATACCTAAAATAATATCTGGAGTGTCATGGTTATAGGCCTCAACCTCTTGAAGCTGAGATCATCCATATACACCTTCTCCCTAAGGTCTGGGTGGACCACTTGGTGGTGGTGGTGGTAGTACCTCAAACTGTCTTCCACCGCTGGATGCACGTCCCGGTCCGATGTCGTGTCTGATTACCTATGGACCTCCTTTCTCTAACCTCTATTGTTGTCTCGGTGGTCCCTCGACCATCTTCTGATCATTAGTATGGCGAGTTGGGCAGTTGTGAGCCATGTGAGCCTGCTCGCCGCATGAGTAGAATAGTATGATCCTCTACTGACCTTCTCTTCCTAGTGAGATCTACACCTCCAACCCTACATCTCGGGGTTTTGCTCTGAAAGGTCTTGCCTGGTTGGGCCTCTATTTCATTTTCCAACTACCTTCTGCAGATTACTGAGCTTCCTATCATCCGGTGGTGGCTCTCATCATTGGTGCCTGCTCATCTAGGAAGCTCCCCACCAATAGTTCTCTCTCTTGCACTCCAGCCCGTATTGGGATGTTTAGAGATATCATCTAAGCTATGATCTTTTGTCGGTGACCCTGCTCAATGGTCTGGGGACTAATGAAATGTTATGGTCCCATGCCAGTGGAGTAGAGATAGAGGTCATGAATCCTGGAGAGTACTGTGCCATCGTCAGGCTGCCCTACTGTAAGTGAATTAGCTCCTACATACGCACAGAGCGTAGAGTCGCTAGTACAAACTCCTCCCTGGATAGGCTCTCGAAGACCTAGTAGGATTGAGTCTCCTCCTCATACATCTGGAGTATCAGGTTCCACCTTCTTCTTATTGTTCCCGGAAAGAGACTACCATCTAGGATCACTATCTGGTCTGTTGGTGTCTCAACCAAGTGGAATACTCATTCCAGAGCCTCCAACCAATATTCAGCTACCCGCATATCTGTCTCACCTCAAAACATCAGAGACCTCTGTCTCTAGAACTTGTGAAACACACTTAGTCAGTGTGCATTGTCCACTGGTGGGACTGGTCGCAACTGCTTCCCTACGTGTGGTGCTTCTGCTAGTAAGCCACCTAAAGGTGTTATCATCATAAGATGGCCCAGCACTGACACCTCATCTCTCAGTGGGCCATTATAGTTATCGTTCACTGGAATCCTGAATGGTTGTCTACATGGAGGCATCCTGTAATGAAACAGATGTGACATAGTCAATAAGTTATACCGGGTGATCTGACTCAAAATAGATCAAAAGAAAAACATTTCGAAAACACATTCAAACAGTGTTTTCATGTACCAAGTTGGAAATAATATTTCAAGGTCCTGGTGTATGGATACATCGGCTGTCGCACCCACACTGGACTCCCCAGACTGAAATCTGAACTCAAGAAATTTAACACTATTACCCTAATAAAAAATAAAGACTCTTAGTTCTTTTGGAAGAATCAACCACCCTTTCATACCATGTTGTCATGAATTGTCCCCTAGGTCTAGTGTTGTGACTACCCTAAGAATGCCTTCCATAGGCCAAGGGCTGGTGACTAACACCAGAAAGGGGAAACCCAATAAGGGATGGAATTTATTTTAAACCAATAAACACAAATATAGGGTACACTGCACACAAATAAAACACAACGGAAAATGGAAAGTAAAACCACTACTAAAATCCACCACTAAGAGTAAAAGTAAGTACTAAAAGTAAAAGGGTCCAATATACAAGCCCAACTGAAAAGAATGTACAATAAAAATGGAAAATGTTCTCTGAATATCTTCTATCAGGGATCCTACCTAAAGGGTAGTTATATCTCATCGTCCATCATCACTACCCCTCAACACATCTATCAATCGCTTCCAAGCACCTTCTAGTCACGGATCCCCAAGTCTCAGTCATGTTTTCCATCATATTCCCAAGTCACAACAAGGTGAAAGTGAATCCCATGTAGGGGTGAAAATTACAATACCCAGTAGGGACCCCAAGACCCTTGAAGGTATCCCAGAATTCCAAAAAGTAAAAACCAAAATGCATGATTTCAATCACAAAGCGTAAAGTAAAAGTTATATCACACAAGGTATAAAACTTAGAGAACAAGAATAAAGATGATTTCTCTTAATCATTATCATTTTATTCTATTATGTAGCTTAGATACTAATACGAGAAGGGTTTTTCTGCTGCTGATCCACAATGGGTCGTTCTAATACTGATCCAGAGAGGGTCGCACTACTGCTGATCCACATAGGGGTCGCACTATTGCCGATCCACAGAGGATCACACTGCTGCGGATCCACCGAGGGTATCACTATTGCTGATTCACAGAGGGTCTCTCTCATACATACCCACATAGGGTCACGCAATTTCTAATCCATGGAGGGTGGCACTTTTTCTGATCCACGGGGTCTTGCTCACATGCCAATCCACAGAGGGTCGCTCTTCACATGACAGCCAACCATAGGATTCCCGCACTTGGTGCGCTTGAGTTCCTGAGATTCTGGTTCTCATACCATTGGTTGTACATCAACCACCACGATGTCCCACAATGAAGTAACCTGAAGTATCTTCTTGTCATAAAGGTTCCAACATGACAGATGGTGCGTCAATCAGACGACCAGTCAGTAAGATATAAGCAAAAAAGATAAATAGGGCCCAGTTATATTTGAGTCTGATCCAACCCGGTTATACTCAAAATTCTTCCAAAACTCACATGATTTATCTCAAAAAGACATTCTCGTGACAAGGTTCCTCACATCAGAGGAAACACTTCAATCAGATGCCTGGTTTGTGAGTTATGTTGGTTGTAGTAAAATGAGGTCGGTCGGTCCGGGTCCGATAGGGGTCTGGCCCGGCTGGTGGGTCAGGCCTGGATGGTGAGTCTGACCTAAATGGTAGGTCCAGCCTAGAAGGTGGACCTAGAATGGCTGGCAGACCCAACCAGGATGGCAAGTTCAGCCCTCCTGGAGAACTCAGACTGCGTGGTGCGGGCCGATTATACTGGACCGGACGCGGTGTATCATGTTCACCTACCTCCCAACCACCCGAAATGGACGGCTCTAACGACGGTTGTGTGTCCAGCCGAGTAGCCAGAGTGGGTTGCCCCACTCCTCCACGGCACTTCAACACTGCATTTTCCACCCGTCGTGGTCATCCGGCCATAGCATCTCACCACCGCGGCACCTACGGGAACAGCCTCTCCACACGGCCGGCACGGGTCGGCCACTACTGCTGGTTGCCGACATTTCCACGCTGGTTGTTCCGCGATGGTGGTTGCTGCTGCGAGACCCCGGAGATGCACCGACGGTCCATTTTTCTTCTGGTCTCAACCAACGGGCCTCTCGGGTCACCGCCTTCCCTACGAGCCCATTGGATTTGCCTTGCCACCATGTTTCTCAGTCGTCCACGAAAACAACACAATATCCAAGAGCTATGAAGGGTCTAGGCCTTGTTCATATTAGCCCATGCCATTTGAGTTAGAATTTAATCATAGGGGTTATAAAAATACGCAAAAATATTAATAAATACCCTAAATCAAGACCCCACATCAACCACCTGCAAGAACGAAAGAGTCGTGGATCAACCTGTTAGTCGGTTGATCCACATTCATTGCATTTTTCAAGAACAGAGAAGAATCATTTAAACACATAAATCCCCCACCTGGATTCGGTGGAATCTACTACGGACGAAGGAAAGAATTTTGTGCCTGATGTCATTCGACGTTCATCACCGCTTGTGGATCTCGGATCGATTCCTCTTACAACCGTCATTTCATCACCATTCTTGTAGGAGGGTGACATCATCGGTGTTTCATAAGAGCTTTCCCCACAGGTTTGAATTCTCTTTTCAATAGTTTGATTAATTAAAGTATTAAAGACCTCATAGATAGGTTCAATAATGTGCTTCATTAATGAACCTTAATTAATGAACCTTAATTAATGAACCAAATAATCACCCGAGTGTTGTGGTTACACAAACAAGGTTAGAAGACATTTAATGATCTTCATTTAATGATCATCATTAAATTTTGGTTCCGCTAACCATCTCTCAAATGTTAAAGAAGAATAAAATAACTCATAGAGTTATTTTATAATTTATTTCTGAAAAGTCCCAAAATTAACATTTTTGTCTGACCATTGCCGGTCGAAGTTGAGATTCTCCTAAGAAAATCTCATCACTGCGAATTCAACGGTGCCCTAATATTTTTAATCTGAGCACTAGTTCAAAAGAGAGAAAAATATCGCTCGCATGTTTTCTCAGTCTCGTAATAATTCTATATAATTTAAGAAAATTATACATAATTTTTGGGTCTTTACAAATTCACTTTTACCACCTTTTATAGGCGCACCTATTTGAATTATTAATTTTGACACTTTTATAAATTTTATATTTAAATAAATCATTTTTAAATTGGAACATAAAAATGAGGTTATGGTTATGTTTTGGTATTTTTTGTGAAGTTTATTTTTTTGATGAATAATGAAAAATACAAAATTTTAATTTAAAATTTATTTCTCATCTAATTTATTTATATGGTAAATTATATTTTAATTTTTTTTAATAAAAAATTATAAGAATTATAAAAACATTAATCCAATATAGGTCATTAGAATCAATTTACCATTTGAAATTAGATATGGACACATTTCAAACTTTTGAACATTTTATTTGAAGAACCTATATTATCATCCCATCTATGAGATTAAATTTAAATTCCTTTACTAAACATCATTGATTACAAATTATAAAAATTTATTAAATATTTGGAATGAAAAAATTTATAATTTCTAATAAGGTCAAATTAGTTTTTGACAAAAATATTATTGAATGTAATTGAAAAATAAATATAGCGATTAAGAGAAAAAAAATTAATAAGGGACTAAAACTTAATGTTAAATGTCAAAATTATGTAAAAAATTGTCCATAAGGAATTTCATGATCATATTTAGACCCTATAATCCATTGGATATAATTTTGAAAACTATTTGGGCCACTTTTCATTAGAAAAATTTGGGTGGAATTCCCTTTTCCGAAATTTACAATAATGACACTCCTCTTCCACTGTAAAATGGAACTCACCATTCCCAGTTATTCAAATCTCTCAAGACACTTTTTTGACCAATATATTCCTAAATATATCATCAAATTCCCTTAACTAATCCTTTAATCCATACTTTAGGATGATGAAAACCCAATGAATCCCTTTGGTGAAAATTATAAAGAGTTTCTCAAAGAAGAGGTAACATCCTTCCTCAAGATTCTTTAGTTTTATTTCCATTACCCACTTAAATTAATTTTATATGATGATCATATAATGTCATTAGGATCATAAATACACTAATATTTATTTATTCTTATGATTATATCTACAATTATAGAAACTTCCATCTAATAAGTAACAAACAACTGTTTATGGGCATGGAAAACTACCACATCACAAAACGATGTTGTCCGTTTTTTCCATTGACACATCTCATGGTTGGGAATTAAGATGGAATATATGTTTATATGTTATATATATGATATTAATAATTTATTTATTATTATGTATTTTTATATAAAACATACCCATATGATTTTTATTTTTGTGTAAATACAATAACATAGTCTGTGGAAGTGTAGACTACCTCCCCCTCAAAGCAATGTGGTTCATTAACACTATACAAAGAGCATATAAATGATAGTTTTATTAAAACTTTGAAAGATATAAGAAAAAATTAAAAACTATAATTATAATATACATTTATATCATTTAATTATTATTCTTTTAATACAACAATTAAATTAATGTAGCGTTCATGCACACATACGACCCACCGTCTCGATGATTGGTGCATTTCATTTCTTATCTCTAAATATTTTATGTTTTTAAAAATAAAAATATAAGGAATATTTATGATAATTAAACCATGGTATACATTCCTTAGATTTTTAAATCATGATCTTTGTAATAGGAACAACATGTAACATGTAAAATCATACTCAAATAACTTGGAAATTGACACCAAAAATAGTGAAAATCATTAATTTTTACTAATAGATGGGTAGTATGATATTATAAGATGATAATATATGATATAATAAATATTTATATGTTTATAGATTAGGTTATTAACATGTATAAAACAACTCTACATGATGTTATTGGACATTCACCTGAAAGGAAACACAGGGTTAGGGATTTTAATCTCACCTTTTTACATCCGTGAGATAAAAGTCATATTCACCACTTATATATTCTATGTTGGGTATATACTACCCAGTTTGAAATATTATATCATGAAATGTTTTATATTCATGTTATTTTGAGTAAAAATTTGAATTATTTCTTCTAAGGTCATTTATGTTAAACATTTCCAAGTGGTAAATATTTTCATAACGTGATTCATTTTCATTGTGTTAGTTTCCAAGTGCTAAATATTTCTTTTAAGGGATTACTTCACAATATCATTTTGTTCAGGATTATATATACATGAATATCCATCATAATAAAATATTATATAATTGTTATATAAATTATTTAATTTTAAAATAATCTCGTTATTCATGAAATTTAAAAATTAATAGTTCAATTTTAACATTCTTCGGTAGTAAAAATGTTTTAGAAGTTTTATTTATGAAAACCCAAATTCATTTAAATCTTTGATCAGAGAACCAGTATTCCTCTAAGAATCAGGTTTTCTAAAAAGTGTTTTGAATTTTTTAAACATTACACACATGATTTATTAAATACATGTTTATTGTTTTGTCTTTTACAAATGTTTTAAAGAAGAAATACACCAGTCACTTTCTAAATAATAAACATTTATATCATTTTTACCATGAAAAAGTAATATTTTTTTACCTAGTATGACATGCACATATTTACCCACCATAAATTATTAAGATCCCCCTTTTCAATTTTAAATGGTTAATTTTTAAAGAAAATTTTGTTTTTAAAAGTGATTTTTAAATAAAAGGGTTTTTCAAAAAAATGATATTTTCCTCAAGAATGATTTGAAATTTCTTATTCTATTTCATCAATGAAAATAATAACTATTATTAATCCAATGGTTATATGTAATATTGATATCATCGATATTATATCTTTGGATGGTTTATTATTTATTTGGAAAAATATTTTATTGAAATTTACTTCCTGGATTCCTCTTTAGTCCCCTTGAAATATTCAATTTTTAGTGATCATTAATCATTTTTTCCCCTAAATATCCATATAATTTATCATGTATATGATTATTCACTAAACCCTGTAACATTTTTTCATATGTTTTATACATGATTGTTATTTTATTAGCTGGGGAAATATTGATAAATTCTTATCTTCTGCACCAAAAAAATAGTTGATAATGAAATTTTTTAAATCAATTATCTGATATATAAGGAATTATTTGGATAGGTACTACATGGGTGGGGGTTGTTATAGATATCCCCTAGATTAAACAGAAGTATTTTGGGACATATTAGTTGGCTATCCAAATCTAATGGGGTTTTCTCCTAGTATGTTATAAACCAGCTTGTGAAATATCATGACGGAAAAGGTTCCATGTACCTAGGAAACATGGAATATAATAATTAAGAATTTCCCTCATTTAGACTTAGTTATTATTTATCAATGTTACTTTACATCGATATATCTATAGATGCATTACATTATCATTTAATTGATTAAATGTAATATGTTTGTAAAGTCCCAGTACCGGGTGCCTCCCAGAGGTCTCCTGTACCCAGTTGGTCACATGACCTCAAGCGTATTTCCCCAAATTCCATAGGACGCTGACTAGCAGCGATGTCCAGGGTTTGATAATGCAAAAACTATGCCCTCATTGGAATAGTAAACACAACAAAAATAAAATATTGTCAATTGTAATGGAAGCAGTAAAACCATACAATAGAAGTAAACAGTGGAAGACTAATAGATAATAATCAAAAGAAGCATATACATAAATGATGCATGTAACATGTGTCTAGGAAATCATCCAAACAAGTCACAAAGCTAGAAATATAATACTTAAACCAAAGTACATAAAATAAGTTACTCCAACAGTATCGCAAGCCTATGCTTGGTCTCATGATCTCCAACTCCAACAAAAATCAAGTACCTCATGAAGAAGGTAAATTTCCCATATCTATACCTGCAACCATATAATCTATTTGGGACCAAAATCAAGACCCAAATATTGTGTGAGATGAATCCCAGTAGGCAACCACCAAAATATTTGGGCCTAACTGCAGTGAATATATATAGTATGAAAAATGAAAAATGAAAAACTAAACTAGGAATTACTCAAAAGTAAACAGTCCTATAGTTTCCAATTACATTCATTTAGATTTAATAATTATTCAATCATTGAATTGTTTTTCCTTGGGATTTGGACTAAGATTTGTATACCTTTTGTAATAAAAAACGTATGTCTCAAAAGACCATATAAAAAACAAGTAAGATCAATTCCAAGCTTGTGATTTGGATTAGAAAGCTCATCACATTCTTCAAACATTCCAAAGTAACCCTCTAGGAAAGTTCTCACAGTCTAAACCTCTAGTTTAACGTATCATCAATTCAATAAACAATTACCCTCTGTGAAAACTCACATGGTCTAACCCCTTGGGACCCATATAGCACTAATAATTTACAAACGACCACCTAAGTAGCTCTCACGGTCAATACCACATGGTCTTCATAACAATAATAAAATATAGTGACCTCATAGAAGCTCTCACAGTCAATTCCCTATGGTCCCACATTCACTTAATAATGACACTCTTTGTAGTTATCATGGTCTAACCCATCTGGTCTATGACTACCCAACAACTCTCACAGTCAATACCTCTAGGTCAACATAACTTCAATTTATACATAAATGACCCTACCCCAGGAATCTATCACAGTCAATTCCCCTTGCTCATACAATCACAATGTGAAACACATGAATCTCAAATAAACAATAACTCATTCCTAAAAATAAGAGCTAGGGAAAACAAAACAAGCATATAAGGCATTCTAGACCAAATGGCCATAATTAATCAAACATGGGAAAATGAACCCATAATCAAGGTATTAAACCTTATTCCTAAGAAATGACCCTTTATCAAAAAAAAATGATAGAAGGTATTAAACAGGGTTAAATTATGGAACATTCAATACCCCAAACATTGGTATTCGAAACTTCAAGCATATATAATCCAAAGACAATTAAGAAATGAACAAACCACCTACCTTGATTTTATACGGTGAAAACTCTTGAACATCGACCTTTGAATCATCCTTAAACAACATTGATCTACAAAAAGGTTAAAATCGTTTAACATTGAATAACCCATGAGAGAAGATGAATCTGGAAAAGATTCTCTAGGAGATTGGAGAACACACTGGGGGGAATCCAATGCACCCAGCGGTGTCTCAATCGGGGATTGGACAGAGAATTGGTAGGGGTTCCAATTTTTTCATCGTCTTATCACTCTCATGTACAAAACACGGTAAGAAGAAGATGGTTCCGGTGGGAGACCCGACCCTGGACCGGTATAACAAATAAAAAGAGAAGTACATGGCGTGTTAAGTTAATGTACCTACCATGTACCTTCCTCAATCAACCCCCGCTTTAGGCGGTCTACTAGGTCACCTACACAACCATGTACTCAGCCATTACATAGCCAGTACAAGGCTACATGCAGCAACCAGGTACACGATGTGTACTAAAAAGTACACAGCATGTACTTAGAAAATTTCCCAATTATTCCTTTTTCCTCAAAACAGCCCAAAATAAAGATCCATACATGAATTAAAGATCTGTGTTCTTACAAAAATCCCCCCTTAAAACAATTCATCCATGAATTTCCTTTCCAAGGGTGGTGAAGAAGAATCTTCAAACAACTCTATCCCCTGTGATCGTACGTCGGCCTCCCTTTCCCAAGCCCCGTCCTATACTCACCCATGCTAAAGGAACAGACTGGTCATAAGGAACCTTCATGTTCTGATTTAAAATCTATCTAGGGTGATCCTTGAAGGATACATGCACCTCCAACTCAACATAATCGGGTTGAATAACTTGATACAGTTCTAAAAAGTAATGTCTTAGCTGAGAAACATGAAAGACATCATGCATTGACCAGTACCTCTCAGGTAACTACAAATGATAGGAAACCAGCCCGAATCTCTCCAAAACCTCAAACGACCCGATGTATCTTGAGGAAATCTTCCCTTAGATAGAAATTCTCATGTGTCCCACCCATTTTGTGACACTTATTAAAACTAGATCTGGGACCTCGAACTCTAGATGTCGTCTCAATCGATCAACATAAGATTTCTGCTGAGACTGTGTAGTATCCATCCTCTACTAAATAAAATCCGCCTGCTTAGTGGTCTCTTGGACAATACGAGGTCCCAACATAGATTCTTCTCATGTCTCTATCCAACATAGTGGTGATCATCATGGAATACCATAAAAAGCCTCATAAGGTGCCATTTGAATCTTCACCTTGAAACTCTTATTATTGGAAAACACCACTATGGTTATCTATCCCTCCCAAGAACCCCCAAAATCTAGAACGCATGCACAATGCATGTGATCCAAAACCTGAATCGTTCCCTTAGACTAGTTATCTTTCTGAGGATGGGAAGTTGTACTAGGAAGTACCTTTGTACCCAAAGCCCTTTGTATTCCTTACCATACACGAAATGTAATCCTAGCATCCATATCTAAAATGATAGAGTGCATAAGCCAATGAAAACAAACAATATCTCAAATTTACTACCTTCTAAGATCATCAAAACTGATGGCCTCCTTGATCAGCACGAAATGTACATCGTTTGTGATTTTGTCAATAAATACCCAGACCACGTCATTTCCTTGAGGTGACCTCAGTAAACTCGTCACGAAATCCATCACGAAATCATTACACATCCACTAAGGAATGGGTAACTGCTGTGAAATCCATTCTGGTCGCTGATACCCTACCTTCACCGGCAGATAGGTGGAACATCTCATAACAAACCCAGGAACATACCTCTTTATACCTGGCCACCAATATTGATGGTGTATATATCGATACATCTTGGGGACACCAGGATGAACTGACCATACCAAGCAATAAAAATCTTGCATCAACTCCTCACGTATGTCTTCTAACACCCATATATATCCATGGAAACAAAATATTTCATCGTCATCTATGGTCCACCTAGGAGTAGGGTCCTCATCAAACACACTCTTCCATAGAACTAGGCCATCAAAATCTGATATCTACCTCATTTTCACTCGATCTAGTAGAGTATAGGTAACATCTATAGAAGAAATAAATTTCTACCACTGTCTTTCATGCACCTCCAAATGCATCTAAGAGAACATATCCATAAGCTACCACTCACTATTGGCCTCCTGAACTTCCTGTATCAGATTCCTCCTGCTCAATGCATCAGCCACTATGTTTCCTTTCTCAGGCATGTAGGCAATCTCAAAGTCAAAATACTAAAGCTACTCAACCCAGCTATGTTGTATCAAATTCAGATCTCAATGAGTAAAGATATACTTGAGTCTTTTGTGGTCATTTAATACCATAACATAATATCCCAAATGATCATGTCTCCAATAATGTAAAGCATGCACAACTGTAGCTAACTAGAGATCGTGCATCGGGTAATTCCTCTAACATGTCCTCAACTACTGAGACCTGTACATAATGACTTATTCCCCCTATATAAGCCATACTAACAACCTATACTCGATGAATTATAGTAAATAGTTTAACTCTTACCCAGCTCTAGACAAATCAGGATCGGTGCTGGTGTCAATCTACTTTTCAAATCCCAAAAGGATGAATTGCAGTAATCTGTCCACAATTACTTTTCACCCTTCTTAGTCAGACCTATCAGTGGTGCTTCTAAGAATGAAAATCTTGAATAATGTTCATGTATTAACCATATAGAACCATAAAACTATGTACTTCAAATACTTACTTCAGTATCTCCTAGGAAACTACTTCTCTCATTATCTCTGGGTCTATTTACACTCTTGTGTCTAAGATAACATGACCCAAGGAGTGAATCTGGTCCATCAAAAAGTTTCATTTTTAAATATTAGAGAATAACTTCTGTTATATTAGTGTACTCAATATGATATCAAGAGGGGTGGCATGGTCATGTCGAGTGTGAGAGTACACCAAGATATTGTCCAAGAAGACTACCAAAAAATAATCCAAGTAAGGATGGAACACTCGGTTCATCAATGACATAAAAATGGCCAGCACATTCGTGAGACTGAATGGAATAACCAAATACTCGTATAGACCATACCTACTCCAAAAATGAAAAAGGTATATCTAATGGTGTATCATTAAACTGTGGATAAATAGATCTCAAATAAACCATTGAGAACTCCCGAGATCCTCAAAGCTGAACAAAGAGATCATCAATCCTCGATGAGGGATATCTGTTCTTGACCATCAACTAGTTTATCTTCTGATAATCTACACAATTCTGAGGGTACCATCCGTATTCTTCGCAGAAAGGATAGGAGAACACCATAGAGAAGTATTGGATCAGATGAAACCCTTTTCCTGTAAATCCTCTAATTGGTTTTTGATCTCCCGTAACATTGGTGTATCCATCATATATAGAGGAATGGACACTAGTGCCGCTCCTGGGACAAGCTCAATAGATAAATCAACCTATGGTTTTGAAGGTAAACCTACAAATTCATTTGGAACGACATCACATAAATGATCCACCATTGTATGAAAGTCCATCTGTGAAGTCCCCTTGTCATCCAAATATAAACTAGGAATATTTGAAGTAATCCCTCCCAACCCATGATGTTTGGGTCTTTCTCTGCTCACCTGGACTTCCCATTCGACCATGTATAGAAAATAACATCCCTCTGGTGACATGAAACTCAACCTATAGTGATAGAGATCAACAAATTCCTAAAAAGATACCAACCAGTCCATTCTGAGAAAGACATTGAATACCTATAATCACTAAGACATAGAGGTCCCATAAGAAGTGACACCCTCCAACTTCAATAGGCACCGCATAAACTGAAGTACACCAGCAGTCCTAATCCCTAATGGAGTGTCTATAATCATAACATCCTCATAATTTAAGATATAGATCCCAAGGCTCTCTACAATAGCAACATCAATAAAACAATTGGAATCCCCTGTATCAAAATGCGCATATGCTAAAACAGAAGAAACTAGAATCTTACCACCACTAATTGTAGAGTTTTTGGGATCCTACTAATGATGTGTGTGCTCCACTGCAAAATTCTGACATGTATCACATCCTTGTGACCCTTCCTGACTACCCTGAGAAGATCCATCCCTCTATTGCTAAAATCCTTCTGAATTTATACCATGGCCATGATCTCCTCCTCAGCCTAAATGGCCAGAAAAACTCTTGTTCCATGACTGAAGAGAAATTGGTGGTCCTTCTCATGAATGTGGATTCATAACAGAACCCTTGTCACCCACTACTGGTGAGAAAAATGGGAAAACGATGAAGATGACCCATCTTGTCGCAAGCTCAGCACTTGGCTGGGTCCTTTAGGCAAAGTGGTCTCGTATGCTCACTCTTCCCACACAGGAAGTATACCACCTGGATACCTTAATAAACATCAGGTAAATGATCCCTGCGGTTCCTATTGATATCTATTGAAGGGTTTCCAAACCTAGATTCTGAACAATCATGGATCACAGCTCCCAACTCCCTCATATTGCGCTCATTAATCAGTTCCTAGACCACTATAGTCATCACTAAAGTCAATCTAAAAACATTCACCTATGATCAGATGTCATATCTGAGACCATCCTCAAATTACCTATCCATAGATAACTCATCGCCTCCTAGAATAGGTGTGTAGTGTTGTAGCTCTTTAAATGAGATGACTACTCCATCAATGAAAAAGATGCCTTCTCCAAGTTCATGAACTCTTGATCATGATCTTCCCTCAACGGCTAGGGGTAGAGGTAGTCATAGAAGGTCCTATAAAACTCTTCCAATGTCATATCTTAATGATGTCCTACATGTGAGTAAAAATACCACCATCTCATGGAAGAATCACTTAGCATGTACGTAATGAGATTCACCCTCCTCTCTGAAGGAATCTCAAGATTCTCAAAGATAGAAAGCATGGCTTCCAACCATGGATCTACAGCATGTGTTCCTACATCCTCAGAAAAGGTGGGAGGATGTTGTTATTGGAACACCTGAGTAAACTCTGCCATATTCGGGGTCGGATGCGGTGCTCCCTAGAAAGTATATAACATCTTCATAAATCCTTCAAAAAACTATGCATCAATACCTGCATCTGGTATTACAGCTGGTGTGAAAATGGGCATGATGGGAGGATATGATGGTAGTGCCTAATCTACCATTTCTGGTGTCCGATCATTGCCTTATATCCGGCGTACAACCAAAGGATGTCTTGGTGGAATGAATCTTGAAGGCCAAGTGCACACCTCAGTTCAATATTATCAGGGAAAAAAACTTATAAGTGCAAGAAAGGAATTGGAGAATAAACATTCATGTTTTACAAAATAGTGTTACACGACGTGTATAAACCCTCAATGGCATGTTCCATTAAGTTTTTAACATGACATGTTCCTCTTCCAAACCTTGTCAGGTAACACTCATACACATGGTATTCTCATCTTGAGACATGGTGTGTAGTTGAATTTTCCTTCATTCCCATGTTCCTCTACATGGCTAGAACTACAAAGTTCTCTCTAGGGTAACACTACACGGGGTGTTCACCCTAGACATAGTGTGCACCTGTTAAGTATTATCCACCCATGTCATTGGTCACATGGCTGAATTCACGGTTGATAAATACATGACGTGTACAATATAGACATGATGTGTAAAACCTAAGTATCATCCACCTGTGTCATTGCTCACACGGTCAGATACATGGTTATTTACACACAGCCTGTTCTACCAAAAGATTCCCAACCCCATGCCTCTACTCACATAGTCAGTTGCACTATCAAGGAGTAGATGACATGTACTCCTAGTACATGATGTGTAATTAAGAAAATTTAGTTCTTCTAGAACAGAAGAATGCATGGAATGTGTTCATAATACCACACATCATGTGGTCTATGTTTCTGGATAGTAGGCCTCTGAAACTTCTCTTGAACCCGTGAAAAATAATTTATTTCCATGGAATGAAAAATTCTGACCTGTGAGAGCCCATAGGTTTGTGAATCAATGTTTTACATCTTAATTCATCTCATAACTTGAAAAAATTCCATTAAAGTTCGATCATGATCCACCAAATTCTGATACAAGAGGGAATATAACAACGTAGAGGCCTAGGTTTGGTGTCCATCCCAGTGAAACATTATAATTTCCAATACCCTATCAAAATAGAAGGTATTCTATCACAAAATCTATCACAACAACATGCATATCAATTACAACATCCATCTAAATAGCATGCAATCAGCAATGCACCTAAAATGGCATGACAAGAATACATGATTTTTGATCTTTCTCAAGTCCCTATAAGATGCATGAGATGAAATACCCTCATCTCATCAGGTTGAAATAGATTTTAACCTCAATAATATCAATGATAACAACACAAAATAGGTTAATCACCTAATAGTGAAATCAATTCAAATGTAACAATTGCAAAACCACAAAATTGAAATATTCATGGTAACATGGCTTTTACCTATACACGGGTTAGCTAATCCTGGTAAAACCTTATTACCAACTAATAATCCATTCATATCCATATCTATTGGCCTAAAATAGTAATATAAATTAGAAATCAAACTCATTTGAAACCCTTTTTTAATGTTTTGGATCTACGTGTTTCCCAGAGGTGCCTCGTACCCAGTTGGTCACATGACATCAAGTGAATTTCCGCAAACACCAGAGGTAGCCAACTAGTAGTGAGGACCAATGTCTGATAATGGGTAAACTATTCCCTCATTGGAAATGTATACGAATCAGAAATAACAAATAGTAAATAGTAGTGGAAGTAGTAATACCAGACAACAGAAGTAAACAGCGGAAGACTGATACAAAATAAGAAACTAGATAATATATATAAATGATGCATGTCACATGTGTCTAGTAAAGTATCCAAACAAGTCAAAATGCTTGAAATACAATACAAAAACCAATTTATAGAAAATAAGTAACTCCAATTTCCTCAAAAGCCTTAGCTTGGTCCCATTCTTTCCATATCCAACAAAAATAAAGTACCTGATGAAGAAGAGAGCTTGCCCTTATCTATACCTACAACCATATAATATATTTGGGTCCAAAAGCATGACCCAAATAGGGTATGAGATGAATCCCAGTAGGCAACCACCAAAATATTTGTCTCTAACTATCAAGGAATATATATTGCTGGAAAAATGAAAAATGAAGCAATAAACTAGGAAGTACACAAAATTAAACAATCCTAATGTTTCCAATTACCTTGATTTACATTTATTAATTATTCAATCATTGAATAATGTGTCCTTGGGATCTATCCTAAGCCATGTATTACTTGTGTAATATCAAAAAAGATGTATCAAAACCCCATATACCAAACAAGTATGACCAAGTCCAAGAATGTGCTTTGGCTTGGCAGGCTCATCACATTCATCAAACATTCAAAAGAAAACTTATTGGAAAGTTCTCACAGTCTAACCCCTCATCTTTAACGTATCATCAATTCAATAAACAACGACTCTCTGGGAAATCTCACATAGTCTAACCCATTTGGTCCCACATAACTATAATCGTTTACAAATGACCACCTGAGTAGCTCTCATGGACAATACCCCTTGGTCTGCATAGAAACAATAAAATATAGTGACCTCCTGGTATCCCTTACAATCAATTCCTTATGGTCCAACATTAATTTAATAATGACCCTCTTAGTAGATCTCATGGTCTAACCCCTCTGGTCTATGACCACTTGGTAGCTCTCATAATCAATACCACAGGGTAAACATAACTACAATTTATACATAAATGACCCTACCTCAGGAATCACTCACAATCAATTCCCCTTGGTCATAATTTCACAATGTGAAACACATGCCTCTCAAATACAAAATAGCTAAATCCTAACAACACAACCTTTGGAAAAACGAAATTCTAATAGGAATTTTAGAACAAAGGGCCATAAATAATCAAGAATGGTAAAATTCACCCATAATAAAGTTATTGAACCTTATGGCTAAGAAATAACCCTTTATCGAACAAAAAAAATGATTGCATGTATTAAACGTTGTTAAATTCTGAAACACGCAATACCTCAAACATGGGTATTCAATACTTTAAGCATTTATAATCAAATTACAATCCAGGAAAGGCACAAACCACCTACCTTGATGTTGTATGATGAACACTCTTGAACTTTGACCCTTGAATCGTCCTTGAACGACGTAGATCTACAAAACGGTTAAAAACATTCAACCTTGAATAACCCTGGATAGGAGAGAAATCTGGAAGAGAGGATCTAGGGGAAGAGAGAACACAACATTGGGAATCCAACCCACCCAGTGGTGTCTCAATCAAGGCTCGGATGGAGAATCAGTAGGGGTTCAAAGTTCTTGACCGTCTCGTCGCTCTCCTGTAAAAAAACACGGGAAGAAGAAGACGGTTATGGGTGGGAGACACAACCCTATACCGATATAACAAATAAAAAGAAAATTACATGGCGTGTTAAGTTAATGTACATTCCTTGTAACATCCCCAACTGGCCCCCACTTTTAGGCGGACTGCTAGGTAACCTACATGACCATGAACTCATCCATTACACAACATGTTCATGGCTACACGTAGCAACGGGGTACACTGTATGTACTCAAAAGTAAATGATATTTACTTAGAAAAGTTCCCAATTATTCTTTTTTCCTAAATAACAACCTGAAATTAAGATCCATACATAAAATGAAGATCCATGTTCTTACAAATTACCCACTTAATGAAATTCTTCCATGAATTTCTTTTCCAATGGGTATGAAGAAGAAACATCAAATAACTCTGGCCACTGTGATGGTACGTCGGCCCCCCTCTTCCAAGTCTCGTCCTGTACTCACCCATGCTACCAGCGCACCTTTATTAGAGGAACATACCGACAATGGATAAACTTCATGCTACGATCCACTATCTATATAGGGTGCTCCTCAAAAGATATATCCACCTCCAATGAAACCTCCTCAGGTTAAAAAGGGAGAGACAGTTATGAAAAGTTACATTGTAGCTGAGAAACATGGAACACTACATGCATTAACTAGTACCTCTAAGGTAACTACAACCAATAGGCAACCAACCTGAATCTCTCTAAAACCTCAAATGGCTCGACATATCTCGGTGTAGGCTTCCCCTGTTTCCTAATCCTCCAGTGTCCCAACCTTAGTGTGACACGTAAGAAAACATGATCTCCAACCTCAAACTCCAGAGGTCATCTCCATCGATCAACATAAGATTTATACCGAGACTATGTAGTAGCCATCCTCTTACAAATAAACTCCGCCTACTCAGTGGTCTCCTGGAAAAGATGACGTACCGACATAGATGCCTCTCCTGCCTCCAGCCAATATATGGATGATCGATATGGTCTACTATAAAAAGCCTCATAAGGTGCCATCTGAATCATCCATAGAAAACTTTAATGGTGGAAAACTCCACTAGGGGTATGTGTCTCTCCCAAGAACCCACAAAATCTTCGACTCATGCTCAAAGCATTTCCTCCAAGACCTGAATCTTGCACTCAGACTAGCCATCTGTCTTGGGATGGTAAGCAGTACTCAGAAGTAACCATGAACCCAAATCCCTCTATAGTTCCAACTAGACATGAGAAGTAAACCAGTAGTCATTGTCTGAAATGATAGAGTGAGGAACCCCATGCAAATGTACAATATATTGGATGTGCAACCTTGCTAGCTCATCAACACTGAAGTTCTCTTTGATTTGAAAGAAACATGAAACCTTCTTGAGTCTATCAATAACAACCCATACAACATCATTTTCCCGAGGTGATCTCAGTAAACCCATCACGAAATCCATCGAGACATAATTCCACTTCCACTCGGGAACGTGTAACTACTATAAAAGCCCTACCGGTCGTTGATGCTCCTCCTTCACTAGCTAACAATGGAAAATCTCATAAAAAACCCAAAAACATCTCTCTTTATAACTAGCAACTAATACTGACGATGTAGATCTTGATATATCTTGAGGAAACCCAGATGAACATCCCACACCGAGGAATGAAAAATCTCACATCAACTCTTCTCGTGTGTCTGTTGACACCCATTAACATCCATGGATACTCAAGATCTGTCATCACCTATGGTACACCCAGCAGTAGGGTCCTCACCGGGCACACTCTCTTGTAAGACTAGGACATTGGAATCTGATAGCTTCCTGATTCGCACTCGATCCAGTAGAGTAGAGGTAACAGCTATAGAAGAAAGAAACATATGTCCCTATCTATCTTTCACCTCGAAATGAATCATAGAGAACAATGCCATAAACTGCCACTCACTACTAGCCTTTTGAACTGTATGTATCGAAGTCCTCCATCTCAATTAATGAGCCACAAAATTTCCTTTCCTCTGAGTGTAGGCAAGCTCAAATTCAAAAGGGTAAAGGTAATCAACCCACCTTCTCTATCTCAAATTCAGGTCTCACTGAGTAAAGATATACCTGAGACTTTTTTTGGTCAGTTAATAACACAAAATGATCTCCCAAAAGATAATTTATCCAACAATTTAAAGTAATAACAACTAAATCTAACTAGAGATTAGGAGTCATGTAATTCCTCTCATGTGGCCTCAACTACCAAGACTCGTATGCAATGAATCCTTCCCCCAGCATAAGCATTTCTTCCATCCCAATACCTAATGCATCATAGAAAATGGTTTAAATCTTTCCTAGCTCTAGAAAATCAGGATTAGTGCTGATTTCAATCTACATTTTAACACCTAAAAGGATGAATCACATGAATCTATCCACAAATAATTTGAAACCTTCTTATTCAGGCGCATCAGTGGGGCTGATAATCATAAAAAGTTTTGTATAAAGTGACTGTAGTAAACGGACATCCCCAAAAAACTCCGTACCTCAAAGAAATTCTTCAGCTTCTACCAGGAAACTATTGCTCTCACTTTCGTTGGGTCTACTGACACTCCTCTCTCTTGTATAACATGACCCATGATGTGAATATGGTCCATCCAAAAGTGGCCTTTAAATATCTTAGCATATAACTAATGCTCTCTCAATGTACTCAATAAGATCACAAGATGAGTGGCATGGTTGTGTCGAGTGTGAGAGTACACTAAGATTTTGTATACAAATACTAACACAAAAGAATGAAAGTAAGGATGGAACACTTGGTTCATCAAGGCCATAAAAACAGCTAGTGAATTCTTGGGACCGAACGACATAACCAAATACTCATATAGACCATACCTACTCTGAAATGCTGTAAGAGGTATATCTGATGGTCTAACATGAAATTGATGATAACCCAATCTCAAGTAAATATTTGAGAACACCTGGGATCCTCCAAGATGACCAAAAATAAATCAATCCTCGAAAAGGGATATCAGTCCTTGACTGTCAATTGGTTAGTCTTCTAATAATCTACACAAATTCCATGTTGGTATTTTTCCTGTTCCTCCTTTCAATGACTCTAGTTTTGTTGATATTTACTCATTACCAAAACATGTTGATAAATCTTCGGTTTTTGTATATATTCATCTACATAGTTGTTTTTAAATTCTATACTATTTTTTCATGTGATGATTTTATATTTTTACAACTATAATTCTTTAAGATTTTCATTATAACTGGGTGATATATTTTAATACCTTAGTTTTTGGGATAATCACTATAAGACATATTATCCTGCTGAAATAATCAATAAACAAGATAAATTACCTATTTCATTTTATTCTTATGGTTTAATAGGACCCAAAACACCTACCTGAAAAAACTTGATTAAGATTGATGATTTTTCTTTCATTTAATTATTCGTTTTTTACAATATTAACCTATTGATATAAATCACCTGTGTGAGTTTCTTCACTTAAGATTTTGGGAAGGTCTTCATCACCATCATCATGGACCATGTTTTTTTTATATTTTCTTCTCAACTATCCAATATTCCCATTCAAAGGAATTATTTCACTTTATTGGTTAATATGAAAAAATTATCCTCACCAATTTTACAAATATACACCTTTACATATTGACCATATATAAACAGCAGAACCATATATTACCTTAAATGTGAATTTCTTCTTACTTAATTCCACCACATTTCCATAGTAGCATAGATAGGTCAAACTCAAAATATTATTATTAAACCCTTCAAAATTGAAAATATATTCCTATATTAATTTTTTTCCAATAACCTTTTATTTTTGTGAGACAAAAATCTTTGGCTGATCATCACTACCAAATAGGAAAACTCCATCCATATTTAATTTTATATTAGTGATAATCTTTTTATTTCCCAACATATGGGAAGTGAAAATATTATCCAAAATCCATTTTCCAAACCAATATATTTATCATAACATTATTTCAAAAATATTTCCATTTCAATATCTTCACTTATTGATCTATTACTACTAATTTTATTTACTTAATGATAAAAAATGATTCTTTTACAACAAATCCTCATCTTCTTCCTCAACATTCACTACCAAAAATCTATTATGCTTGTTCATCATGATTGAGGATACTTCCATTAACTATTTTCCACTTCTTTAGGTCTATTTGTAAATTTTCCACAATTATTTAAATGGAAAATTTACTTCCATGGGCATAGAACCTTCACAAGAAATATAAATACCCATCAAAATCATATAGTGTGTAAAAAATCCAATCATCTATTTTTGTCATTATTTCTACGTGAAGTATCCTCTAACGATGGACAAAATATATTGGGTGTGTCCCAACTTTCCACAATAAGAACTCTTAATTTATAGAGTCTTACTTTCCTCACTTTCATAATTAAATATATTTCTGTGAGTATTATACACATTGATATTCTTCTAGTGTATTGGGGCCTATTATTTTTAATTTATGTCCCCAATATTTCTTATGATTATACATCATCATTGAATTTTATGTTCCCCTAAACTAATTTAATAAGGGAATGAGTATATTTTATTCATTTGAAACCCCATAAACTTCCTTATGGGATGATTCACTTGTGCCCCTCACTGCCATAACGTAAGTGATGAGTATTTCTTGATCATTACAATTCTATCACCAAATCATGAATAATATTTGATGTTATTTAATGTTTTAAATTTTATTTACATAACTAGTTTTCATATAAATGATTTAGTCATGTTAATTAACTTTGATCCCCATCTTAATATCAATTTATGAGTTTCTATAATTTATATATTGGAGTTTTTCAAGTTCTTATTTCATATTTTACTTAAATTTTTCATTATATAGAATACAAATATTTTATTCTAGTACCATTTTATTATATTTCTTTTTTTATGTATCCATATTCCAATTTATCAATATTTTATTCTTGTACAACTTCATGATCAAGTCTTCTCACAACTCAATAATTTTCACTATCTTTATCCCCCTCTTATTTATTGTCTCCAATTGCAATGATGAATTACTATTTTACGTATCTATAGTCCTTAATGTCCTCCAAGTTTTATTCCAATTCATATTCTTCTTTATAAATAATGAACCGTTTCCTTAAGAATTTATAATTTTGTTTTGAAATTATATTCTCCCCATTAAATAACTCTTTTTGGATTCTTCTTCTTCATCATTATCCTAGAGATTCTTGGGACACCAAGCCACAAGATTACCTACAATTACACATCTAAAATAAGAGAGTGGTATCTTTCCCTTGAAAATTAATTTTACTCTTTTTATATTAGAATAAGTAAATGAAATAATTTTATTAACATATTCATTATCAACATCTTTTTTTATTGATACATTATTCATATCCTTGAATTTTATCTCCCGGGGCTTATATTTTTCACTAATTCATCATCATTGTTACTCATTTCATATGAAAAATGATAACTATATTTTTTTCCCAACGTTACCATCTTTATGTCTTCAACTTCAAGCATTGAGAACATAATAATGTACCATGGAGAAAATATACTCTTTATTATCATGAAAATTTTCATACAAACAATAATTTCCCCAAGACCTCATATATCTTCTATAAGATTATATAACTGGTCAAAAAAATCATCAAATGTCTCATTTTGGATCATTATAAAATCTTCTTAGTTTTTTTGGAATACATGTAGGTTTTATTTTTTATATCTTTAATCTACTGCATATTTTTTTTATTCATATCCCATATCAAAATATTTTTCTTTCATAGAATCACCTTAGCATAAATAGGATTCACCAAGGATTACCTTGAATTATATATAGCCATGAAATCAATATATATATATATATATATATATTATCTCTATCTATAAATGATATTATATCTACACAACTAAATATTCCAATAATTATAAACATCTATTCTTAGCGAATTAAAGAAATATTTCCTCTATTTTTTCCATAGAAAAATTTTTCTTCCATAAAAATATGATTTTCCTTATTACTAATCATTTCCTTTATCATGCCTCAAAGCGAGTGAGAAAGAACTCAACAGATAAAATTTTATTTGACACCATGTTTTGGTCCTTCAAAAGGATTCAAATGGGGGTAAATCAAGTTCTGACAGTAAAAACTTTCATTTGTTAATGATCTTGTTATTTATTTAATGTTAAAAATTATCTCTATTTTATTCACATATATAATGTATAAAAGTAAAGTAAAAATATTATTTTACTTGTTTTAATGACAATGTTTAACCCCTGATGAATTCAAGATAATTTTCCCATGCAACTGAGACACTAAAGATCACTAATTTGTTAATTATTTGTAAAGACTACTCATACTAATCCTCCTGGTTTACAACCATTCATGATCAGAAGGATAAGTAATATCTTTATAGTGTAAAACTTACTACTCATTGAGTTTTTTTTAACATTCTACACAATAAAATATGAAACAATACTAGGTAGGGTTTTCTAGATAAGATAAAATTCCATATATTTTAAGGACCTCACAATATCTTCTTTAATGTGTGAAATCTTAGTGTTCATCTCCTCATAGTCCTCAAAATTCCATCCTACTCACATAGATCTTACCTCATTTTTTTATTCCTTATTTTTGTTTTTCAACATATTTTTTATAAAACTATGAATTTTCTTTTAGACTACTGAATTTTTTTCAAACCAATAATATTGGATTAACTACTCTCCAATTTTTCTGATATGGTTTAAAAAACCTTTACATTCAACTCCCAAAATAAAAAACAATTTTATCACTAATGTTTTCATTTTATTTTTCATTTAAGACTGAACTATAACAAATAGCAAGAGACATACTCCTTCCCTAATGAAAGCATGACATCATAATAGAATCCACCAAATTCTAACCAACTTTGTATATAAACACACTCATTAAATGTATATGGATCTTTTGGAATTGCTACTTGCACAACACATGTGGAATTGTGATTGGTCCTAATAGATCCCAAAAAGAAACTATGATGTACCTTAAAAATCCAAGATAATATATCATGAATTTTCTTATGTAGTTATCTTGATATATGATTTAAATGATGGATGATGATAATGATTTCTAGAAACAACATGAAAAATTTTTCTGGTCAATTCATCATAAATTTTTATGAATTAAGTGACACATACATATGCATGGAGTGAAACATACATTTCCTAAAATCACATGTATGAAAAGATTTTTCCGTAAAAATTTCCCTATAATAAAATATATTATACTCCATGAACATGTATATTGAGTCAAAAAAACACATGTATGTCAATCCAAAACATAAATACACTAAGAGAAAACACATGTACACTGATGAAAAACACATGTAGGCTAACCCAAAACACATGTACACGGATTCTAAAAGTCAACTATTCTTGAGATGGATGACACATATATTCAAAATAAAAAGGAGAATTAAAAAATCCTACTACTAAATCATATTTTAGAAAAATCCCTCAAACCACACTAGAGTTAGTTCAAAATTATTCTAGCCATTAAATAATTTCTTCCAAAAGATTTCATAGGTCAAACCGAAAATTATTCCCACATTATTTTCAATTTTCATAGCTCAAATCTCACACCAAGGTGTAATTTTCCCCGAATACATGTTATAGGTACTATAAACATCTCACCACAAAATATTATCATCATCATATCACTACCTCATGACATTTTACTTCCAAGAGTTCACAATATATATTTAAAAAAGGTCACATGATTTGGGAGAGTTCTCATAGGTTATTATTCCATGACTGAAATTACTAATATCCTAATGTGTGACTCGGGGTTTATACAACACAATGTGAACTCACTAGTCATACTATAACAACCTACACATAGGAAATACAGCTCTTTGACCCATGTTATAAAACCTAGGAGAAGATATTATTATGCACTAATAATCTCCCTCACGATAAAAAAACAAAGGATAAAAGTATCCCCCATCTATGATACCAGTTGTAGGTATCGACCACCACTAAAAAAGATATTTTTTTCTCTAGGTCACTTCTTCAAATAATTTTATTTCCTAGTGAATTCTATCCATAATTTGAAAATAAAACTTATCAGGGGAGAGTATTAATATGACCTATGTTTCATACTTGTACCCCTATCTTGAATTGGGACTCAGGGTGATGACATTATGGTGTGACATCATTGGCCAGGCCACAACACCTTACATATAGGAAGCATTCTTATGGGACCCAAATCACAAAACCTAGGAAAGGAACAACTAATAGTATTAAAAGAATTAATGTCTTTTTGGTGTCTATGATATGTTTATTGGTAGTTAATTTGTTTCCACATTAGTTCATTTTTATGACATATTACTAATAATAAATGAGATACCAGGAATACTATTAGTCAAGATGTGTGTGAACACATGATTATCTAGGGAGTAATTAGGTGAAATATACTACATCATTGGGATCTAGATAATTCATGATAGATCTATGAGGATTCATCGAAAAGGTTAGTGTGCATAGATTTATAGGGTATTAATGTGATTCCATATGGAATAATTCAATATAGAATTATTTCTATTTTCCCATGTTATACATTTATCCAATAAAATATATTCTTTGAAAATATGAGAGAGTGTGTGTGAGAGAGAGATAAGATGAGTAGATTATGTTATAAATTTTTAATTGGTTTTAGAATTAAATCCTTATTGTGTATTGAGAATGATGTTAACAATTCCTTAATCATAGTAGGAATATTTCATGAAGGTCCAGGAGACCATCAGTAGATGATAATGAAGATTATCATAATGTTTTTGAGAAATAATATGGATATATTCTATGTTTTAGAAGATATGAGGATCCAATCATTAGTGGATATATAGATTATAGTCTCTCTATTAGTCAAGATGATCTAAAATCCATGTTAGGATATATTTATTTGAATAAAGGATTTATGAGCTTAAATAGATCATTATTGAAAATAGTTACCATTTCTATAGTATATTCTGAGTATATTACACATTATAATGTTTCTAATGAAGAATCCTGGATACAAAACTTTTTTTAAGTGATTAATATGGTTCTTATATTTAAAAATGTTATAAAATTATATAATTGTAATACTATAGTAGTATCCCAAACCAAGGATCCAAGGTAAAATAATTAGATGAATCATATATACTGAAATTAAAACCTCAAATGGATTTTTATAAATAAAGTGAGGTTGATTTAATGGGTGTTTTTTAGAGGGGGACATGTACGACCTATTGAATAAATCTGTATCTTAAAAGATTCATGAATATCATGTGAGACCTAGAAGAATGAAATTTTTAGCATTTGGATCTAGTCAAAAAATGAGTCTATTGGAGTTAGTACCCTAGAACCAAGTACTTTGAAATTTTAATTAATTAAATATTCAGGTAATTGAATATTAATAAATATTACATCATATGATTATTTTCCATTTATATAACATTTATGTGATAATTTCCATAGAGTGTCGACAACATTGAAATATCATATATGTTCTCCTCAATGAAGAAAACCTTAAAATTATATGATGATATTATTGAATATATATTCAATGGAAGGATAACATATATTTTATTGGATGTATATTATTTCTGATATAAAGTGTTCGAGGCTCATAAAACATTGATTCTTCTTCTCATGATGTTCACACAAGGTAATCTATAAGTGAAGAGGTTAAGAGAATAGACTCGCACATATGAATTCCACATGTTGTCTTAGTACTTGGATATTTATATCTATTGATGTGTTTATCAGTCATCCGTAATGAGTTTAATATTAATTTATATCGTGCGCCACATACTTAAATGTTTTGATGAAAACTATGATTACATATAATCATAGTGAGGATGGATACATTGGGTCTGTTACAAGTGATATGAAAATAATGAATAAGTAAAGAATGTTTTTCCATTAAAAGTAAATGGAATTAAATATCCATGTCCCAATTACTGTAATGAATTTTTTTTATTATAATAATTTTCATGGAATTTTTATCAATGTAGATTATTTCCAAAATTTTAAAAAAGTGATATATCAAGAATATGGGTTATGATAATAGTAATGTAACCTAGTTTATGAGATATTGGGACAAAGAGATTATATAACATAAGGATTGTTCATATTTTTTTATTGTGACACAATATATTTATATGTGGGATCATTTAAATGTTAATATAAATTAAACATTGATTTCATGACAGTTATCCTAATACCTTGAATAAATAGTTCTAGAGGGTCAAATATCAATAGTATCAAAAACATTAATAAAATTTTATATGATCCTTATATTGGATTAAATATTATTCAATTTTTATATGGAATAATATTTAGTTAGGTTTTTTATTTTCACATATATTTAATTAATTAATAATAAAATTACATGTTTTATTTTAAAATTTATTATTCATTGTTCAATGAATATTGAGGTTTGATGGACCGAGTTTAGGGTCCAGTTGAAATGATATATATCTATCCATGAGTTTAGTGAAATTCAATGAAATAATAACAATATTATTATTATAACAATTTATGGAGTTCCCTTAGAAATAAGGGATCACATAAGTGTATTTGTGTAATAAAATATTCTTCGACGTAAGTATATAAAACATATTATTGAATTTTCAAAGATAAATATTTTTTTCAGAACATTTATATCATGAGAATAAGGCCTATAGAGAATTGTCTTTAGAATTTTCCTAGGAATAGAGAGGTTTAATCCTTATCATCAATCTAAAGTCCCTAAGAGAACTAGTTATAATCCTTCAAGACCATAAGGGATTAATTTTGCAATCAATGTAGAATGACAGAGGTGGCCCAGTTCTTCCATGTTCTCTCTCTCATACATATAATGGATAAATTTCTATGTTCATTGATAATGATTGTATAAATACTATTAGTATTTAACCCTTGGATCATTTGTCAAAATGATTGTATAATATGAATGGTCAACTGACTATACAACAAGGAAATAATTTCAATGAAAAATAGTACATGTTAATATAAATTAATTATAAATTATATGTGAAAAGACCACATCTATGAGTCTTTTGGGGTTTTTATTTTCTATTTATTATTATTTATTTAATGATATTGAAATATTATATTATTGGGTATGGGCCATGAATTCTTATTCTACATGTTAAAACGTCCATAAATGGGAATAAAGAATAAAATGAAAATAATGATGGATATACCAACAAAGAAAAGTTAGTGGGAATGTATGAGAAGGAACTATGAAATTGAAAAAGAAGGTGAATAATAAAATTAAAACATATAAATGAATCTAAAATTCTTGGAGAGGATGTGGTAAGTGATATATTAAAGCCATTATTATAAATTTAATTATATGATCATATTATTTTCATATATGTATCCCTTTCACTAATGATATCTCTATATTTCATGATTACGGTATGTTTTTAATGTATAATATATATCAAAAAATTAAACAGACGATCGTAGAGTCATATCACTTAGTGGATAATGTTTATATTATTCAATTAAATATTAAGCAATATATACAATATAGAGAGAGATTTAATATTATATTCCCAATTTGGATGTTTACATTTTTTAAGGGACATTAAAATTTAGAAAAAGTGTAAATTTTATGCCCCTATGATTGGTTTGAAAGATAGGATTATATGATCCTATAAAACATGATTACAACTCTAAATTAATAATAATTTACTAAATATACCTAAGGAATTATAAAATATGTTCTTTTATAGGGAGGGGGAATTCATATTTCCAGTTGAATTTTTTATCCTCATGGTGTAAGAAGAAGGATATGTACCCATTGTACTAGGTAAACACTTCATATAGACTGGAAAATAATGCATTGATGTAAATCAAATAATGGTAATTTTTTAAGATGGGGAAAACATATCACTTTTAATCTTGTAAATAAAGTGAAATAATTAACTAGACCAGTGGACTATAAAACTAGTTTCTACCCTGAATAAAACTCGCTCATATTGAGTTTATAGCAGGAAAAAGAGGAGAACATGATAAAACTCATTTATATCATTGTATATAGAAATAAGTTGGAACTAAATTGTATTATTGAATATGAATATGAAACTATGAAATATACAGAAATTTTATTTGGGGAAGCCAACTCGGAATGGTATCTTTTATTCTGAAGTCACTAACACTTGAACTATATGTTGTTTCTTAGTATATTGAAGTACTCATTAATTGGTTAAAATTAAAACTTTATAATTATAATTAATTAGGAATTGAAGAATTGATTTGAAAAAAAAATATTATGAATTTTTTTCAAGAATAGAGTATAAGAAATTATATAGGGAATTATTGACATTAAAGACAATAGTCTAAATATTTTCACACATAAGGTACTGTTATAATAAGGATAAAATCTCTGAGGACTACTACAATGAATTATTATAGAAAAAGATAATGTTGGTTCCCAAAATAGAAGTTCTTAGACTCCTATATCTGAGAATTATATTATCAATTCATTGCACTAGTCTATTTCATGACACGCCAATTAAGGGAGGCATGATAATGAATATGAATGAAGGTAATAAGTTCATTCCTACAAGAAATACAACAAAATAAAGAGTATGTGTGGATTACTAGAAGATAAATAAAAAAATTAATGGCCACTTTTCACGCACATTTATTTATAACACCCTAATATTTTAGGATATATTAGTATTTAATTAAATTTAATTTCCTTTATATCTTGTGATACACACAACCATAAGTGTAAATTTGACATAACTAAGTGTATATATATCTCTTTTAGCTATTGGGTTGGTGGGTATGAATGGTAAAAACTAAATTATAAAAAAGTTTATAGTTGAAACATGTATAAAATTTATTCATTGATTATCAGTTTATGAAAATTGAAAACAAATATCATTTGAAAGTAAACGGGATGTTTTTTTGAAGATCTATTTTTTGGTTGCAATGTGTTTTTATGGTAATAAATTAAATTCATTATTGTTGGTGAATTATTTTAATTAAATGTATATATTAAATTTAATAATTTTCATGTAATATTTTTGTAGACATGTGGTAAGAATATATAACTTGTTTTCTGGTTAAAAATTTATATCTCTAAAGAATGGTTTTCATCACAGTTTGTGCACTTATTTTAAAATAAATTTCTATTAAATATATAATACTTTTCATGGGTTTTGGATACTATATTGTCAATTAAGAGGAGTGAATTTGGTAATTAAGTCCCTTTTATTTTTACTCAATATGAATATAAACCAAATTACATTTTTTCACCTTACTAATGGTAAAATAGGTAAAATATGATTTGAAATTTGGGATATAGATTTAAAATTCATATAAAATTTTCATCTATCATATTTTATGTATTTAGTTTTTCCAGTTCAATCGAGGTCCCAAATATATGGAAACTTAATGGAATATTTCTATAATTATGAACTTTATATTAATTTTAAAAATCATAAATACAGAATGTCACTTTCATGAATTTAATATCAATAATATTTTATCATAAGTGTAAACAGAGGTTATATTTAGTTATTTTTTTTTGAATGGTAATTTTTATTGAAAAATGGATATTTAATATGAATTTTTTTGACATAATAATTACACTAAATTATTAATAAATGCATAAATAATATTCTTTCAATTAATAGAAAATAGGAAATGATTTTAGAAATATTTAAAGTAATATAATTTGGTTTAATTATTGTCATCCATAATGATTGTATATAAATATGAAATATTAGGGATTTCTTAAATGATTGTATTCTAATTCATAAATTTTATTGGTGTCATTAATGTTAAATTAAATTAATAAGGATAAAAATGATAATTTATGTTAAATATTATATTTTTAAATTATTTAAAAATTATAAAAATCATAGAAGAGGACATGTTAGAGGAAAAATGTTGGAGAATTTCATTAGTTGTCCATTTATGATCCAATAATCTCCTTTTTTTTCAATATTCACCTTATAATTAAAATTATAACCCCTTATGAGTGAAACTTCATTAATGAGGTTAAAGTAAAAATAGGTTAACTATGGGGTCAAAAAAAGATAAGGTTTAAAACACAAAATAAATTTGTCTAAATTTTTTATAGGTTTCATCCTAAACCAACCTTTTATTGAATATCTAGAAATTTGGAAGCATTTTGATAAATAATTCCATTATTATAATTTATCTTGTAATAAATTCCAAGTGATTCCCTCCCCAATATTATGAAAGCGAACCAATCATTTATCTTCTTAAAACCAAGTTAAACCATTTAGATCTATCAATATGTTCCCAAACATATTCTTAACTTCCCTATGTACTATTTATAGGTGGTGTTTATCTAAAAATATCATTCAATGGGTCCTAAGAAGGAATATAAATGAGGCCTAATATAGATAAAACAATTAGTATCTTAAAAATAATGAAATGTTATTATAACTATCTGACCACCATTATTAACCGTCGTTTATATCAAATGTGATGTGAAAGAATAACTTGTGTGTACATATAACTCATTGTCTCCATGTGGTGATACAACTCATTTTACATCACTATATTTAATGGTTAGTTATAATAAAGGATCTAATATTTATATATGGTATTTATAATATAAATATGTTTCTTGGATTATAATATCATATAGAAATCATTACCTTTACATCTATTGGAAAATGATAATGTCACTCATGTGTATGTGTGTACTATAACCTCCATGAATTTATGTGATTGATATTAAATTTTATTTTGACATGGATGGAAATATGTATATTTTTACTGAATTTATATGATATATATGATTCAATAAGTAGTCTTCAATTGTGAATTATTCATTACTTTTATTTCTTCATATCTATCAATAAATTCAATTATCGTTCATGCATACGTATGGTATACCTTCTCTATGAACGATGTCACTTATTTTTTCAATGTCCACCTTTTATGGGTGAAACTAAATATATATAATGATTATATTTGATATTTATATCATGATTAATATTATATAATTTATGTAAAATTGATAAATGTATAGGGACATGGACTGTCAAACAAAATCTACCATTAAAAACAAAGTTGTTAACAAACATGATTACGATTTTCCTAACAAATTGTTAATAAACTGGTGACAAGATTTCGTATGTAAATCATATATGGGATGATAAATATTATAATCACTCTAGATTTAATTTATAATAAAAATAATTCATTATATAGTTGTTAGAAATAATTACATAGAAAGAAGAAACACTAGGTATGGGATTTATGTTTCAATCCAAATTTAATTGGTATTTTATGCCTGAATTTATGTTATGGGAATTATATGATTCTTACCTGGTAAAAAATTTTAATTTTATTCTCCTCTACATATTATTTGTGAAAACATTTTCTCCATTCAATTTTATCGTGTTATATACTCATAAGATGAAAAAAATAAGGATAATTCACTATATTTTATTCTTTGTTAAGAAATCATGTTTCTTATATTTCTATATTTTCAGTAAAATGTTTTCAATTTTTTATTATCATAATATTATTTTTTAAATTAATTTTCCCAAATTTAATTATATAAATATGTTTCAATGTATTCTTCCATTCATTTTCTGAATGAGGCAAATTTTTATTTTTTACAAAATTGAGAAAGGAATATTTTATTTTCACTTTTACAAAATAAATGAAATTTCCCTCAATCAAGACCACTAAATTATTTGATTATTACTTTATTATTTTACAAGGTTATTTTTTAGGGAAAAAATTCACATATTTTTTTACATACTTTTCAGTTTCAAATAAGTGATTTCAAAATGAAAACATTATTTTTCTCAACAAATATTCTACTGATTATTTTAATGGAATTATGATCAATGATAATTTATTTTGATGTTAATTATTTTTTAATGAGGATATGATTCAATTATACCATAATTATAATTTATGTATATTATTATTATTGTTATATGTTTATTAAACCCATTTATCTTCCTCGTGATATACTATAATGAAATTATGATTTTTCATGAAACCCATTTTCAAGGCATGGGTTATGATATGATTATATGATGAATGTTTTATGATAATGTGGTGCACATATTTATTCTATTCTTTATGTAACAGTTGATCCTGGGATTATATATCCCTCTAATGGCTTGGGTAATATTTTATATATCATGAAATAACTATAGGAAATATGTTGAGGTTCTTGATCCACTATGGGAAATATGTCCTTATTCTTGAACCACTATATGAATAAAGTCAATGTTCCTGATCTAGTATGGAAAATTGTAAATTTACTTGATCAAGAATGAGAAATAGGTAATTATTTCTGATCTGTTAAGATATGGGAAACATGTGTTCATGTCTGATCCAAAATGATTTGATGGTATCGATTTCGAACTGTGCCACATGAAATGGTTTCTTTACCTATAATTGTACAACACATCAATGAGATAATATTTTGGTTCATTATGGATATATTATAATTTATCACGTCGTATTATTATCATTAGAAATGATAATGTTTTATTCCATGACTCGTTATTTTGAAACATGATAATTTTTTTATGAAATTTTTATGTTAGGTTATTAATATCATACCATTATTCTTATATTACACATTTATATGATCTTAAATTGATATATCCCATGTTTACCCTTACTAAAAATCTGAGTTCACTCATTAATATTTTTCTTTTCCCTAGTTTATGATGAATTTATTATGTAGCGTAAGTCTATAAAGAATAATATTGAGGAAGATTGTTATGGTAGATGTTGGAGATATTTTATGAAATAATAATATTGTGTAACTATTCTCCAGAGACACAAAATCATTAGGGTTCATATGCATGTGTTTGTGAAATGAATTTAATAGTCATCTAAAAAATGTAATATTTATAAATGAAAATCATAGGTCACTATAGTTTTTATCTGAGGACATTATTAGTTTTTATTTTGAGATTAATATTAGAGGGATTTGTTAAAAAATATAGGGATATGTATAAGTATATGATAACATCCTATATTTTTTTAATTTCCATGGATAACATATGATAAGAATAAGGTTCAATATATTAGGAGGAAGGTGTAATTATATAGAAATCCTATAAAATATGTTTCATTATTATTTTTTAGATAACAGTGGTTATTATAGATTCATACCCACACTTTTATTTTTTGTTCTAGTTAATGGTTGGAACCAGAAGATATCATGAAAAAAATGAATGTGATGGAAAAGTGGAATGCTTTTACCCATGAGAAACCAAGTGCTATGTGATCTAGAATGCATAATTGTATTTCTATGATCATACAACATTCTCTGGACATGAATCATGATGAACACCCAAATGATCAAAAGATATAAAAGTGTATTTTTTAATCATTGAAGACAAAACAACCAATTTATTTTATTTTTTCCTTCTGATCCACTAGCGATTGAGTGATGGATCAACAACATTTAGAAATTTTTTTGTTATATAGTTTTAAAAAAATGAAAAAAAATTCATAACCTTTTATCATTTATATGTATACGTAGTTTAATAAAGGAATCTTGTTAAGAATATGGGTTAATAAGAAGAAATTTTTTCTATTGAAAAATATTCATTTTAGATGATATTTTATTAACAAGTATATCCCCCATATTCTATATACCAAAATTAAGAATGAAATTATTGATCTTATGAAGGAGGAAGAATCCATGGGTACATATAAGGAAAATTTTACAAGAATTTCTTTGAACGATTTGAGTTTAGTAATTTTACTAGAATGAAAAACTTATCAACTATTTAGTGTCTTAAACCCATGTATCCAAAATCCATTATCTATAAGAAACTTTTTTATAAATGAAGAAATAATTTCATGTGTACTCAAGATAGAATTGGAATTTAAATATTCCCACTATTCCTATGCCATTGATAAGAAAATGAATATTGAGAATCTTGAAAACTCGAATAAAACAAATGGTACACAAAAATTTCATCCAGATGCATTCCTCAAATCAGGGAAGAAACATCAATGTAATTTGATGAATGGAATTGGGAGGTTCTGTAAATTTCTAAAGGTGGGGCACAAATCCATAGAATATTTAAAGGTGACGAATAGTACAGTTAAAACAGTGGATAAAAATACTTCACAAACTAATGAACCTCTCCTAATATAATGCATAAAATATAAATATTATTAGAATTATGATAACTAATTAATTATTCCAAAGTATTATGATGATGATAGGTGTTAACAAAATCTTAAGATCAATGTCAAAGAGAAATTTTATGTGATCACAACTAAGGAAGACGGTAATGAGAATGACATGGTGAAAGTTACACTTATCATATACTAGAGAATAAATAATGGAATATTTTATTATAGATAAAACCTCTCTTTTGTATGTTTGGAATTTTAAATGGGTATAAAATTATCAATTGAAAAATTAGATGCTGATTTTTTGTTGAAAAAACATAATCATACAACAGTAGCATCAAAATTATATTATTTCTCTCCAATTGACGTCTCTAGGAATGTTATTCCTACAAATATTGTGATTTTTTCCATTATTTGAACATTATGTGATTCTATGTGTGGATTGTATTTATTTATACATACCCCATATCAATTTTATAGGACAAGAAATCACATTTCATATTCCAAATTACCCTTTGATCATTTATCAGTGTGAGGATGGATATGAACATCCAATAGAAATTAAATCTATCTTGGGGGGTCATAATTCTTATACAAGATAGGTATTAATATTATATGGTTATCGGAAAACTCAAAATTTGTGATATATATATTGTATGAGAAGTTTTTGATGTATTTAGTGATTAGTTTCCAAGTCTCCGTCCAAATCCTAAAGTTGGTTTTTCAAAAGAACTCATACCTGATGTTTCACCAATTTTAAATAATCCTTAAGTAATGGGATAAATTGGGTTATAGGAATTTATTAACCCTATCTAGCATAATATTATTAAGTAATTAATATTCCTGAGTGTTTGGACATTGGGTGCACCAATTCTTTTTGTTAAGAAGAAATATGGGTTAATTCAATTTTGACTGATTATATGGAAATTAACAAGAACAAAATCAATAAAATTTATGATCTACCATGTATTAATTATTTTTAACTACTTATAAAGATCTCAATACTTTTCAAATGTTGACCCACATTTTGGATATCATCAATTGAGGGTTAAAATGACGATATACCAAAGCATATTTTTTTGTACTAAGAATGGACATTATGAATTTCTAGTGATTCCATTTGTACTTAATAATTCCACTATTATATTCAATAATTTAATAATTATAGTCCTTAGATATTACCTTGATATTTTTTTGATAGTATTTATAGAATATATTCTTATATATTCAAAGATAAATTTAGATAATGAAGATCATTTGAGAATTGTCCTAAATACCCTAAGGAAAGATAAGTTGTATGGAAACAATAACATTCTTGAAATTTGGATTAAATGTTTTTCATTGTTATATCATATAATATCATATGATGGTATATCAGTGGATCCTTTGGATACGTTATTTATGGAGTAATGGCCTACACCAACCATGAGGACCAAAATGCATAGTTTTCTTTGGATGGATGGATGTTACCAATTTACTGTGAGATATTTTTCATGACCATCTAATCCACTCACCATGATTAATTAGAAGGGGGTTATGTTCTTATGGATAGATGAATGTGAAGATAATGTTTAAGTAACTGAAGATATGGTTGGTCAGTGCTCCTATGTTTACACTAACCAGTATTAGATATGGTTTAGGGATAAATGTTTACATATCAATGAAGGTACTGAGACACTTTATTATTCATAATTACATGGTGTTATCATATTCCTCATGACAATTAAAAATACATCGGAAAATTACCTGAAAATGATTGGGAGATAGTTTTTTTCATTTAAGATGTGGCAGAATTATCTTTATTGTAAAAGGTGTTACAAATATACCGATAATAAATTTTTTTCGTATATCTTCACATAAAAATAGTAGAATATTCACTAGGGAAGATGTATGGAATTTATTAATGATTATTAATCCCTTATACATTACCACCCTCAGATGGAAAACACTGCTGATGATGCCCAAATTTGTATGGACCTTAATAGTCTATCCAATATAGGCATTTAAAGAGATATGATACATATGTATTTTTAGAATATGTAACTTCAGTTACCAAGGAAATGGTATGGATCCAATATTTCTTAGATTAGTGTTCAACCATGTATCCATGTGATGATTAAAGAGGTATAGAAGGGATATATATAAATTTTGAGAATGAGGGACGTTTTCCTAGGTTCAACCATGATTGTGATGTAATTATCTTATTTAATTACTAAATATGGGTCATGTACATAACATATTTGAGGAATGATATGTTTTATAAATCTCATAGATCATCATTATCTATTCATACAAGAAAAAAAATGATATATTAGATCCAAAATAATATTTATAGCCAGAAAACCTTGATATGGGATATTGTAGAATATGTTTCTTGAATCCTAGTATTCCTAAAATTTAAGGATGAGTGATATAAGTCTAAGATAATGTTACAACCATTACCCATACCTAAATATAAATGGGAAAACATTACCGTTTATTTAATTTTCAAACTCCCCAAAAAACTAATAGGCACAATGCTATTTGTGTTGAAATTGATTTCTTTATGAGGATATTAAACTAAATTACCATTAAAGAATATGCCTCTTTTTATCACATTTATAGGTTATAAATTATAAGTTTAATATTACATGGAGTATGAAATTCTACTATATATAACTAGAATATGAGGTTTACCTCAATTTTTGGATAAGTACTTAGGATGTTATGGATATAGTGTTGAGTTTAATTACTGTATATCGTCATCAAAAATATGATATGTATAGAAGGAAAAATAAGACATAAAATATATTTTTATAAAATTATATTTATATTTGAATGGTTGTTGGGACAAAAACCTTTTTTTTGTTTTATACAATAATATATTTCATTCAAGAATTAAAATAACTCCTTATAAAGTCTTATACTATAGGAAGTTCATAACTCTAATTTTCTGGGATAAAGTTAGATAAATAAATATATTAGGACATGATTAAGGTGAGGAGATTATAGGTATGGTCAAATCTAATTTTCAATATATAAAATAATATCGAAGATAGTAGAAACACTATATTGAAAATCATTGGTTAGATATAATTTTTTATTTGGGTGGTATGGTATCCCTGTGAATTTTTTCATAGAAGAAGGTTTTTTGATTCGTAATTAATGTAAAGATAATACCTAGTAATATTGGTCTTTTTAAATATATTTAACATATTGGGATAGTATCCTACCTTTTGACACATCAAAAAAACCTATCTCAAGTTCATGATGTGTTCTAGGTTTCTATCATGTGAAAGTATATGCATGATCCTTAACAAATAGTAAACATAGAGTGTATACTACTAGGTTATGTTATTTACTATGAAGAAAAAATGAGTTAATTATTTATTAAAAGATATAAATTGTTAGGAACAATACTACTCACTTGGTTAATGTTCTCTAGATAAATAAAAAATTTGATGAACCAACATGTGAACCCATGGATGGTATGAAATAGAGATATCCATATTTATTTTTATCAGAGTCATGTAATTTAGGAGGAGGTAATTCATATAATGGGTGGGTGTATAATGTAATTACCTAAGAAATTATGATATATTTCTATTTAAAAAAATTTAATTTGTTCATTAGCTTATGATAAAGGCCACCCTAATTCTAAATGAACCATAAGAAAGTATAAATTTATCAAGTAGCCATTAGATTAGAGTATGTGATTATGAATAATTAAATTATGAAACATTTATAGGTTACAAAAGTATAATATGATTTTCTTGGTTATCATTTGATTATAAAGGAAAATAGAAATCATTGTAATGAAAAAGATATGTTTTTATAAAAAGTTTTTTATCAATGTAATGTGTTTTTATCATAGTAAAATAAATTGAACAATATTTGGGAATTATGTTAATGAAAATTGTAGGTTAAAATTTTCCATAGTCATATTATATATTTTATAGGCATGATATTATAATAATATATCATGTTTGATGCAGAAAATGTATTTTTCAAAAAAAACTATTTCGGTCGTGTTTCCCCTACTAATTTTAAATAAATTTATGCCAATTATAGAATTTAAATCTATAAAAATTTATTCCATTTTTCTAATCATGAGGATGAATTTTGGGAAATATGTCTTTTTAATTTTTCCCAATATGAATAGTAATAATAGTAAATTTGTTTCACTTTAGTTAGGGTAAAATGGGTGAATTGGGGTTAAAACATTGAGATAATTCTTTAAAATTCCAATAACTCATTAATTTCTCAAATAAAATGTATGGGGTTCAATAATATAATTTTCATGTATAGAATATTAGTCCATTGGGTTCTATATTTATTTTATTATGATATTTTAATTAATTTAGAAAAATAATGAATTAATAATTCCTCTCTCTTTAATTCCATATCTCTAATATTTCATCATAAGGGTAAAAATAGGATATGTTCAGTTATAAAATATTGAGACCCTATTTTTAACATATAAGACTTTGAAATGTATCTAAAAATATTTTCAGAGTCATGAGATGGGACAACGTCCAATTCAGAGTCCTGGTGTACCCAGAGTGTATTTTTTAAAATATTGAATATATTTTATATTATGCATACATAGTTTTTTATGGAAAAAAGTATATCTCCTAAATAGAGTTTTATATAAAAAATATGAGACCATGGTTTAATTATTAAGATGAATTTTACACTAGTAGGGACATATAATTTTTTAGTGTGGGATGTTGGGATAAAGAGGCCATTGGCAGGTACATTTAATTAAAATAATAATAATTTTATTCATATTTTTATATGAACTAAACAAGATTATATTTTATGAAAATATTATTATGGATGTACATGTTTATCCACAAAACACTAGTATTTTAGGGAAGTTTCCCCCCCCCCACTTATCAACAAATAGAAATTAGACAAAAATGAAGATCCAGATCCGGAAGAATCGATGAGCTTTGGGAACAACAACTTCTCTTATTAATTGGTGAGTGAATTCTTCATAGAAAGATCCCCCAATTGAGGTATGACACATTAATTTTTTTATTTTACCCTAATTTACTTAATATATTGTGTAAGATCATCCTTTTCCTTTTATCTGTGTTAATTTCAATCCTTTTCATGCACATGTGTACCGATTTGAAACTAATTATTCATTTTTCTCACAATAGAAAACCCAATTTATGTTTTTTGTCCAATAATGCGAGGGAAAAAATTTATTCACCTCTGTTTTATGTTCTTTTCCCCCACTCGTTTATCACATTCTATTCCATTTATCCACAAGACCATGGTTCATCATTGCTGAGTTGTATCAAAGTTGTTAAACGTATAGATTCCCAATAGATTTTCATGTGGGAAAATTATTGGATAATTAGGGATGGATTAAATGTATTTATGGACTGTGGGTGATTACACCCATGAAAAAAAACACTATTGAGGTTATGAGAGATGGAAGGAGGCGAGGGAGTCTCATGTGGGCTTTATACATATCAACAAAATCCCATTTTCCAGCTACTAGATTATTGTAAATGATGTTAAGAGGTAGTTTCGACCAATTTTAGGTGGGAAATTGGGGTGATTCAAATAATTGTTTATGGATATAGAATTCATAAATGAAGATATGTTTATCTATTTATAAAAGACTATACTATATGTGTATGTAAGAAGAAACATAATGAAATACCCCTATGTTTGGGATGCTAGGTTTTTGGGTAAAAGATAATGATCACCCACTATGTGACTAGGTCACCTGTCATGTGACCTTCCCTAGGTAGATAGGACATGTGGAGAAGAACATGGTTAGGTCCCTTTGTGTGATAATAATTCATGTATTGGAGTACATGAACACATGAAATGTTACATGGACTTGGCTATGAGCACATCCACGACATCATGTGGATTAGGCACACTGTGTAGTCCCTATACACATTGTGTTGGGAAACATGGTTTGTAGAAAAAGGACTGGAAGGGAAATAACCGTACCGTGGATTAGGACCTTTCACCTTATGGATCCCCTTACATTTAGTGTACACATCCTTCATTTTTTATGAACCTTCTACCCCTCATTTACACTTTTTTTGGACTAAGATTTTGTCCATGAGTAGATTGTCCTGTGTTTTTTTCTGCATAGAATGTGATAATGTCATGCGTAGTGGCTTTTGAGATATGATGTGAGGTGTTCCAAGTGGGAAACTTCTTCAGGTGGTTCTAAATTATGATAGTGGTCAAGAATTTTCTCCATATTGATCAATGGGGAACCCTCTGGGTGGGTGGGTCTTTAGTCCCCTATTTATAAATAGAGTAGCACACTCCTACTAGGACATGACATGGGTACTCTAACTATCCACCGTGTTGTACCCTTATACTAAGTTAGGAATTTCTCTTCTATATACCACTATAGTGGAACTCTCCTAGTGTGTAGGGCACGAGTCCTTTATCGGTTATCTAAGTGGAATCCTCCTATGCTATTAGAGCACTGGTCATCGACCACTAGAGTCGAACCCTTCTACTGGGACATGTCATGGTTCATTTCCCGATTATTGAGTGGAACCCTCTTATACTGTCATGGAATGAGTCCCCAACTATCATAGTGGAACACTTCTATAGATATAAGGAATGTTTCATCTATCTATTAATTAAATAGAAACCTCTTATGGAGTCAGGATATGTGAAATCTATTTGTCAAGTGGATCCCAACTATTGAATCAGGGAATGAGAACTCTACATAGATATTGTTCCCCTTGACTCTGTGGAATAACAACAAAGGGTGGGTTGACATGGATGTTGCTAATTAACATACATGAGAGATACTGTGAATCATTGATGGACTCTTAAAACTATTTTCACTCTTTTCTAGGGCATGGATATGATATTGATACCCCTTTCTCTATCAGTTTGGCATATTTTTATGAGAATATATATATGTGTGTGTGTGTGTGTGCATGTATCCATGTCATTGGATTTTGTTACTCTCTTAACATGGGTTGATCTTTCTATTCTTATAGTGTCTTATTCTATTTACCCGTCAATTTTAGGGGCATCCCATTGGGTATGTATACAATTACACCTACATGGTATTTTCAAACATGTGTCGTGTCTTATGAAGATGATAGACAATTCGATGGCGATTAAATAAGAGCTTCGGGATAACATTTAAAATTTAATACATACAATGGTTGGGTCTTTTAGATATATATATGAACTCTTTAAACATTTTACTTTTCCATTTTTTTGAGTTTGTCACATCTTTTGGGTTGGGATTTTAATTTTCCCATTCACTTTTCAGTTTACACTATTGTACTCTTTATTATCCCTATAGGTTTTTAATGTATGGTTATTACCCTAGATGTTCATATTCTTCTTTTATTCCTCTACCCTTCTACAATGAGATGTTTTTTTGTTTGTGTAAACATATATTAGAAAAATTCATCCCATACTAGTTAATCATTTTTATGGTAGTCACCACACCCTAGCATATAGAGGTTAGCTTAATGTAGTCTCATCTCAAGTCCAATTGGGTCTGGTCTTAACTGATTTGTATCATAGTTGGTTCTGTCATTGGGTTGTTTTGTAGACTTTTACACTTATTAGGATTTGGTTTCGGTTTAAGGAAACATTTTCAAAGTGTCTCGATGGCAGTTTTCAAGATAGTGAACATAGTGTTGGTGCATCAATGAACATATCAATACACCAATATGCTTACTAACTCCATGTTGACTCGACATACTAATGAATTGGTTTCATGGATAAATGATACATGCATTATATTTAATTGATCCTATTTAATTTTCTTATTATTTTTTCTCCCCATTATACATATATTCTCATATTATTGTTGTACGTATTCATTAAGTTTTCAGTATTCATCTTGGATGATAGCCAACCAGGTTACCAGTTCTAGAACATAATGAAGATCCAATGAGTTTTGAGGCCTTAGTTTAGGGGAAATCCCATTAGATTCCTGCTCTATGTGGTCTGGTAGTATCACCCCCAACTATTGATTAGCCGATCATACCAATACAGAAATATCAAGATACACATAATTTTAGCACACTCTTATAGTTATAGTGCTAGAGGCTGTTGTGGTTATATGGTGGTCCATATACCTAGGCAGTGCATGATTTTCGATAATCAATTATATGTGTTTTCAAGATTATCCAGACACCAACTGGTCAATATCTTGCATTAGAAACTATATATTTCTATAGAGAACAGGGTAACTAGTAAAGGCTAGTTATATGGGTTCATGATGATTCAACACTCTCAAGGACTGAATTCCTACAGATGTTTCTTAAGGAGTATTACCCATCTTTTTATGATTGGATTAGATTCTAGTTTATTTGTTGCTACTGTAGGGTGGGGATGATTCTAGTGGAGTATGCTATGAAGTTCAAAAAAATTATGTGATACTCCCATGATATGATTCAGGATGGCTTCTTCTAGGGACAGAAGTTTGAGCAGGGTCTCTATTGAGATATTTGTGCCTGTATGGTACCCTTTTGTATTCCCACCTATGTTAGGGAGTTTCATATAGAAATGGTGATGGTGGCCTTCCCATCAGAGGGATTCCAATAATATAGATAAGGAATTGGTTATTACAGAGTTAAGTCTTCTGCAACATCTAGATGAAGTGAGCTAATAGTATCTTGATGTAGGAGATCTTCTAAGGATAATGATTGAATACTTAGTCATGGGTACCATAGAGGACTATAATATCTTGTATGTGGGAGGAACTATGTGTTTGAAAAATTTGGTAACATGGAATGTGATTTCTAACCCAACATGCTGAGGATCACAAGAATATAATGTACAAACCTTCATGATAGAGGTAGTTCCATGATCATAGATCCCCCATGTGAGGGTAGGGGGCCTTTTTGTGGAGGAGCAGGAAGTGGAGTACTTGGGGCTCTCAGAGGAGGATCTATGGGTGGTGGATGATACTACGAGATCCTTCCACCACCACTAGGTCATCCATGTCTTTCTTAGGGAATAGGTGGCCAGTTCTATAGATAGTTGTTGGCTAAAGAGGCATATAACCTATTGGCTCAAATGGTGGTCATAAGTATGATATATTATTCTTATACACTTTCTTAACTATCAGTAGACTTAGTTTTTAGTCATTCCTTCATCTTTTTACACATGGTTTGAGATATGAATCTTAAATTTTATGTGTTATCCCAACAAATTTCTCTTAAAGTTCCTATGGGGAATGATTCTCCAATATCTTTTATCTTTCAGATGTGTGGGATATTTCATAGTTGATAGAGGTTGCCATGGGACCTTTTGGTCATCAGGATGAAACCCAATGACATCATCTTGGGTATGGATGGGTTTTCATAGTCTTTTACCATATTGATTGTAACTATAGATGATTCATATTCCTTCACACTGAGGGGATGATATTCTCTTTTATGGCCGAGAGAGGCCTTTTGGTGGGATGAGTCAGTTTTTCATACGTGAGGCTACATCCCATCACCCAGTAGTGGGAAATTGTATCCATTGGGTATCAGGATCTTCTGGGATCTGGATTCCTACAGTCATAGAATATTTTATAGACATATTCCCCATTAACATTAAAGGACTTCCTCCAAGGTTAGAGATATATTTTTATATCGACATGTACCATTGGACCACTCTGATATCTTATCAATCATATTATATTCCCCCTAACGATCTCTGAGAGGTGTGGTTAATGTTGGAGGGCCATTTAAAGAAGGGATTTATCAAAATCATTAGGTCCCCCAGGAAGCTCTAGTTTTTTTAGGGGAAATCCATACAAGAGATTATGAATTTGTATATATTATCATCACCTTAACAAGAAAAAATAATTAATAGGTACCCCTTAACAAAGATTGATTTCCTCCTCGATTATTTGGGAGGAATGATATGTTTCTTGGAGATTTATATCTAGTTCAACTACTACCAGTTTAGATTTTGAAGGATAATATTATGAAGATATAACTATGATGATGATATGAACACTCTGTGATTCTGGTGATTCATTTCTGTTTGATTAATTTCCCTACTGGGTTTATGTATTGGTTTAACCAGATCACCCATCCGTTAATGGAATGATATTTTATTTTCTTCCTTGATAACATAGTCACATACATAGCATCATAATAGGATCTTGAATAACACATTAAGACGAACCTATATTTACTTCGGGAGAAATAGATTTATTGTAATATCCTGATGTACTAGTTTTGGATCCATGGGGTAAAATATTTGGGGAATGAATATTATATTCATGTATAACTTATATAAATTGTAATGATTAATGTGATTATTTCATGGGATCCACCAAATATTGTGTCATAGGTGTGGCATTTTCATGGAATGGAGGCATACTACAGGTGGTCCATGGTATACTTTTATAGGATTAAAGAAACATTTACTACCATAATATAGAAATAATTGTCTTTACCTTGACTAAACAGTTCCATAAGGCCTCCTAGGAGTTGAGGATGAGGCAGAAATGTGATCCTATTTTGAAACACTAGGGGAGGTCATGGAGTACATAGTGTATTTTGATGCCTCAGAATATAGGATCATTTGTGTGTGGATGTAGAGATAAGAAAGATTTATATATTGGTCAATGAAGTTCATACCCCATGATTATAACTAAATTACTCACAACCTCAAGATGGAATCTTTTATCATCGCTCTGAAGATGTGGAGTCACTATCTTTTGGAAGATCCCTTTAGTGTTTACTCATATCATTAGAGTCATAGGTATATCTTTATACAAATAGAGTGGAACTCGAGATAGATCCACTGGTTGGAGTTAATGATAGATAATTAATTTGAAATATTTTATACTATGGGGAAGGTAAATGTGGTGGTAGAGTCCCTTATCAGATGTCCCATGATTTTTTTGTGTAGGAGGTATCAAAATAGTTTTTTTCCTTCTAAATGGATCTATTTTAACATGAGGGTGAAATTTTTCTTTATTAAATGGTGATTAATCATTATATACTCAAGATTTTGAGATATTTCTAGTTTGTATACACTAATTTTGAGGTTATAAATGCCTAGATATCCTTAGTAGATTCACCCGAAAGAAATTAAGGAGGTAATCACATCATCCTTTTTTGGGGATGGGTAGTTTTTCCATTCAAAATATAGAAGGAGGTGATGAAAGATTTTCCCAAATCTCATTTGGATATACATCCCCTTGTGAGAGTCATGTACATTGTCCTTTAGTGGATGTTTTGGTTGGACTACAGAAGACATAGTGTGGCTAAGTTCATCCCTCGTTTCCTCACTGATATACATGTGGAGGTTGGGTTCCATGTTATAGAAGGTTTTTTTGCATCCCCTTGAGATCATATAGTGGAAATGGTATTTAATATCCATATATTTTGTGACATGTATTTTTTGGACTATGAGAGGCCATGATTTCATATGGGTGATAGTTGACCAACTAATGAAAAGGGACAGCTTCTATGGTATCAGGGAAGAGATTCAGGTGGATATTTTTATAGAATTTGTATGTATGGGAGATCATTGACCTTCATGGGGTGACCCCAACTATTTTCTCATATCTTGATGTGTGTTTCACATCATGATTAGGGAGAGGCCTTCAGGAGGCATTCAAGACCCAAATGCTGATGAGTACAACCTTCCACCCTTAAAATATGGGAATAATGATAACTCTATTTAGGTTATAGAGGATATGTTGAGGGTTTTCATGTAAGAAATTGGATGGTGTTTGGAGGATCACTTTCTCTTGGGGAGTTTGCATTCAATAACAGATATCACTCTATTATTATCATATAACCTTTCAAGGCCCTGTATGGGAGACCCTACATGTAAACCATTTAAAGACCCAAAATTTTATCAATGGAAATTCCCTTCTTATAATAATATCATATAGTATAAATAACATAAAATCACATTTAGGACACAATAACTTCTTTATAAATGAAGAATGAATGAAACAAAAGGTAGTTCTAGAAGTTAATAAACCTTTACCAATGGAATAGTAGACTTAAAATTGGAATATTAATGTGACCATTAGTTATAGTAAATCATCCAATCAAATATTTACCTCATCTTGAATGTATAAATAAAATTGAGGCATGTTATAATTTGTAATGTTATATAATTATACCATAGTATATGTAAAACAATATTTTAAAAATTATTAATTAATTTTTGGTATTTTCATAAAACATAAATGTTAATTTATAATATATTAATTAATATAATTATATAATAGAAAATTTATTTTCATAAAATAAAATCATAAATTAACTTATTACTGTATTATGATTATAAGATAATTTTATGAGACCTTAATTAAATTTTCAAGGTGTTATAAAATCAGTTATAATTTTAAAATCAATATCTTCTGAGTAAATCAATATTTCTATTAAGAATTAAATTTATAATATTTAGATAATTGTTTTCATAAAATGTAGTTCATTTTTTAATTCTAAACTTTGAAAATTGGTTGGGGGTATTTTTTTGATTTTTCTAGAATACTATAATTTTGGTTTAATAGTGAAATATTGTAATCTATGACATATATACATTATATGTTCAATACACTATTTCTTGAGTCATTGATGATGTAAGAACCATAATATAGAACTATCCCAAATTATTTTAACATTTTTTGTTATAATTATCAAACCCATCATACTCTTGATCCAAAATAATAATATAATGAATAAAATAAAGAGAAAACACCCCTCTCCTCCCCTAAAAATACCACCCTTACCACCTTTTAACGTCACAAATTCCATGGTTTTATCCTTGCCCAAATTCTTATAAATACACTTCCAAATACCATCCCCCATTCCAATATCCCTTGGTATCAACAAAATACCAACCCCTTTTCCCTAATTAGGTTCTCAATTAAGATAAATCCAATAGGTAAAATCCTCTTTCATTTTATTTTATTTTCATTCCAATTTACTTTTCTTTTCATTTTCTATCCTCATATCTTTTAATCAATGATTAATTAAAAATACATTATAATTTAAATACTATAATTATATTATGTTAATGTAATAATTTATCTTCAAGTCTCTTCCCTTTCCCCTTTTTAAAAACATGAAAATATCATTCGTGGTGTATCAAATTACCACCACTGTGGACGATGTGTTTTCATTTTTCACCAACTCCTTCAAGGATGGTTACAAAACCATTATTGTGGCTTAATAATATTTTTTTATAAATATTATAAGATATATAATGTTATAGAATAAATATATTTACATGATGTTAAATAAAATTATATAAGCTCATAATGGTCGTAAAACCACCAAAACTAATTAAAACATTTCCATTAATGTTATATTTAACAAATAATCCACATAGCACATAAAAATGATATATAAGATAATTTAATATTATAAAATTTCATTAAAAAAATTTACTTTCATTTTTGTTTACTATTCCATTTTACATTAACATTCATACTTATATACAAGCCAACCAATCATGAAAACCAAGAAAACAAACACTCCAAACTGATGAAATTAAACTCTATAAATCATATAAAATATTATAAATTATCTTAATAATACTTTAATGTTTCAATTTAATTTATATAAATTTTTTTATTTTTTATTAATGAAATCAATTAGATTATCCATGATATTAAATTTAATAAATCATTCATACATAAAGAAAGGGGATTCCAGAACCCAACTTTCTTTCTTTGTATTTTCCATATTTCACACAAATTTTATTATAAATTTTCCATTAATGTTTGTTAAATATAATTGGTTTTTATCTTTCCATTTTATTTTCTAGTATATACATGTTTCCAATCTAATTTTATGAAAAAAAAAGAAATATTTTTCCAAAATAACTCTTCTTTCAAAAAATACATCTTTTAATTACCATGGGTTTTTTTCACACAAGATTTCAGATTCTTAAACCAATTTTTATATTACCTATTTAATTTGGGAACCCCAAAGTTTATTCATGATTTTATTCTTTATTAAATGAAATCCATTATTATTCAAGGTTTATTTTATGTAAAATATTGATATACATTTTATGTGTCATGCATGATAATGTAAATGTTATGATGTGATGTGTGAGCCTAGAATAATATAGAACATGAAAATTCTATGACGTGATTGGTGAATAAAAATTATATATAGGTCAATTAAATTGGGTAATTTGAAGCATTTCATGAGATAAAGTGGAATATACATGATTATGATGCTAGATTTGTTCAGAACTATGTGTGGTATTTTACCACTAAGACATGATGTTTCATTTATATGAATTTCCAAAATCCATTTAGTTATATAATATTTCCTATCATGATTATGATGATGATAATTTTCTTATGTTATTATTATTATTTTTATTCTCACCCATGTTTCATGATTATTATTCATTCTCTTAGTGATATTTTTTCTCACCCAATCTTTCAGTGTATCTCCTCAGGTTAATACTTGTTCTAAGGAAAACATGATGGCCATTAAGAAATGATATAATAAGGAATTAAATATATTTCTGGTTATATTTTTTAAAATATATATATAATCCTAATTTTCCCATGAATCTAATCCTGAATTTTTAACACTATTATTTTGTTTATTTTTTAAATGATTTAATAGTCATGTAAGAAAATGTAGGCTCTCTGAAGTTGGCATAGTAGCACGGTTTAGTTAATTTGGTAATTAATATTAGAGAACGTTTGTAAAAACTATTAGTTTGAGAGTAAGAATATGTAAGCACCAAATAATATTAGTTTCAGAAAATTTCGAAACATACGGATCCCATAAATATGAATTTAAATTTATTTTCACAAAGGAATGATTTATTAATTCATTCATTTTTTAATTATGTTCCAACCATTTCTATTCAATAAAATTGTTAGCAACCAGAGAAACTAGGCCAACAACCTGTGGGAGGGATAAAGAACTGATTTCCCGAATGACATCCACAATTCATGTAGAGGTGGAGTTCAATATTTCATGGTGATGATTACACAAAATTCTAAGGTTATGAACAATAAGGTGAATAATGTAGAACATCCTCCATCACCTAAGAGGGAAAAACTTTCTACCAAGACTTTTTTGTAGAAACAATAACTGATATATAGTGTATATTCCGATGCACTAGTCATAGAATTGTGGGTCCACACAATGGGGAAGGTCATTTCATTACATCTATGTTCTAATATAGAGATGGTGAATTTGGATGTTTATCATATAGATGTAGAAGATGATCAATATTGAGAATTGATTAAAAACACCAAGATAATGGATGAAATTTAAGGGATAGTGTTGGATGAATTTAAGGTAATATTTCATTATAAGTATTTATCTCAAACTCTACATCCAAACATGGAGAGAGAATTTATAGAGATGATGAAAAAGGGAGGTGAATCTATCACCATCATAGAAGTAAAATTCACAAGGAATTCAAGGTATACTTATGGTTTTGTTATCAATAATGATAGAAATATTGATATATTCATTAGTGTTTTAAATACACACCATCAAAATGATCTAGAAATTTGAGACATTAGGAGTCATGAAGAAGTTGATTGCTTTTCCTAACAAAGTGAAGATGGAGTTTTTAGAATGGTCCCATGGATATGATAAGAAGAATAAAAATATGTATTTATAATATGGGTGTCTAATAAGAATGTTGGAAAAAAAATATAAACCCCTCACATGTAAATAATATATGAAGAAGTATCATGGGAACTTCCTGAATGGGATGTGGAATTATATAAGTGTGGGAGAGAAGGAAAGAAATCTAATGAATTCCATAGATACATAACGAAAATGGCCAATATAATAGAGGACACGAGGGAACCACCAATGGTTCAAAACCTCAACTATAGGGAGAATTGGAACTCTGCAATTCAGTTCACTAAACCATGAGTCCTTGAGGGTAATTAGCATCATCATCCACCAAAGAAAAAGGAACATGGGATGGCTTATAATATGACTACTATTGGGGGGGGATCCTAAAAATGACGTGGTGATAGGCATGCTGGTTATTAATTAATAAATATATATTATACTATTTGATTATGGTGATACACATTCTTCCATATGTTTAATGTTTAGTAGAACCATTAAAAAACCACCTCAATATATTGAGGGTGATTTTTCTATGATAATGGTAAATGAGGAAATTAATCCATCCAATGTATATAACACATCACTGGTTAATGTTTTTGGACTGAACCTCCCCAAAAATCAAGTTCTATGATAGGGGAGTTTGATTATATATAGGTAATAGATTGGTTGTCTTTATAAAAATATGACATCAATTGTTATTAAAGGGAGATCAATCTTCACATTCCAAAGTATCCTCCAATTATATACAAGTGTAACGAAGAGAATGAATCTACTTTTGAATCATCATCTCAAGTGTCGATATTTATTCCTTATGAGAAAGAATATATACCTAAAATAATTGAGAATAAAGGATTGAATAATGATCTAAGACATACCCACTATGAGGGACTACAGTAATGTGTTCCCTGAAGAATTGCTTTATCTTCATCCTGACTAAGAGGTTGAGTTTTGATTTGAACATATTCCTATATCTCTGCCTATATCAATGAAACCTTATATAATTAACACATTTGAGTTGGAGTAACTAAAGAATAAGTTACAAGAGAATTTGGAAAAGGGATTTATACACTCGAATTATTCACTATTGGGAGCACTAGTCCTCTTCGTCAAGAAGAATGATAAATCAATGCTGCTATAAATTAATTATCATGAGGAAAATAAAATCATCATAATGAAAAAATATCCCCTTCCATGTAAAGTTGAATTGTTTGATCAACTATGTGGGGCCAAGTATTTGACTATGGGATACCATCAGTCAGTATATTACCAGTTAAAGGTGGGGATGTAATATATTCCCATGAATATCTTTCGAATAAGGTACAAACACTATGAGTTCATATTGATGCATTTATGATACACTAATTCCCCATAAATATTCATAGACTTAGTTAATAGAGTCTTGGAAGATTAACTCAACAAAATTTGTGGTAGTTTTTTTGGATGATATTCTAATATACTCTAAGAGTAAGGAGTAACTTGAGGAGAATTTTAATATTGTTCTAAAAACATTCAAAAGAGAGAATTTATATGAAAAGAATCATAAATGTGAGTTCTGGATGAAGGAGGTATAATTCGTGAGGCATGTTATCACCAAAAAAGTAATATCAATTGTCCCTTCTAAGAAAAATAAAATCTAAGAGTTTCTCATGACAAAATTTATAATGAAGATCTATATTTTCCTTAGTCTAGATGGGTATTAAATTTAATTTGTGAAGAACATCTCACAATTTTCAAGTCCACAATCCAAGATGACTCAAAAGGTAGTATAGTTTTTCTGGACTAGTGAACATCAAGAATACTTGAAAGAGATAAAAAGTGGGATTATAACTACCCCATCATGCACACTTACAAAAAGTGGGGAATTATTTTTAGTATATAGTGATTCTTCAAATAAGTTCATAAGATGTTTAGTGATGGAAAATGATAAATTGATATACTACACCTCGTGTAAGATGAATATTCTTGAGCAAAATTATTAAATTCATGACCTGGATTTTGTAGCTATGTTATTTTCATTGAAAATATGGAGGCATTATCTCTATGGTTAGATGTGTGAAATATATAATTATCTAAGATCCTCAAATATATATTCACATAACTAGATCTTAATATGTGTCAGTGAAGATGGTTATGGCACATCAAAGATTATGACTGCTGAATCCAATACCATCCTGGTAAGGTGTATAATATGGAATATGATCTAATTTGAAAGGATACTATAACATTATCAATGATGAGAATTGATAAATATACAATATTCATATATATTTTCAAAGTATGTAAATGGGAATCATTACGGAAAAAACATTATCAATCCTTACTGAAATGATTCCTAAACCATCCCTCACAGAGAAAATAAATGATTTTAAAAGTAATTATGTAGAAATTCATAAGATGGTGGAATCTATGAGAAAAGGGAAATCATTAGAGTTTAAAATTGATTAGGAATGGATTGTAATATTTGGTTCATGACTAGGTGCATCATTGGACCCTGAGATAAATAAATAACTTCTATGTGTCTCACATACCTCAACCTTCAATATTCACCTAAGGATCACAAATATGTATGATGAACTCAGAGATAACTATTGGTGAGATAATGTGATGAATGATATCGCTGATATACATCAAATCTCTTGGTATTTCAACAAGTGATAGATGCAAAGAAAAATTCTAAGGGGATGGTGCTACCATTACCCATACCAACATTTTAATGGGAGAACATCACCATGGAATTTTTCACCAGAAATCAGAATACATATAGAGGGAACAATGTTATATATGTTATTATGTATCATATCATATAGAAAAATCAATTTATCCCAATTCAATAGGGATTCTCATTGGATCAAATTGTACTGATCTATATCAATGAAGTGGTATGGATAAAGCGAGTATCATTGGTGATTCTATCTAATCGAGATCTGAGATTCACCTATATGTTCTAAAAAGTATCTAACATTCTATAAACACAATATTAAACTTTAGTACATATATTTATTCCCAAATTGAGTTATAATATAAATGGACTATTTATACACTAGAATAAATTTTGATTACATGTTCTATTGACATAAAATGAGAATGGGACCAATATATTCCTTTGGATGAGTTCTCATATATAAAAAGTTTCTATTTAACCATCTAAATGGCTCTATATGAATATATTTATAGGAAAAGACAGATAACATCATTAAACTAGATGAAGTCGTTGAACGTATTCTTTTAGGACTTCAAATGATTGATGAAATGGAGGAAAAGGTAAAAAAAATTCAACATCACATAAAGGAATCCCAAATTCTAATGAAGAGATATACATGCAATTGATGATGAGACATATATGTTATGTCTGGAGACATGGTGTTCCTCCATATATATCCATTGAATAATATCATCATATTTGGGAAGAAACGAAACTTGAGTCCCAGTGACATTGACCCCCTTTGAGATCCTTGATTTTGTAGGAGATGTAGCCTATTGATTGACACTTCCACCAAACATGTATCATGTAAACTATGTATTAAATCTATCCCTCTTGTGGAATTACATACTGAATCCCTCGCATATACTAAATCTAGAGGTGGTATAGTTGGAAAATGATCTCTCTTACCAGGAGAAACCAATGAAGATATTTGATTGTAGAGATAAAGTTCAACAGAAAAGACCACTCACCTGGTAAAAGTGTTATGGTGAAACAATATGTACGAAGAGTCATCATGGGAACTAGATGAAGTGATTAAGGATAAGTACTATCACCTATTTTCGTCATATTATTTAAAACTAAATGTTGAGGGGGAAATTGAAAAAGGGGAAAAGAATGTAATGAACTAAAATTTTATCAATAAAATTTCCCTTCTTATATTTATATGATATACTATAAATCACATAAAATTACATTTTGAAAATGATACGAACATTATAAATGAAGAATAAATGAAATAATTGGTATTTTTATATGTTAAGGAACCTTTTCTCATAGAATAGTAAACTTTCCATTGGAGATGTAATGTGATAATTGGGAATAGAAAACATATAATAAAATAGTAACCTCATATATGAAGGTATAGTTAAATTTTAGGAAACTTTTAAATGGAAATACGATATAATAATATTGTATATATGTAAATAAATATTTTCAAAAGTATTAATAATGTGTCGGTCTTTTTATAAATCATAAATGTGTATTTATAATATTATAATTAATATATGTATTTAGAAGGAAATTAATTTTCATAAAATTGATTCATAATTTATCATATTTTTTTCTTATGATTATAAGATAATTTTATGAGGCCTTAATTAGTTATTCCAAGTGTTTTAAAATGAGTTATAGTTTTAAAATCAGTATTTTCCAAGTAAATTATGATTTTAATTAAAAAATAAATTTTCCATATTTAAAATTTTATTCTTAAAATGGAGTTAATTTTGGAATTCTACACACCAAAATTTGTTTAGGGTGATGTTTTTCTATTTTTTAGAAATAATTGAATTTTTTGTGAATAGTGAAATATAGTAATTTATGGTATATAAACATATAAGTTAAACAAATATTTATTGGTACATTTATAATGTAAGGACCATAATAAAAAAATAACCTTCATTATTTTAATTATTTTATTCATATTCTCTAACTATTCATAGTATTGAGCCAAAATAATAAACTAATGAATAAAATAATGTGGAAACATCCCTCTCCACCCCTATAAATTCCATATATCACCTTCTATTCACCATACACCTTACAAGATTCTAACCTTGTCCAAATTCTACCCAATACTATTCCAAATCCCCCCATGTACAGGATCCCTTGGTATCATCAAAAGACAAGACCCTTTTACCTAAGGAGTTTCTCAAAGAGGAGAATTTTAAGAGGAAAAATACTATTTCTTTTTCAATTATTTTCTTTTCAATTTCCTTTATTTTATTAATATATTATCATCTACACTTATCTAAGATGAATGGTAACTCAAATATCTTTTATATAATAGAACATTGTTATGTTAATGGAATAATTCATAAACATGTCTCTTCTATTTCTGTTCTTTTCTAAACCTGAAAATATCATCTATGATGTGTCGATTTACCCCCATGGTGGACGAAACCTTTTCATTTTTCACTACCACCATCAAGGATATTTATAAAACAATTATTATGGTTAAATAATATTTTACTATACATATTATATGTTATATAATTTTTTGGAAGAATTAGAAAAACATGTTGTCAAATAAAATGATATAATCTCATAATCGCCGGAAAAACCCCAAAACTAATTAAATCATTTTCATTAACGTTCAATATAACATATTATCCCCGTACTATATAACCAAATGATTTAAAAGATTTTTTAATCTTATGAAAGTTCATTAATAACATATAATTTCAATTCTGGAAAACTATTCCATTTTTACATTAACTTCCATACACATAAATAAGAGAACTAATCTTGACAACCAAGAAAACAAACACCCTGGAACCATGAAATCATACTCTCTAACTCATTAAAAAGGCCATATATAAACATAATAACACTAAAATTAATCAAATTAATATATAATAGTATCTATATTTTTTTAATTAATGAATTAAATTTTATTATCCATGATAATAAAGTGAATAAAGCATTCCGTCAAAAGATAGGGGGATTCTCAAACCCAACACTTTTTCATTGGGTTTTCCCTATTTCCCTCCATTTTCAGTATAGATGTAACTTTAATGTTCCTAAAATATCATTTATTTTTCCTTCACTTTTTTTTATATGATATATATGTTTCTAATTTAATTTTTTGAAAAATGAAAATATTATTCAAAAATAAATATTTTTCCAAAAATACATCTTTTAATTCTCACAAGATTGATTATTCACCACTCAAGATTCATGATTGTTATACCAAGTATGTATCTTGGGAGTCCCAATTTTTATTCATGAATTTATTCTTTATGGAATGAAACCCATTCATATCGATGGGTTATATTATGTCCAATAGTGATATATGTTCAACGTTGCGTGCATGATAATTTAAATGTTATGATGTAACAGGTTTTCCTGGAGCTGTTATAATAACCCTCTCTTTTCATACATTAATATTTCATTACATATAAGGACTACTTAAACATTATACAGATATATTTACAAAGACCATAGTTGGTATAATGCCTTTGGAAACATGGAAACATAAACACAAGTACATAAGTGAGCTACATTGTCTCCCACTAAGTACTTCGTGACTAGAACCCTTCTTAGACATATAAAACATAATAAATATCATCCTAACATGGGGAAGGAAACATAAAAATGGGTGATCTAAAATGGTTAGTAAGGATAAACATAGGAGACATGTAAGAATAAACATGAGAATAAGGGTATTAGAATATGATCATAAAAATATAAGATCATATCCTGCATATCAAAGGTCATATACATGAATAATAGAATAAATCCTAGAAGTTCATAAGACATGAATTGACATGAAGTAAAGGACATAAGCCATGAAATAATAACATAGGATTATGAAATGGAATGGTGGAAACAAATAAGTATATACTAATTTCCATAGAATCCAAGGAATCAATGGAAAGACCATATTAGTGGACAAAGTCCTTTACTAAACTGGATGAACCCCCATTCCAACCAGGTATTATTGAACCAAGTAAACCCTCATTTCATACCTTAATTACTAAACTATGTAGACCCTCATTGTATCCATGTATTACAAAACTTAGTAAACCCTTGTTCCAACCTTATCTATACCAAGAGATATAAATCTTTACCCAATGCATTGGAGGGAGATATAGGTCCCACCCTTCACAAAATGAAATCATACATACATGTTCCACTAGATCGTAAATTAGAATATCATAACCCATGAAATTAAATGGATATCATAAACATGTAAACATATAATAACCTATGGAAATAAAAATTTTCTTTAATCATTTCACCATAAACTTATCCTGTGGAAACAAACAGGATTTAAAATCCTATAACCTGTAAATGAGAAATGGGATTCATAAACATCATTCCATCAAAAAATAATCCATTCCAAGAAGGAATATAAATTGAAACATTGAGTAATTTACCCATAAAGTCATGATCAACACCAATGTATGTTATCATATATGGGAAAAATATTTATAGGTCTTTTAAAAACATTTCTTGAGGAAAATCTCCTTTCTTCTTTGAAAAATTATTTTTATAAAACAAAACCTTTTGAAACCCATTTTCTTTGAAATTATATTTGAAAACATATATATGAAAAATTTAAAACAATAAAAAAATTAAAATCCTTTTTCATTGAAAATTTTCACCAAAGATATTTTTAAAAAATTTGTTAAAACATTTTTGAAAACATCATTTTTTAATACAATAGATTTCCAACCGAAGAGAGAGGTGGTTATATTTCACTAAAAAAATTATCTTAAGTACCAAAGAGTGAAAAAATGGTACTAATAGATGATTATATCTTTAATAAATATAGTATAAGGAAACTCTGGAATAATCTTCATATATTTCATTAAATAAAGAATAAACATAAACAATTTCAAAAAATGACAATATTGTCTCAACAAACTCTTCTAACTTGGTTACATGGGATCGTACTCTCCTTGTAAGAAAAGGAAATTATATGAAGTTTAATATATCATTAAAATAATGATAATAATTATTAAACATGTAAAATTAAAGTATATACACCATGAAAAAAAGTTTAGGTGCATATCAAAACATGAGTCTCAATGAAAAAAAAATTGAGACAAAACTATTTTTTGGATTTGGTACCTTTTTAAAGTTAAACATCATGAAAGAAGTATCATTTAATGGATATGTAAATAACCATAAATTTAGTTATAATATTTAAATATTTATATCATGTGAATTAAATACACTACACAAAAGGAAAAAAGTAATTCTCGTAACAGGAATCTCACATAAATTAAAAGTGAGTTGAAATTCCCCTTACCTTGTGTCTTTACTCTCTCTGTACTCATACAAGCTTCATATATAATAAATATAAGTTTATTATACATATTTTAAAGAAAAATTTTATTATACATAATATCATATATGGTTTTATTATGACATTATATTTCCCTCATGTTAATGATCCTATGTTAATGTTTCACTTTGGGTAATCATTCGCTCGGTTATTAGCGTGTGTCTTAATTTGTTATAGTGTTAGTTTTTGTACTTATATCATGAATCCATAATGTATAAAATGATAAAAATATCAGTAATATACAATATATTTATATTATACTAATTTATTTCATAACTAAGTATAAAATGGAAGACACTTTTCATGGAGACGGTAGCTCGTTCGTACGCATGAACGATGGTTTCATTTTTATTATCATATTGAAATTAAGTATGCGAATGAATTATGTATATATACTTATATATATATATATATATCATTTCAAAATTATAATTATTATATCATATATATCATATATTTTCATTAAACCCATCCATAATACATTCCATGTGGTGGGTGAACGAATCACATCGCTTTGTGGGGGCAGTTGTCCAAACACCCTCAAACATGATTATCATATTACCACCAAATGGAAGTTTAAATGATGTCTATTATAAAAGTAATAAATAATATTAATGTCATAATAAATAAAATATATTACATATATTAATAGAGTTTACATCATAATGGCCACCCAGATCGGTGGTAATGGATAAACGAACAGTCGTCATTTTGTGATGCAGCAGTTCGCTGTACACAGAAACAACATGTTCAACATCCATTACATTGAGGTGTGTGTAAATTTAGGTAATAAGCTTTGAATAAAAACATAATAGTATATATAGGATACTGTTTTTGTCACACAATATATTAATAAAGATATTGGAGGGTTAGAGAAGGAAAATAAAGGAAATGAGCTTGAAAGAAGACATTACCTCTAAATCAGGTAACTCCTTTTGGTTTATGCCAATAGGTTTCCATGAGAGGGTTTATGCCCAAAGGGAGGCTTTAAAGTATAAGTTTGGAATTTTGGGAGTCTACATGGACAGATCATTGATGATCTTAAGATTCTTTATAGGTTTGAGTATTGGGTAGTGGTGGTGGCCTTTTATAGGGAAGGAAATGGACTCACATTGATTTTTTAGAAAAAAATTAGGTGTGCACATGATATTACCTAAAACAAGTGTTAAAAATAATTAATGGAAGTTTTATGGAATATATATGGAAAACCAATGGGTTTTGGACATGTTTCGAGGTCATTTGGGCCCTTAATTTCAAGGTTCATCCCCTAATTATGCATAATTTGGACTTAACTGTTGTGATTAATTTTAATCACTTTTACAAATTATTTTGATAAAATACTAAAATGGTATTATTAGAATAAAAATATTATACTGAATAAAATGGTTTATGTTTTAATTTTTAATTTCCAATCACAGAATTGGAAAAATTAATATTAGTGTTAATCCTACAGATATGATGAAATAACAGGGTTTTAAAGTAGGAAAACGTTCAAACGTTTGTTAAGATTTTATATTTAGTATCAAAGAGGAAATAATTCTAATGAGTTATTAGATGTAATATTTATATATTTTTACCTTAAAAATAATTTATAATATCATTTATCATTAAAAAATTTCTAAACAAAAGGGTAGTTTTTAACAAAAAATCAGTATTTTTCACTATTCATCAAAAAACAATGTTTGTCAGAAAAATCCAAAAAAATTAACCCTAAGATAATTTAGAAATTATAATTTCAAAATTGTTTTTTATAATATCCAATAAAATATCTAAATTGGTTTAAATTAATTTCATTACCAGAAGCAGTTTATTTGAGAAAATGATGTTTTAAAACAAAAAAGGACATTACCAAAAATCATATCTTGTATTATCAGTATTTTTAATTTACATAAAAAAATTATAAACAATATTTGAAAATTAATTTTTATTCTTAATATTTATATATTTAACTACTAGGTTATAATTATCTTATTTAAATAATAAGAAAAATAAAAAAACATTATAGAAACTCAGAGTTGTGTGTATCGTACGCCAACTCAGTGTTAGGTGGATTATATGCCAAGTCGGTACTGTAGGGAACATATGCCATGTGTTTACCATTTGAAAAGAATATTTTAACTCATTAATTGAAATATATAAATAAAAATTGAATTTTTTAAAAAAAAACAGGTCCATAAAAACTCAGGGTGTTACATTCTTCCCCACAAAAAATGAATTCTCCCTTGAAATCTGTCACTCATGTAAATAAAAGTCAAGATAATTATAATTCATCATATCATATAGTTATTACATTGTTTCCTCTAATTGGTTATTTCTATACAAAACATTGACCTATCAAGTCTTCTTATTTCATAGAACTTTCTTTGATTGGTCTCAAGTTTCAACAAGTAGCTCCCCATATAAAAGATCCCGCTCTTGCACTATGTCCTATGAGATCAGTACTTATGAAGGGCCATTTTATTCATAGAAAAATCATTTCTCTAACTTCAAATTATAGATCATTCTGATGGTTATCGTTAGAATTTTTTTGCTGGCTTTGAGCTTCCTTGATATACTACTGAATGGTTCTATCCTTCTCCACAATTTCTTCAACGATCTTAGGCCCTAATAGATTTATTTCTCCAACCTCATCTGAGCATGACAGATTTCTACATTTTTACTATATAGGGCTTCATAAAGTTCTATCTAAATTTTTGAGTGAAATCTATTTTTGTATGGAAACTCAACTGGTGGAAAGTGTTGATCCCAACCACTTATGAATTCTAGAGAAAAACATCCCAACATAATGAAAAGATTACCACTGCTAACTCCAAATCACGAGTTGGGTAATTTTGATCATGAATATTTAACTATCATGAGGTTTAGGATATAACCATATTATTGTTCATAACAACACATCACGTTATCTTCATAAATGAATATCTATATATTACAAACCCTTATCCACTATAGGGTAATATAAGCACAGGTGCACTGACCAACTTTCTCTATAGGTTCTTGAAATTTTCATCACATTCATCTATATATAGGAACTTCATTCCCTTATGATTTAACATGTTCATACTATTAGATATTCATGAGAAATTATTCAAAACCATCAATAATATATAGCTAAACCAAAAAATCTATGGATCTCAGTCACTATGGTTAGTCTATGATAGCTTTCAATAGCTTTCTTATTTGATGGATCTATTGTGGTACCATCTATTGAAATTATGTGACCCAAAAATTAATCCTTTTTGTAGGCAAAATTCAAATTTTTTAAATTTTATATTTAAATTCTCCTCCTTAGGGTCTTTAGTGCAATTATCAAGTTCCCTCCATGTTCTTCTATTATCCTTGAATAGATAATAATATCATCAATAAAGACCCCCCACAAACTAGTCTAGGTAATATCTAAATACAATCTTCATTAAATATATGGAGATAATAGTGGCATTAGTGAGACAAAAATGCATCACAATATATTCATAATGACCATAAATTGTTTGGAATGTTGTCTTCGGTATATCCTCATTTTTGAACCTCAAATGATGATATCATGAATGAAGGTCCATTGTGGAATGGTATTGAGTTTTGTGTAGTTGATTAAACAAGTCATAAATATGAAGAATATTATATTGTTCCTGATTTTTATCTTGTTCAACTCCCAATAATCAATACAGATTCATATTGATCCATCTTTCTTCTTCACAAAAATAACTGGTTCACTCAATTGTGACACACTTGGTTGAATGAATACCTTATCAAGTCTTTGTTGGATTTTCTTCTTCAATTCTAGCAACTCAATTGGGATCATATTATAAAGCATCTTTGAAATTGGTGTGCGAGAAGGTATACATTCTATTAAGAACACCACTTCAGGTTTTTGTGAAATACTAGGAAAATAATCTAGAATTACATCCACAAAATCTATAACAACATTCATATCATCAATGCCGATATTCTCCCCAACTATTTGATATAACACACTTTTTTAATTTGCATTAATACCCATACACTAGATGTAATATCTAATGTAAAATTATCATCACACTGATGAATGATCATAAGAGGGTTTTAAATACCAAACATAATGTTTCTTCCTTGAAAATTGATGTGGTGTTTATGTATTGAAATCCAATCCCTAACCGATATGACATCAAATTCAACCAAAGTAGGAATGAATATATTTTCAAGATGCACATTCTCAAAAACTTTATCCATAAATTAATCATGAACATGATATGCAATCATTGTACCATTAGGGGTTTTCGATGCTAATTCCACATCTAATTGTTTTGGATGAATCTTAAGACCATTTGAAAATTATTTAGATATGAATTAGTGGTTAGATATAGAATCAAATAAGATATTAGATGTTTTGTATTAGATGGTTATTTTACCTTTCATCATGTCGTTATCACACCCCTCATCAGATATAGCTATTGTATAATATTTTCCCTTATCCCTCATCTTAAGGGGCTACCAACATCGATCATCGTCACCATCCTTTGGGTTTGGTAAATTGTTAAAAAAAGGACCATTATCCTTATTCTTGTAGCACGGAATAGTGGGAGGTTCATTCTTTGAATATTTTTCTCCATGTGTGTTTTTAGAAAACTTATTCCAATCACCTCATCAATCAATTCCCAATGGAATTTTCTTCTAAAATTAAAAATTTTATTAAACCCAAAAAGTAAATTTCCTCGATGCTTCTTTTCACAATTAAAGAATAAAATAATGTTTATCCTCTTTTCTATATGGTTCTTAGGGATTCCATTGAACTTCATATTCCTCCTATTTTCAAATCCATGAGATTGATATTTGACTCCCACCTCAGTTTCAACCATTATTTCATAACAAATAATCACATCGTATATACTAAAATGTCTTATGGAAAATACCCTTCTGAAACTTTCCTTTAATCCACAAAAGAAACTATCAACTTTAATTTCATGTTGGATGATAATTCATTCAGCATATGTATCATCTCTTATAAAATTATCCTTATAGGTACCAAAAAACCCACCATCCCTTTTCTTCAACTCAAGGAGCTCTTTCTTTTCTTTGTATGAATAATTTGAGGAAAGTAATTATTGAAAAATAAGTTCCTAAACTCATCCACAACCATGGATTCAATATCATCATGCCACCTTGTATTCTTGATTAGTGTCCACCATTGGTCGACTTCGCATTCCTATCAATAAACTGACAGAATAAATTTCTCATGCTCTGAACACTAATGAATTGAGAATATATTTTTAGTTGTACTAATCCATTGTGAAGAAACAAGTGGATTAAGATACTCTCTGAAAGAAGGTGTACATTTCCTCATAAGGAACTCAATATAATTTTATTCCCTCCTTTTCTCATTTGGAAGTCCAAAATTATTTATAGATTGAGAAATCTATATAAGCATTTCAATGTGGTTTTTCATTCTAGATCCCGTAGAATTCAGTTTCTTAGGTGGAAAATCATTCCATTGTCTGTCACAATCATCGTTAATGAAGTTCCATCTGATTCTATCCATTGAATAAAACCAAAATCATAGAGTAATAAATAGTTATCATAATAAGGAACCACATAATCATTAAAAATCACTTTTGGGTTGTCTAACATATGACACCTTCCCAAATCTATCAAACATTAGGTTTATCCTAGGTTATTCAAAGTCAAAATTGGTTTAAATCTTTCATAATGGTTCAGGAAGTGTTTCGGAATTCCCAAATCATATCCCCTAGGATCATCAAACTGGGTGTGTAGTAAGGCCTGTTGTCATGTACCATATTACCTCTAGTAGATCATGGAATATATTTTTGGAGTTATTACCACTAGGTACATATATACCATAGTCACATCCACTTATAGTATCTAGACAAGGATATATTGATTAGAAACCACTCACTCAATAATTTCCCAAATTTTGATAACATTTTCTAACACTTTTCCTGGTCCTCGAACTTAACCATAGACATGTTACTTAGGGTTCTCACTATGGTTTTCTCATCCTAGTTTTTCAATGGTTATCTATACCTTTTCAATGATACCACTTATAGAGACCCTCACTTTTCAAACATTAAAATTCCATTACATATATGGAATACTTAAACATTATACAAATATAAGACAAAATACTATAGTTGGTATAGTGCTCTTGAAAACATGGAAACATAAACACTGGTACATAAGTGAGATACATTATATCCCAATACGTTCTTTGCGACTAATACCCTTTATAAAAACATCCAACATAATACATATCTTCATAACCTAGGGAAGGAAACATAAAAATGTGTGATATCAAATTCTCATTAAGGGTAAACAAGGGAGACCGTTAAGCATAATCATGATCTTAAGGGTATGATAACATGATCATGAAAATATAAGATCATACACTACATATAAAATATCATATACATGAATCATGGAATAAATATTGGAAGTTCATAAGAAATTAATCAAAATGATGTAAATGACATAAGGCATGAAATCATAATGTAGGATTAAGACATGGAATTGTGGAAATGCATAAGCATATACTGATTTCTATAGTATCCATGGAATGAATTCCAAGACCATATTAGTGGACAAAGTCCTTTACTGAACTAGGTGAACCCCTATTCCATCCCTATATTACCAAACTGAGTAAACCCTAATTCTATCATTGTATTACTAAATAGAGTAAACCCTCATTCTAACCCTATATTACTGAACTAGGTAAACCCTTATTCTATTCACGTCTATCTCATGAGATATCAATCATTACCCAATTCATTAGAGGGAGATATTGGTCCCACTCATCTCATATAGAAATAAAAAATACATATGCCAGAAGATCATGCATTAGAGTATCATAACCCATGAAATGAAATGGGTATCAAAAACATGTAAACACATCATAACCTATTGAAAGATACGGGTTTCATAATCATTTCCTCATAAACATGACCTGTGAAAAGAAGCGGGGTTCAAAATTATATAAAATGTGAATGATAGATGAGATTTGTAAAAATCATGCCATCAAAAAAATAATCCATTTAGAGAATGAATATGAATGGAAACATTGAAATATTTCCCTATAAAATCATTATCATCACCAATGGATGTTATCTCATATAGGAAATAATATTGAAATGACTTTTAAAAAAATTCTTGAGAAAAATATCCTTTTTTCTTTCAACATTTCTTTTTATAACATAACACCTTTTGAAAAACGTTTTCATCAAAAATAGATTTGAAAAATTATAAAGGAAACTATTAAAACAATAAAACATTTTTAAATATTTTTTCATGAAAATTATGTTCAATTGTAGTTTTAAAACATTTTCGAAAACATTGTTTTTAGAATACAATAGATTTCCGACTGAAGAGAGAGATGGTCAAATTTCATTAAAAGCAATATCATTAGTAAAAAAATAGTGGATAAATGGTAATAAAAAATTAGGATACCTTGATTAAATAAAATTTAAGGAAACTCATTAATAAACTTTAGATATTTTATCAAAGGAAGCATAAACATAATCAGTCTCGAAAAAAGATAAGATTGTCTCAATAAACTCTTATAACATAGTTACATGGGATCATTATCTACATGTAAGAAAAAAAAACTATATGAAGCTTAAGATATCATTATAATAATTATAGTCAGGGTATAAAATGTAAAATTTAATTATATACACCACAAAAAATAGTTTAGGTGCATAACAAAACATGAGTCTCAAAGAAGGAAAATTGGACAAAACTATTTTACAGATTTGGTAACTTTTGAAAGTTAAACCCCATGAAAGAAGGATCATCGAATGGATATGTCAATACCCATAAATTTTGATATAATATACATATAATTAAATCATTACCAGTACATACACCATACAAAAGGTAATAGTGGTGATAATAACAGGAATCTCATAGAAATTAAAAGCTAAATGAAATTCCCCTTACCTTGTTTCTTGACTATCTCTGTACTCATACAAGATTCATATTTAATAAATATAAGTTTATTATAATTATTTTACTAAATCATATTATCATACATAATACCATATATTATTTTATTACAACCTTCTGTTAACCATTTTTTAATGATCCTTTGTTAATGTTTCACTTCAGGTAATCATTCTTTTTGTTCTTTGCTTGTGTCTTAATTTGTTATTGTGTTTGTTCGTATACTTATATCATGATTAAAAAATTAATAACATGATATAAATATATTTTATATAAATTATATGTATATCATAAAAATTTATTTCATAATGAGGTATGAAATGGAATACACCATTCACGGAGACAGTAAGCCCTTTGTATGCATGAACGTTGTTTTGGTTTTTATTGTGGTATTGAAAGAAATTATGTCAATGAAATATATATATATATATATATATATATATGTATATATATATATATAATAATTATAGTAGAATTATTATATTATATAAATCATATAAGTTCATTAAGACCATCCTTAATACATTCCATGTGGTGTTTGAACGAATCACATCACTCGGAGGGGGCGGTAGTCCACACTTCCTTAATCGAGATTATCGTATTAACAAAAAATAGAAGGTAAAAAATATATTTCAAAAAATGAATAAAAAATATTCAATATGTAATAAATATAATATATTACATATATAATTATTGTTTTCATCATAATGGCCACCATGATTATTGTTAAATGAGAAATGAACAATCATCATTTAATGAGGCAGCAATTTCCCATACACAGAAACAATGTGTTCAACATCCATTAGATGAAGGTGTGTGTATGTTTAAGTCATAAACATTTCATAAAAACATCATATTATATGTAGGATAATTTTTTTGTCGTAAAATAAGTGAATAAAAAAGGTGTAGGGTGGAGAATGAAAATAATGGTAAGGAGCATAAAAGAAGATGTTACCTCTAAATCGGGTAACTAATTTTGTATTATGCCAAAAGGTTTTCTCAATAGGGATTATTAGAAAGGGAGTATTAAAAGGAGAATGGAGGATTGTTGGGAGGATAATTGGGAAGAGCATTGATGAACATAAGTGGCTTAAAAGGTGAGAGTAATGTGTAAAGATGGTGGCCTTTTATAGGGATGGAAAAGGACTCACATTGAAATTTTAGAAACAAATTAGGTGTGCACATGGTATTATCCAAATAAGTCTTAAAAAAGGAAATAAAATCATTAATTAAAGGTTTGTGGAAGAAATATGGGCATAAAATGGGTTTTGGACAAGTTTATAGTCCATTTGTCCCTTAATTGTTATGCTTAGTCCCCAATTAATCTTAATTTGGCCTTAACCGTTGTGACTAATTTTAATCACTTTTACTAATAATTTTGGTAAAAATATTAACATGGAATTATTAGAATCTCAATATTAGACAGAATAAAATGTTTTATGTCGTTTTTTTGAAATTGGAATCACAGAATTGGAAAAATTATGATTAGTGTTAATCATGTAGATGAGATGAAATAACAGGGTTTCAAAGTAGGAAAAAGTTAAAATGTTTGTTATGATTTTATATTCAATTTCCAAATGGAATTGATTATAATGAATTATTAGATGTAATATTTATCAAATGTGACAATAAAACAAATTTATGAGATCATTTATCATTAATAATTAATTAGAAAAATGGATGTTTTTATCTAAAGAGTACTATTTTTCACTATTCATCAAAAAATCAAGTTTGTTAGAAAAAACCCCAAATATTCACCACAAGATAATTTCCCCATCCTGAATTAAATTTTTTTATTTTTAAAAATTAATTTCTAAATGTTTCTAAAATTACTTTTATTGTTATAAGAAGTTCCTTTGAGAAAAAGATGTTTTTAAACAAAAAAAAAGAATTTACCAAAAAACATATTTTTATTATCAATATGTTTTATTTATATAAATCAATTATAAAAAATATTTGAAAAGTATTTATTGATATTCATATTACTATGTTTAACAAATAGGTTATAATTTCCTTATTTAAATAATTAAAACAATAAAAAGTGATATTTCATAGAAACTCATTGTCCCGTGTATCGTACGCTAACTTAGTGTTGTGTGCATTGTACGCCGAGTTAGTATTGCATGGAACATATTCCAAGTCAGTTTCATGTGAAATGAATCATTAACATTGTGCATTTCAATATTCAAATAAAAATTTTAATTTATTCAAAAATAATAGTACCATAAAAACTCGAGGTGTTATAATTATATACTGCATGAAAATGTTATGATGTGATGGTTACACCTAGAATTATATAGAACTCAAATCCATTTGTTAATTTGAAGTATGTCATGATATAAAGTGAAATTTTCGTGAACATGATGCTAGATGTTTACACAAATATCTGTGTTATTTGTATAGTAATACATGATGTTTCATTTTAATGAATTTCCAAATTGTATTCCTTTAACAAATCCTTTCGATAATGATTATGAGGATGATCCTTTTTAATTTTATGATTATGATGATTCTTCACACCCATGATTTGTGTCCCTTATTCATCCTCTTACACGGATTTTAGCTACCCATTCATTTGATGTATGTACTCTGGTGAATATTTGTACTAAGGAGAACCTGAGGGCCACTATGAAACTAGATAAAAAGTAACTAAATAAATATTTATGTTTTATTTTATAAAAAATTATTTATAAGCCTAATTTAAAAAAGACAATCTACAACTCGATCCTAGATTTGTTACACTATTATTATTTTTTATCTTTTAAATGATGAAATAGGCATGAAAAAAAATTAGGGTCACTATAACCCTTGGGTCAGACTGAAATCGGTAGGACATATCTTGTTAGGGAAGATATGGTTCAGGATATGACAGAGAAGGTCCAGGTCATCCATAAGAGGGTGATGATAGATCAGAGTAGGTATAAATCTTATGTAGATCAACGTCATATACCCATGGAGTTCAAACAGGGGGAGAAATGTTTTTTAAAAGTCACCCAAGATAAGGATTATGGAGATTATATCAGAAAGGTATGTTATCCCCAAGGTACATGAGGCCAATAAAGATCATATAGATGGTTGGTGTTGTTACTGACCATCTCCCTCTATTCCCATTGTTGGAGAAGGTGCATGATGACTTCCATTTCTTGCGTTTGAAGCGATACATGCATGACCATATGCATGTTTTTGACTGGGGTGAGATGAACATCAATGATAGAGAATATTTTGTAGGGAAACTGGCAATGATTGAGGATCGGATGGAGATAAGCATGAGTTAATAGACCATTCCCATTTTTTGTGAGTTTTCGTAGCACATGAGCATGAGGGAGAGCTCCTGGGAGAGGGTTACCCATATGTATGATAAATAAATGATGATTTTTGGTTATTTTTTTCTTTTCAAGGATGAAAATAATGAAGGATGTAATAATTTAGAGAGACTGTTTTTCGGTATAATACTTTAGAATATATCTAGAAATATTTTCAGAGCCAAACATAGAGATTATGTTCAATTCTGAGGTCTTGTGTTCTATGAATTAATTTTATAAAATATAAAATATATTTTATATTATGGATGAACTATATCATGAAGAAGTTGATATATCTCTTGAGTATAGTCTCAGATAAAAAATTTAAGACCAAAATTGTATCTGGAATGTTATTTTTACCCTAGATGTGGAGTAAATTTGGTTAGTATGGGATGTTAGGATAAAGCAGTCATTGGTGGGTGAATGTAATAAAAAATAATTAATTAATTTTATTTATTTTATTAGATAAAATAAATAGGATTTTAAATTGAATACACCGTTATAACATATGGTTACCCATATAACCCTATAATCATTGATAGGAATTTTATACCACCCTCTCATTAGCTATTCTGAAGGAGATGACAACAAAGTTATGGATCTTGGTGAATCGAGGCACCATGAACACAACGACTTCCCTAAATTTTTTCCAAGTGCATTCTTTATCAAAAGATGATATAATTGAGTTAGGAATCATCATTTTTAGGGATGTTCCCTTATTTATTAAATTGATTTATTATGATTATACATCTTATTTTATCTACATCAATTTTAATCCTTTTATGCACCCATTTACCGACATTAAATTGAATGTTTGTTTTTCTCACACCAGTCATCCCAATTTATATTTTTTGGCCCAGAACTCTTATCAAATGGTTTTCTCACAACTCTTTATTGTTATTTACCACACCCATTCTTCATGTTCCGTTCTATCATTCCAAGGGTCCATGGTTCAACATTTTCAGATGGGACCGATCTTAATCGAACCCCCAGATTCACAATAGGTTGTATACGATGAATAAATTGGTGATTTAGGGATGATTAAAAGTATTTTTGAGTAGTGGGTGATTTCATAGATGAAAAAAATACCAGTGAGGTGATTGTAGATGGATTTAGGTGAGTCATCCCCATGCAATCATCATTCAGATCAATATGATTACATATTTTAGCAACCAGATGGTATGAAATGATGCCCATAGGTAGTGTCCACCAATTATGGGTTGTCAAAAGGCTTCATTTAATTATTTGAGTGTGGATATGGAAGGAATAGGAAAATATCTTAATTTTTGTGAAACAATTACTAGACTACATATACAAGGATAAACACATGTCGTGTAGTGCCCCTATGGCTATGACGTTAGGGTTTTTGAAAATATAAGGAACGTGCGCCATGTGATTGGGTCACATTCCATGTAACCATCACTCGGTAGAAAATAAATGTGTTGGACCACATGGGTAGGACCCATTGTGGGATAACATTCCATGTACTAGACTGCACATATATAGGAATGGATTCACAAATAAGGCTAAGAGCACGAGAAGGTTCCTGGGTGGCTAAGGCACACCATGTTGTCCATATATGGGTTATGTAGGGATACATGGTTATTGATCTATGTACCCTAAAGGGAACATGTATATATACTAGGTGGACAATATTCCATGTGGGTTCCCAAACTTGTTGTGTACCTACTATTGCTTTTTGAGGAATCTTCTACCCCTCATATTTCCCTCATCTGGACTCATATTTAGGGCTCAAGTACCTTATCCTACATTTTTTCACATAAAACATGATATCGAACTTCAAATATTCTTTTTATATATGATTCTAGGTTTTATGAGTGGGATGCTTCTGTAGTAGGGTTTTATGATGTTAGTGGTTAGTCAGGATCACTAGAGACATAAAAGTGGAACCCTCTTGTCAGGGAGGGAATAGGGACTCTCTATAACATTAGAGTAGAACACTCCTACTAGGACATGGAATGGGTCCTTTACCTATACATCGAGTGGAACCCTCCTACTGGGCAAGGCATGGGTCCTCTATCTACCACTATAGTGGAACCCTCCCACTGAGTAGGGCATGGGTCCCCATTTCTCTATCCTAGTGTCACCCTACAATGGTATTAGGGAATGGGTCTTAAACCATTAGATTGGAACCATTATAATGGGAAAAGTCATGGGTCCTCTATTGACTATTGAGTTTTATCCTCCTATAAATTAAGAAAATGGGTACTCAACCATCATAGTAGAACCCTCCTTCTAGGATAGGACATGGGTCCTTTATCTATCCATTGAGTAGAACACTCTAAAAATGTAACACCCCAGGTAAATAAAGAATATGACATTTTCATATTTATCCATATTTGTGAATAAAATATTAATATGACTTTAAAGGGGACGCTATGCTCGATGGCGTACCCAACACGCAACAACGAGTTTTTTGGGAATCTTACGTTGCACTCTAATAATAAAATAATATTATTTTAAATGGCAGTTAACATGTAGCCGTTGTATTGGCGGGAATGGATATAAATAACTAAAATATGATTATATATGTTTTTAAATGTTTTTACATTTATCCAATAAAAGATAAATGCTTAAAATACGGAAATAATTCAATTTTAGGCGTATATGCCCTAGTTTTCACTAAAGGTTCACTTATCGCCTTTTGATGGAGAACTGTCATTAAATATAGTTTTATTGACTCTTATACATCCTTTTGGACCAAATAAAACTCTTCTTAAGAATTGGGACATCAAAATTTACTTTATGTAAATTTTTGGTATCTTTCTGATAAAGTTCTTTTTTTAATGAATAGTGTAAAATGTTGTATTTTAATTCAAAACCTCTTTTTAATCTAATTTATTTATATGATTAGATTATCTTTTGAATTGGTTTTAAAGTGAAATTAGAATATATTTTTACCATTAAATCTAATAGTGGTCGTTGAAATTAATTTCACTTTGAAATCGGAATTAAACTAGTGTCAATCTTTTGAAACTTATTGTTTCATAAAAACACGCTATTTGTCATGACATCGGGAATTAATTATTAAATTAATTAATGTGACTTATCTGTTTTGAATTTTGTGAAATAGACTTCATTTTTGAATTCTTAATATCAAATATAGCTTAGGGTGAATTTTTGGGATTTTTCTGAAAAACTTCAATTTTTGATGAATAGTGAAACCACTAAGTGGTACTTATACAAACTGATTTTCCGTTTAAATGAAATTTTTCCACCTTTGTATTTTGAATTTCAAAAATCCGACATATATGGTTGTCATTAAGAAGTAAAATGTGGTTCAATGTGATTAAAATAATTTTTTGGTGATTAGTAACTTATTAAGTTTTTAATCGCGATTAGAGGTAATTAGTGTAGTTTAAGGTAAAAATAATGTTTTAATAATATGAAATGAAATTGACACATGTCCTAACCTCATTGGATGTGTCATGTCAGACCAAGAAAATCCATGGGTCAACTTGGGGACCCCATGGAGCCACTTTGGTTGGGAAATGACATAAATAACTTTTTATTTAATGTTAAAGTAAAAATGACACACACGCATGAGATGTTTTACTAAAACAGTTTTTACATGGGGTTATACAAGTCATATTTTTGATTATAAATAGTAATTGGAAAGATAAAACAATTTCCTACATCATAGTATTTGTTTTATAATTTTTATACTTTAAATAAATTAAATTATTTATGACATCATGATGATGCAGCGATTACCTCATTAATAAAGGTTTTAAATAAAATGGAAAGATAATGTAAAATATAAGACCTACACATGGCCAAAACCAATTGGATGAGTGGATTTCGAACCCTTATCACCTTATCCTAGAATTATATCAATGTGGGACCTTTTTAATTCGAAACACTTTTTAAAATAAAGTAACTTATCTTTACTTTCCAAAAGTGCCCCTCCTCTCCTCTTATAAAAGGCCCCCACCTCTACCTCCTTACCCACACTCCCAAAGCCTTTGCCTCGGCCAAACCCTGCCCATTTTGTCTATCCACATTCCTCTTGTACTCCTTGAAGCCTCACATTGGGCATAAGTCTTCCCAAGGAATCCTTTGAGCTCAAACCAAGGGGAGTTACCCGATTTTAAGGTAATGTCTTCTTTTGAGTCCTTTTGTTTTATTTTGCTTCTCCAACCCCCTAAACTCTTTTTATTATTTTCTTTTGTAACAACTCCAGTATCCTTAATATACTAGGATGTTGTTATAAGAAGGATTCAAACTACACTTACACACACCTACATCTAATGGTTAAAGAACATACTATTTCCGTAGATGGCGAATTTCTGCCTCCCGAAATGATGATTGTTCAACATTATTTTAACACCTTAAAAGGTGGCCATTAAGATGACACTATATTTATATATGATATATAATATGTATATGTTTTACTTAAGCTTATGTATTTTTCATTTGTGTCTTACCTTTATGGCTTCCATTATGGGTATACGCGATATCTTCATTTTAGGAAGTGCGGACTACCGCCCCCTCAAAGTGATGTGATTCGTTAATGCCATACGTGGGACATATAAAGGATGGATTTAATGTTATTATATATGATTTTATACTGTAATTATTATATACCTCTACATCATTATTATTTCTTTCCATTAAAGTATGAGATATAAATGAAAGTAGCGTTCATGCGTACGTACGGCTTATCGTCTCTATGAACGGTGCATTTCATTTCTTATCCCCAAATGTAATGTAATATTATAGGTACATGTATATAACGGATATATATGATGAATTATACATATAAATGATGAATATAATTCTTTAATTAAAATATAAATACCTATCATTTAGTTTTAATTCCATTAACATGACAAAGAAATGAAAGTAGCGTTCATGCATACATACGGCTTACCGTCTCCATGAACGGTGCATTTCATTTCTTACCTCTAAATGATGATTTAATATTATAAATACATGTATATTATGGATATATATGATATATATGATATCCAAATCATGAATATAATTCTGTATGTAATGAACATTTGACCACACGAACAACATGTAATTGTAAGAAGTCCACTTTCGACTTAAGAACCAAATATCGACAAAACAAACATTATTAACTTAAATGATTAAATAATGTTTATAACATTGCAATAAGTGATCTAAAAGGAATAATAAACTAGAAAAAGTTTCTTAATAAAGTTTAAATTAACTCAAGATTATTATTCAGGCCGTTAAAGAACGATCGAGTCAAGTCGGACCCGAGGTAAGGGATCCTACTCCTCTCGTTCTTTTTAAGTACACTCTTTTATGTCATTCCTTTAAAGCTCATATTTCTTGTGATTGGGATGTTCTTTTATATTAATATTACTGTAATTTTTATGTACATATGATGAGAGACCCTATTCTCTCTCATCAATCCATTTTGGATGTTTTGAGTGGCGCCATTAGGCTGCCGAATTTTCGTAAGAGATCTAACCTCTCTCTTTCTCTTTAAGTACGCTCCTTTATGTCACTTCTTTTAAGATCCTCTTTGTTATGATGGGGGATGTTATTTTATATTACACTTTCTGTACATTTTATTGTAATGTGATGAGATGCCCTATTTTATCTCATCAATCCATTTTTGGAAGTTTTAAGTGGCGCCGTTAGGCTGCCGAGTTTTCGTAAGAGATTTTTCATCTCACTTTTATTCCCATGAGATTTATGCTACATTTGCCACAATTTCCTTTGAGTGGTGTATGTACTGACCATTATTTTACTCATTGTGTAATATTCTTTCATTTATGAGTATTTACATCAATGTTGTATTGTCCTTCTTTCACAGGGCGTATGTTTCGAAAGATACCCATGTCGGTAAGGGAACCTTTCACCCTCCTCTATTTAAAAGACTTATTCACATAATTTTATTTTGGGATATGTTATTCTATATCCTTATTGATTTAAATTTTATGTTCAAGTTATGAGATACCCTTTTTATCTCTCATCAACTCTTTTTCTAAATTTTGAAGTGACGCCGTTAGGCTGTCTAATTATTGCAAGGGAACTTCTTAACCCAATTTTGATTTATTGGGATAAACTTGTACACCTTGAATATGTCGTTATATGATTATGTGTGAATGTCCTCTGATTGTTTTACACTTAATACCCACTTATATTTCGTGTATTCGTTTGTCACACATATTTATGTAACTGATTTATCCTTAATCCAAAGATACCATCTTTGTATGGGACTTCGTCTCAATCTCCTTTCATTGAGGCATATTTTGTTTTATACACAACCTTCTTTTATATGGTGTATAAACCCCTTTGACTTTTACGTTTATTCAAAAGGAATCTTTTTTATAAGAATCATTTACTAAATGACAAAAGGGAATGTTTTTGTCGTACGTATGCGGTGACAACGACTTCTCCGCCGCCGTGACCATTATTTGAGTTTCGGCTTCCTCTACAAGACATAACTTCTTTTTAAAAGAAAAATAAATACCATGTTTTACTTTTTTTTATTTTGGTGTTGAAAATGGTTTTCATAATGTATTTATATCAATGTGTTGTATTGATATCTTGTTATTAAATGGTGGAAATGTTATGTTTCCTTTATGCATGTTTTATGTGATAAGATTATGTTATGGTTCTTGGGCATTGTTAAGAAGACGGGTGGTTCCATGATAAACTAAGGGCGGGTGAGCCTGATATAGCTCTCCAATGCATTGGGTAACGTGAAGGAGTGAAACACTAAGGTTTCTCCGAAGAGATTTAGGGAATATACTGTGATGGGTATTCCAAACGTAACCAAGAGGGTTACTCCCTACGTAAGAATGTTATGAATGCCTCAAGTTACCTTTATGTCTTATGATTTATATGATTTATTCATGGTTTGATGAGGTATGTTAAAGTGTCTATGTTTTATGGGTAAAGTATGAATTCATTCTTATGTATATATGAACTCATGTTTCCTTTCCATAATTTTATATCCCTTACTGAGCTTTTTTTATGCACATCCCAAGTTTTTAAAATGTTTTTCACAGGTCAAGGGAAAGGTACGTGATGTGATTATAGTGTCAAGGATGTGTCAAGAAAGAATCCAAGTTTTATTTTAAATATGTTTCCGTTGATGGGAAGAATGAATCATGTCTTTTATGTAACCACTTTGTTTAAATGTAGAATGTAATGCATGTTTTATGATCTAATTCTCTAAAACTCTAAACCTGAAAAGATCCTCAATGCGTAATCTTGTAATAAATCAAGATTAAGTAAGGTTTAAGGTTGGGGCCTTATAGTTGGTATCAAAGGTTGGTTTAGATAACTTTAGAGGTTAGAGTATTCTCTAAGCATAAGTGACATTACCATAATGGTTAGGATTTCAGAAAGAGTCCTAGTTTTAGATAAAGTGAATGAGTAAGTATATCTTAGTGTTTACCTTCCTCATTAGTACATGATGGTTTTGAGGATATACTCACACTGACATTTCTGTTTTTAGTGAATAGATGGATCTAGAAGGCACCAAAGAGACAACAGGTTTGAATGAAACTGTTGTGGTTCTCTGATTAAGATACTAGATAAAATGGGGGATTCAATGAGGAAACTCATGGTTGTTCTAAACCAACTATCAAGGAGTCATTATCTACCACTTAAACCTTGGTATGTTATGTAATGCATCATGTATGAGATGACCAATCGATGTGGAAGTTCAGGTAATAATTATAAAGGTAACCATTAGAGTTTATATGATCCTTACTTTTGAGGTAATTATGGGTTATTATATGATATGATGGAAAATGAAAGGCATGAGATTAACTTGAGGTTAAAATATGTTATGATTATTTTTGAATATTTTATCTCATTTTGGGGAATTTTTTAAGAATTATATAGTTTTGGAAAAAGTGCAACACGCAGACCGTGTGACAACCCGTCGCGTTGGACAAAGCTGCAGGAATCGAACCCACAACCAAAGTGTGACTGGTATTTATCGCCTACCACTAGACTACGTGAAGTCCCTGGTTAGTTTGACTGATTCTTTTTAGTTATATGATTTTATGAATTAAGAGTAATTTGATTTTGGGTTATTTATGAAAATTATTAACCTATCATGCAGGATATGTGATTAGGTGAATTACTTTTCAATACGAGACTTTAGGAGCAACTGATGTTGTTTGTAGATTAATGTTACGATTTAACTTGGAAGACTATGTGACTAAATACATCAAATATTTGGGTTTCAATCTTATTTTTGTTTAATTTGAAGAATTTTATGGACAATTTTATTATAGAATGGTCCTCGTTGAACTTTGGGTTTTGTTGGACAAATTTTGGAGATTAAGAAAAGATTTTCTTTTTATAAATGGTTATCCTTTTCTGGATTATCTGATCTTGTACTAACCTTTTTGGTTTTGGATTTGGTTAAAGTCTAAAGACATGGGAAGTATATAGTTCTATTTTGTGGATTAGGTGACTCTCTAGAAGTTGATTATAGTACTCTTAATGTGAACAAGTCTTCCTAAATACTCGCCTTTTTGAGAAAATATGAGTTTGTGTAAGGAATCTAATAAAAGTTGAAAGTCAACATGATAAGTGATTATGTTCCCTTATTAATAAATTCCCCAATAAAAAGTATCTTAAAACAAAAATATTGTCTATTAACGTTTCCTACTGGGGAATCGAATACCGTTTAACCCATCACAAGTTTGTGATTTTCTCATGGTTAACTTTCTCCTAAACATGTTTTCTATCACTCTTCATCAGAACATGACCCTATGTTTTCTCCTCCATGTCCATGTTTTCATACTTGGAATCCTAGTATGGGTTAACTCGGGTGACCTTTGTACTTATCTTTCTTTATTTTAAAGTGATTGTTTTACCGACTCTTCTTCCGATGTGGGACTTTCAAGGATGTTTCCAAGCCCAATTTTAAAATTGCGAGGATGCAATTCCCAAAAGGGGGGAAGGATGTAACACCCCAGGTAAATAAAGAATATGAAATTTTCATATTTATTCATATTTGTGAATAAAATATTAATGTGACTTTAAAGGGGACGCTATGCTCGATGGCGTACCCAACACGCAACAACGAGTTTCTTGGGAATCTTACGTTGCACTCTAATAATAAAATAATATTATTTTAAATGGAAGTTAACATGTAGACGTTGTATTGGATGGAATGGATAGAAATAACTAAAATATTATTATATATGTTTTTAAATGTTTTTCAATTTATCCAATAAAAGATAAAGGCTTAAAATACGGAAATAATTCAATTTTAGGCGTATATGCCCTAGTTTTCACTAAAGGTTCACTTATCGCCTTTTGATGGAGAACCATCATTAAATATAGTTTTGTTCACTATTATACATCCTTTTGGACCAAATAAAACTATTCTTAAGAATTGGGACATCAAAATTTACTTTATGTAAATTTTTGGTATCTTTCTGATAAAGTTCTTTTTTTAATGAATAGTGTAAAATGTTGTATTTTAATTCAAAACCTCTTTTTAATCTAATTTATTTATATGATTAGATTATAATTTAAATTGGTTTTAAAGTGAAATTATAATATATTTTTACCATTAAATCCAATAGTGGTCATTGGAATTAATTTCACTCTGAAATCGGACTTAAACTAGTGTCAATCTTTTGATACTTATTGTTTCATAAAAACACGCTATTTGTCATGACAGCGGGAATTAATTATTAAATTAATTAATGTGACTTATATGTTTTTAATTTTGTGAAATAGACTTAATTTTTTAATTTGGAATATCAAATATAGCTTAGGGTGAATTTTTGGGATTTTTCTGAAAAACTTCAATTTTTGATGAATAGTGAAACCACTAAGTGGTACTTATAAAAACTGATTTTCCGTTTAAATGAAATTTTTCCACCTTTGTGTTTTGAATTTCAAAAATCCGACATACATGGTTGTCATTAAGAAGTAAAATGTGGTTCAATGGGATTAAAATAATTTTTTGGTGAATAGTAACTTATTAAGTTTTTAATCGCGAATAGAGGTAATTAGTGTAGTTTAAGGTAAAAATAATGTTTTAATAATATGAAATTAACTTTACACATGTCCTAACCTCATTGTATGTGTCATGAACGACCAATAAAATCCATGGGTCAACTTGGGGACCCCATGGAGCCACTTTGGTTGGGAAATGACATAAATAACTTTTTATTTAATGTTAAAGTAAAAATGACACACACACATGAGATGTTTTACTAAAACAATTTTTACATGGGGTTATACAAGTCAGATTTTTGATTATAAATAATAATTGGAAAGATAAAACTATTTCCTAAATCATAGTAATTTTTATATAATTTTTAGACTTTAAATAAATTAAATTATTTATGACATCATGATGATGCAGCGATTACCTCATTAATAAAGGATTTAAATAAAATGGAAAGATAATGTAAAATATAAGACCTACACATGGCCAAAACCAATTGGATGAGTGTATTTCGAACCCTTATCACATTATACTTGAATTATATCAATTTGTGACCTTTTTAATCCGAAACGCTTTTTAAAATAAAGTAACTTATCTTTACTTTCCAAGAGTGCCCCTCCACTCCTCTTATAAAAGGCCCCCACCTCTACCTCCTTACCCACACTCTAAAAGCCTTTGGCTCGGCCAACCCCTTCCCATTTTGGCTCTCCACATCCCTCTCTTACTATTTGAAGCCTAAAATTGGGCAGAAGGCATCCCAAGGAAGCCTTTGAGCTCAAACCAAGGGGAGTTACCCGATTTTAAGGTAATGTCTTCTTTTGAGTCCTTTTGTTTTATTTTGCTTCTCCAACCCCCTAAACTCTTTTTATTATTTTCTTTTGTAACAAATAAAGTATCCTCAATATACTAGGATGTTTTTATAAGAATTATTCGAGATACACTTACACACACCTACATCTAATGGTTAAAGAACATATTGTTCCCCTGGATGGCGAATTTCTGCCTCCCGAAACGATGATTGTTCAACATTATTTTAATACATTCAAAGGTGGCCATTAAGATGACACTATATTTATATATGATATATAATATGTTTATGTTTTACTTAAGCTTCTTTATTTTTCATTTGTGGCTGAACTTTATTGATTCCGTTATGGGTATACGCGATATCTTCATTTTAGGAAGTGCGGACTACCGCCCCCTCAAAGTGATGTGATTCGTTAATGCCATACGTGGGATGTATAAAGGATGGATTTAATGTTATTATATATGATGTTATACTGGAATTATTATATACCTCTACATAATTATTATTTCGTTCCATTAAAGTATGATATAAAAATGAAAGTAGCGTTCTTGCGTACGTACGGCTTACCGTCTCCATGAACGGTGCATTTCATTTCTTATCCCCAAATGTAATGTACTATTATAAGTACATTTATATAATGGATATATATGATTAATGATACATATATATGATGAATATAATTCTGGAATTAAAATATACATACCTCTCATTTAGTTTTAATTCCATTAATATGACAAAGAAATGAAAGTAGTGTTCATGCATACGTACGGCTTACCGTCTCCATGAACGGTGCATTTCATTTATTACCTCTAAATGATGATGCAATATTATAAATACATGTATATTCTGGATATATATGATATATATGATATCCAAATCATGAATATAATTCTGGATATAATGAACATTTGACCACACGAACAACATGTAATTGTAAGAAGTCCACTTTCGACTTAAGAACCAAATATCGACAAAACAAACATTATTAACTTAAATGATTAAGTAATTTTTATAACATTGAAATAAGTGATATAAAAGGAATAATGAACTAGAAAAAGGTTCTTAATAAAGTGGAAATTAACTCAAGTTTATTATTCAGGACGTTAAAGAACGATCGAGTCAAGTCGGACCCGAGGTAAGGGATCCTACTCCTCTCTTTCTTTTTAAGTACACTCTTTTATGTCATTCCTTTAAAGCTCATATTTCTTGTGATTGGGATGTTCTTTTATATTAATATTACTTTAATTTTTATGTACATATGATGAGAGGCCCTATTCTCTCTCATCAATCCATTTTGGAAGTTTTGAGTGGCGCCGTTAGGCTGCCGAATTTTCGTAAGAGGTCTAACCTCTCTCTTTCTGTTTAAGTACTCTCCTTTATGTCACTTCTTTTAAGCTCCTCTTTGTTATTATGGGGGATGTTATTTTATATTCCTCTTTCTGTAAATTTTATTTTAATGTGATGAGATACCCTATTTTATCTCATCAATCCATTTTTGGAAATTTTAAGTGGCGTCGTTAGGCTGCCGAGTTTTCGTAAGCGATTTTTCATCTCACTTTTATTCCCATGAGATTTATGCTACATTTGCCAAAATTTCCATTGAGTGGTGTATGTAATGACCATTATTTTACTCATTGTGTAATATAAATTCATTTATGAGTATTTACATCAATGTTGTATTGTCATTCTTTCACGGGGTGTATGTTTCAAAAGATACCCATGTCGGTAAGGGAACCTTTCACCCTCCTCTTTTTAAAAGACTTATTTTGTTATGTCTTTTAATTAACATAATTTTATTTTGGGATATGTTATTATATATCCTTATTGATGTAAATTTTATGTCCAAGTGATGAGATACCCTTTTTATCTCTCATCAACTCTTTTTCTGAATTTTAAAGTGACGCCATTAGGCTGTCTAATTATTTCAAGGGAACTTCTTAACCCAATTTCGATTCTTTGGGATAAACTTGTACACCTTGAATATGTCGTTCTATGATTATGTGTGAATTTCCTATGATTGTTTTACACTTAATACCCACTTATATTTCGTTTATTCGTTTGTCACACATAGTTATGTAACTGATTTATCCTTAATCCAAGGATACCGTCTTTGTATGGGACTTCATCTCAATCTCCTTTAATTGAGGCATATTTTGTTTTATACACAACCTTCTTTTATATGGTGTATAAACCCCTTTGACTTTTATGTTTATTCAAAAGGAATATTTTTTATAAGAAGCGTTTACTAAACGACAAAAAAGGAATGTTTTTTTCGTACGTATGCGGAGACAACGACTTCTCTGCCGCCGTGACCATTATTTGAGTTTCGGCTTCCTCTACAAGCCATAACTTATTTTTAAAATAAAAATAAATACCATGTCTTACTTTTCTTTTATTTTGGTATTGAAAATGGTTTTCATAATTTATTTATATCAATGTGTTGTATTGATATCTTGTTATTGAAAGGTGGAAATGTTATGTTTCCTTTATGCATGTTTTATGTGATAAGATTATGTTATGGTTCTTGGGAATTGTTATAAATATGGTTGGTTCCGTGATAAACTAAGGGAGGGTGAGCCCGATATAGCTCTCCAATGCATTGGGTAACGTGAAGGAGTGAAACGTTAAGGTTTCTCCGAAAAGATTTAGGGAATATACTGTGATGGGTATTCCAAACGTAACTAAGAGGGTTAGTCCCTACGTAAGAATATTATGAATGCCTCAATTTACCTTTATGTCTTATGATTTCTATGATTTATTCATGGTTTGATGAGGTATGTTAAAGTGCCTAAGTTTTATGGGTAAATTATGAATTCATTATTATGTATATATGAACTCATGTTTCCTTTCCATATTTTTATATCCCTTACTGAGCTTTTTTTATGCTCATCCCAAGTTTTTAAAATGTTTTTCACAGGTCAAGGGAAAGGTACATGATGTGATGATAGTGTCAAGGATGTGTCAAGAAAGAATCCAAGTTTTATTTTAAATATGTTTCCGTTGATGGGAAGAATGAATCATGTCTTTTATGTAACCACTTTGTTTAAATGTGGAATGTAATGCAAGTTTTATGATCTAATTATCTAAAACTCTAAACCTGAAAAGATCCTCAATGCGTAATCTTGTAATAACTCAAGATTAAGTAAGGTTTAAGTCTGGGGCCTTATAAAAAAAGTTAGGGCATCATTCCATTAACTAATGAGTGACACCATTCTATTGTTCCATTTCATGGGACCTCTATATTGATATTGTTCCCATAGAGTGTGTGGAATAGTGATGAGGTGTGTATTGACATGGATTCTTCTACTGGATAGACACATGAGATACTGGGCATTATTGATGCACTCTGGGAACTGTTAGAACTCTTTTCCTAGGTTGGGCTGTGATAAGGATATATGTTTTCTCTATCATTTGGGATCCTTTTTGGAGAATATATATATATATATATATATCCCTTCCATTGTAATTTTTTACCTTATTACATTGGGTTGATTTGTCTATTTCTATCTTGTCTCTTATTATTTTCCCCCACATATTTTGGGGTATCCTAATGGATATGTATATACTCACCAATGAATGTCTATTTCCCCAAAATGTCATGTCTTATTTAGACAAAGGAAATGTCGGTGGATATTACAGAAGGGATTAGGGATACATGGTGATTTTTATGCATTTAGTGGTCAGATCTTGGAGACTCAAAGTTTGGATGTATCAGAATTTTACATTTCTAATTTTCTTAGGTTGGGAAATCCTCTTAGCTGGATTTGTATTATTCCCATTTAATAATCAGTTTACACTACCTTACTCTTTGTTTTACATAGAGGGTTTTCATTTAGGTTTATTACTATAGATGTTTTATTTTTTCCCTATGCACTTCAACATTTACATGGTCTGATGCGTGAATATAAGTACATTATAAAATGGACTTTTATACTTGTTATGTATTTTAGTAATTGTTGACAGCCCTTGACTTATGAAATCAGGCTTGGGGAAGTCACTGATCAATCCCCATTGGATTGAGTCATGACATGAGAAAATATTTAAACAAAATTAATTTAATTTAATATATTAATTTAATAGTAATTTTTAGTGATTGAATTATTAACTTAAATGCATACTCAATTCCCACAAAGTATTGATTCAATTATTATAAAATTAAATTAGTTATTTTATAAATATTAAATATAATATAATTTTGTTTTAACACTATGTTCCATGAATTTTTTATTAAAATATTACATTTTGAGGATGTTTGAAAGGATTATAATCGAATTACATCTTTTTTCTACATGTTTTTAATTTTGAATTTAATAAATAGTGTCAAAATGACATTAATGGAATTTTTTGTTAAATAATATTTTATTACATAATTTAATAATAATAAAAATATTGAAAGAGGGAAAATGGGATAAGAAATGGTCCAAAATGTAATCATAATTGCATTAAATGTATAATTATTTACATATATGAAAAATGAAATCCCTTAATGTTTGAAAGAGTCGTAACCATGGTTAATGTTACACTATGTTAACTTTGCGATTATACCAAATTAAAAGGTTATTGAAAATGAATAAACCAATCCAAATTAATTTTGTTAATGGGTTTTCCATCTCAACCTAACATGTGTTCAAATATCTACACATTTTTATGATTTATGATATGGAATTCCATTATTATATTTAAATATTTTGTGAAATTCCAAGAGTTCCCCTTCCCTCAATTATAAAATGAAACCCACCATTCTCTTATCTATACCACTTGGAACCGTATATCTTGATACAAACATGGAAAATATATTCTATACTTCCATATATATGATAAACAGGTTTTTTTATTCTTAAAATATCATTCAAAGGGTTTATTAAAGGGATCTAGATGTGGCACGAGGAAGAAAATGTAATTTTTTTTGCGCGAACTATTTTAATTGGTTTCTTATTATACGTACTATAAATATTTGATATTATTTGTAAAATATTAAATTAGTTATTCTAAAATAATTAAATTTAATTATTATTATGAAACCACTTTCATTCATCATCTTTTACTTCAAGTAATACGTGAATGTATCACTCACAGGTAGGTACAACTTACATTCTCCATATAGTGATAGAATTCATTTTCCAAAACAATATTCCATGGATTTATATATTAATAAATTTAATATATATATATATATATATATTATATTTATGAAATAATTATTCTTATATAATTATAATATCTTATCTACCTTATTACATTTACATCCATTATTTATTGATAATGTGAGTTATGTGTATGTGTTGACTATCACCTCCTCAAAGAGATGTGGTTATTTTTATTTTATTTTGACATAGATAGTAATAAGGATCAAGTTAAAGAATACATATGTTATCTATTATATGATAATTATTTTTCAATGTTCAATTATTATTAACCATTGTTTTGTTCTATCTTTCAAAAAATGTAAATAACAAAAATGCATATATAGAATCAGTTGTCTCCCTGAACAACATAATTCATTTTTCTATCTATACATTTTTTGGATGAATATAAATATAAATATATATAATAAATATATATTATATTTATATCATGATTAAAATTTGTGATAATATCTAACTATTATCAATGTATAAATATTGTGACTTTCAAATCAATATACAAATGAAAAACAAAGTAGTTTTAACCTAGAACAGTGATTTTAAAAACAATTTGTTAATAAACATGTGATAAGATATCATATGTAATTCATTCATGGTATGATATATAATATTATGTTAATTTAATTCTTGTATAATATATCTATATTTAATATATTTTATGTTCTAACAAATACGAAGAGATATAAGACTTGAGGTATGTAATTTATGTTTCAATCTTATATTAATCAAGATTGTTTATGCTTGAATTCCCATTGAGGAAATTATATATTTTTTAACTGATAAAACTGTAATATTTTATTCTCTAATAGTTATTTATATAGAATACATCTACTCCATTCATTTTCCTTAATTTACATACTCATTAGATCAATATAATTTTTTTAATGAAAAGCGACTCAATTTTTCTATTCTGCCTAAAATCATTTTTCTTATATGTCCATGTTTACACTAAAATTTTTTAAAAGATTCTTTTTATTATAGTATTATATATTAAATTCAGTTTTATCTATTTATGTATTTTTATAAAAAAATTCGAATGAATCTTCCTTTCATTTCCCAAATGATGTACTTTTATGTTTTTTTACAAAAAATGGAAAGTAATGTTTTTTATTTAACATATATAGAATGAATGGAATTTCTAATCATCCTGACCACTACATGAGAAGAATATTTCTATAAAATTTTGAATGTTTCCATTCAAATAAAAAAAATTCAATAATATTTTATAAATTTTAATATTTTATATAAGTGATTTAAAAATTGAAAGGTATTTTTCACAATAAATATTAGAGTGATTATTTTAATGAACTTTTCATTCTTGAAAACATAATTTGATGTTAATTATGTTTTGTTGGGGATATGATCCAATTAAATCATCCTTATTATATATCTAAATTTTTTATGATTATTATGATGAGATGTTTGAAAAATATATATTTTTTATGTGGGTTATTCAAGGATGAATGTATTAAATGTTTATGATATCCATTTAATTTTCATGATTTATGTTATGATGATATATTAAATGTTTTATGTTATTATTCATCAAATTTTAAAGTTTTTAATTATTTTATGGGTTGGCCTAGAATTTTAAATACCTATAATTCCTTAGGTGATGTCTTATATCGAGGGAGATAACTATTTGTAACATGTAAATGTTCTTGATCCATTATTGGAAACAAGTATATTTTATTGATTCACTATGTGAAAATAGTTGAGGTTCATGATCCACTATGGTAAAATTATAATTATGAATTATCTATAATGATTTGATAAATGGATGTACATTCCAAATCCAATATAAATTTATGGTCTTGATAGTTAATTGTGACATATGGAATGGATTCTATACTTATGATGGTGCCACAGTTTTATAACATAGACTTATATTTCATGATTGATTTTTGATGATTTCCAACTCTTTTAATTCATGTTTTTTGATCCTATAATGATTTATAACATGAATCATATTTAAAATCTATGATATATTATGTGTGAACATTTTAATTTTTATTCATGATCTCATAAAATTATGTTTATGGTACACTTTTACATAATAATCGATTGATATCTCACATGTTTACCCTTACAGAGCATCCAATATCACCCTTACTAAATTTAGTTTACCTAGATCATGAATAAAGGTTTATGTAACATAATTCTATGAAGATTACTATGTGGAAATATTATTATGAGATATGTTGAATATTTTTATGGAAATTTTCTGATTGTGCATTGAGTATCCAAATACACAAAACAATATTCATCAATGGACATGTATTTATGATGTTTATTGAATATTATTCTAAAAATAAGTGAAATTTATTCATAAAAACTATGGTTTATGATATAATAAAAATATTTTTAACAATTTTTAAATCCATGAGTTTTATTTAATTCTATATGGATATTTTGGATATAATCAAAAACCGATGGATCAACTCATCAATGAAATGATAAAATTTATCTGTCTATAAGGATCCTTTTCCTATATTCACATTTCATTTTATATATGTAATATAACAATTATTTTTCTATGTTTTCTGACACATATCTTCCATAACATTGTAGATGAGTCACATGAAATTTTCATGGGTGTATTTTCTGTTTATGGATGTTCTTTTGAGGAATACTTTCACTGCCATGATTTATCACTCAAATGATGTGAAAAAATCCATGTTCTCAAAAGTGAGACTCCATGTTTAATTATGGTAATTTACATGGTAATATAATATATAATTAGTTAATTTATGTTCATCTAGAAAATAAAAAAATTAAAAAAAATTATCGGAGCCAACTATAGTGAAGGTCATTTGTAGCATTCTTGGAAATAGAAGCTATTACCACTGGTATATCAAGGAGTTTTCCTAGAGACATAGGCCACTAAACATTTTTCTCCAAGGAATATCCATTCCCTTTTTTATGAATTATTCAAGTTATTCATCATGAAAGTAATGAAAAATTTTTAGGACACCTTAGTCGTGATCTTCAAAATTGGAAAACACTTTTGAGTTTATGTGTGATATAAGATATTTAATTATTTGATATAATCAGGGAAACTATGTCTAGTAAATCATTCATAATATACACTATTTAATAAAAAAATCCCAATGAAATTTATTTTAATAATATCACTATAAAAAATGAACATGTAGAGGTGTTCTTTTCTATAGATTGATTTTAAAAATATTTTTTACTCTTCAAGGTTTTTGTCTCCACTGATAAAAATTATTTTAAGTTATTATTGAATTAAAATAATTAAAAAAATATTGATTTATTGTATTATATTAATATATGAATTTTAAATAATTATTAAAGAGAAAATGGATAAGAGATGGTAGTGGAATATAACTTCCCATGGTTATGACTAAAGAATGTTGATGAAGATGAGGAATTGGATATCGATATTGAACTCCCAAATTAGAAGATATTATATCCAACATTATAATTCTATCCACGGTTTTTTGGAATTGAAAACTACTTTCAAAATGAGAAAATCTACCCAAAACATAAAAATGATCAATTTAATAGGATTTTAGAAAGCGTACCACACTAATTATAGGATGAACCTTTTTTATTCAAATAATTTTTTGATAGTGTAATTTAGTTATGCATCCAAATCTTTTGTGAAAAGAATATAAAATTATTTTATTTAAAAAATACTAAAGAACAATAGAAACCTATTAATACAATGTAAATAAACTGAAAAGGTGGATTTTTTAAACTTTTTATAAAAATTTGTGTGAGTTCATAAGAATTAGTGATTAATTAAAATGAACAGTAAAAATTGGAAAGAATCAGGAGATTAAAAATAAATAAATTCTCCATGATATAGAATTATATTTTTTAGTATTTGATTTTATATGAATCATCTCTATCTATTTATACAATGAAAATATCCTTGTATATTTATATTATGTTCTAAAATTGTTCAATGTTCTGTCCCCTTCTAAAAATTCAACTGATTTTTTGAACAAATTCTTGAGAAAAAAATATGTTTTCTTGATTTTCATTTCCTCGACCAGTCATATTTAATTGGGGGAAACATTTAAATAATCACTTCTTGTGGTTAATACCCAAGATATATATATTTAGAAAAAAACATCAACCCTTATAATTTGTACTAGTATCTAAGTTAAATTATTTAACAATTAGATTAAATAATTTTTAGAGAAAATAGTGAGTTCAAGTGTGTAGTATTGGATTGAAAATATAGATAATGATTTTTGGGTGTACATAAAATATTTTAAAACACCAATTTGTGAGAATACTTTTAATATCATATTGGGAATAAATTCCATTTGCCAATAGATATCAAACCTTAGACAAATTGGGTTTAATTGAATGTCAATATGGATTTGAAATTAGTTGGGAATAGGTGGTTGAAACTGGTGGATATTTTCGAAGATATCAGAATAGATTATTATGGTTATTCCATAATCTATATAGAGAAAACCATGAAGTAGAATTTTCAATGAATAAATAAAATAAAACTCACACCCATTGAAATATTTCTCATGTGTAACTCAATTTTTTTAATTAATTCCAGGTATATTAAAGCTGCATTTGTTAAGGAACTTCATAATAATAAATACTTTTCCACATAGATCTATTGATATCAAAATAAATAATGGACCATTTTTCATATTTTATAGAAAATTATTAAATATCTATAGAAGAATATTTTAGAAGGAAAGAATTCAATCTCATAAAATTGATGAAAGATGAAAATGTATGTCTAGGACATGAATTTAAATGAATTTCTAGTTAGAAGGAAACCTCTAAATGTTCTAATTTTAAAATTTTCACTCTATTTAGGATAGGTCATGAAATTTTACGAAATAAATAGTAGATAATATAGTGTTCCCAATCTTATTTCTTTATTAGATCTGTAAAGGCACAATATAAGTAATTGATCAATATAAATAAGTTCATGGTGTGGTTATATGTATCAAACCTTGAAACATATATGACCAACTAAAACCATTTAATAAATTCACACACCATACCATAATGAATGAAAGATATAAAAATATAACAAATGTTATGTTTCATAGGTTGGAAGTCATTCAATAATCCAAAACCATGATCATTTATTTAAGAGTGAAAAAATATGGTCATGACGTGACATTAGTGCATTATATCATTATTATTTAAGTGTGTAGTATAATATAATTATTAAGTTTAATTGGGATAGATTCACACTAAATTATAACTATAACTTCTTAAGAACTTACAATATATCTCATTTTAAATAAATTAATACTCTTTTATATCTTGTGATAAATGCAATTCTGAGCCTCAATTATTGTAACCAAACATTATATTTTAATAAAACTATAATAAAATTACCATTTTAATATTTTTTGAAAATAAAATTCTAATTTCCTAGGATTAATATCAATTTTTAACTTTTCCAAAATATTCCTATAATGAATTTTACAAATATTCTCATGGAAATATGTTTCTATGAATCTAAAATATATATTATTTGACTATTACTTCATTTATTTATAATAATATATTATAATATATGTAATTAAAAATATATTAAATATAAATATAATATATATAATTATAAGAATATTTTAATGTAAAATGATATATTTTTTACTAGATTGTTTATTTTCCAAGAAAAAGGCATAATGTGTATCTATTTTAATTAATTAAAATAACCATTAATGATGACTGGTTTATATTAATATTATAGATTATATATGTAAATATATAAATTTAAACCCACATAATTATGATTAAAATCAATATAATTAAACTATTCTTGTCTTATGCTTGAAAAACACATTTCTGGAAAAATTGTTTTTGGGCAATAGTTGTAGATTTATTTTAAATTAAATTTGTCTACTACAATGAGATGAATTTAATAAATTGGATTATATAATTTTGAAAACAATAATTAATATTGTGTATTATTTTTAACTTAATTTTTGGATATAATTATTAGAAAGGAAATAAAAAATTAATTTCTTTGGTTATGTTTAAAACGATGTTTTGTGTGTTGCATGTGTTTGTGTTAAAATTAATTTTCCACACATATAGAATTTTTATTTGATAAATTAGAGTTTATGGTTATAAAAATAATGTGAAATTTTTTTTACAATTAAAATTTTTAATTTTATTCTTAATGGATAAATTACCTAGGTAAAAATAATGATACAAGTTACAATGGTGAAAAATAAAATTGTAAAATTAAATAAATATAAAGGAAATGAAATAAAATGTAAGTAACATGTGATTTTTTGAAGTTTGGGTTGACAATATAATCATTAGATCCATTATATATCAATTATGGAGTATCTTTGTGTGAGTGTGACTTCCCATTTTTTGAATATTTTTTCATATTTACAAAAAATGACACTCTTTCTCAATTATAAAAGGAAACTCCCTCCATTTTGTTTATCACACCTCTGAATCCCATTGGCTCAAAAAACCTATAAAATATCTCCCAATAACTAATATACACATTATAGTGTTTATTGTCATCCTACAAGACCATCCATATGATCCTTTAGGGGATATCCAAAGAGGGTTTCTCTTAGAGAAGTTAATTGTCTTAACAAATATCTTTCATTTTATTTCATTGTTTCCACTTTAAATTATATATTAACACTTAAAATATAATAATAATATTTTATCCCATATACATATATTTTATTATGTTAATGTAATAATATTAATCTATATCCTCTTACATAATACAGGAAATGAAATTTTTGATCATTGTAAGACGAACCACCGCTTGATGAACATATAAAACTAATTTTCAATTATAACATCTAATAATTGTATATAATGATGGGTTTAATTTAAATTTGTAATAATTATGATATTATTATACTTATTTAATTATATTATCACATATACATTCTCACATTTCATGAATTTTAAAATACGATAACATCGCTCGTGGGTACGAAAGACTACTGCCTTGAGAAGTGATGTGATTCATTTTTCACTTACACATTACAAGGTTATTAATAAGGATAAACTAAATGAATATTATATATATATATATATATATGAAAATATTGTTATCATGTAAAATTTTAGTATCACTAAATTCCTTACACTTACACACATTATGAAATTAAATTGTCACTTGTGCATATGTTTGTTATATTATCTCCACAAACCAATGCTATATAGTTTATATATCCAATTTTTAAAAATACTTATAAAAATGTATGTATTTAATATATATGATATTTATATCATTAATTATTTTTTATATTATGGATCTATATAAAATTAGAAATAGTAAAAACATTCATGACTAAACATGCATGAGAAAACAAGACAATTAAAACCCAAAACAATGAAAACAATGAAATATTATAAAAAACCGATCACAAAATGATATAAGAAGATAATATATGATATTATAAATATGAAAATTATTATTATATAAATTAGTAACATTATTAAAAACTTTATACATGATTATAAATAATTATTAAACCAAAAGGAAGCATGAGGTAACTGATTTTATCTCAATTACAATTTCTTTGAGTCATACTCATTAATAACCACCTATTTAATTTTATGTGGTGTATATACTACCATTTCTATGTATTTAACATGAATAAATATTTAGTAATAATTTATAAGGTTTCAATTCAAATTTATTATTCCATGGGGTATAATTTAGAAGTTACTAAAGTAGTAAGAATCTATTTTACAATAACCCATTTGTTTCAGATTACTTTTAGTCCTATACAAGGAATCTTATCATTTATCCACCATAATCACCATAAATTATATTAATTATCCATATTAATTTTGTAATGGATGTTATTATTTTCCAAATCATATTCCATTTTTATATATAGTGTTTACTTTTAATGTTGTTTGAAAAATTGGGGAAATATTTCTAATTCATCCTTATTTACTCAATAATGATATTCGATGATAAGGATTTTTATTGATGAATTAAATAAATTATTTAATATATAAGGATTTAAATATAAATATAGTGATTTTTGGTTCCTGGAATTATATTATATATCTACTCGATACATTAGTATTATCATGGGGAAAGTAGATATGATATATTTAAATATACTTTTACTCATATATATAATATTTACTGTGAATGGACCTGATTGTAGAGGTTTAATGATGATTGAGATCATGAAATATAATAATTGATATTTTTATTTTTTTTATAATTTTGTTTGTATTATTATCCATGGGATTTTAAAGTTTTTATTTTCTTTGTATTAATTTCATTATCAATTTATTAATTAAACGGAATGTGTGTTTAGATTTTCATTGTACCATGTTGATTATTCCTTATAAAATCATGATATTCCTGCAATTGATTAAATAAAATTAGTGTTTAGTTATTTAAATTTCCATATTTATTTTTCCTTATTGATTAAAGATATCATTTGAGGTATGAAACCCTTACTGAGAACCTAAACTAACCCTTTTCTTTTTTACCTAGAATAAGAAGATGGATTAATTGAACGAGTTCATGTACATTGAATGTTCTTCATTACTATTATTTTTATTTCATTACAAATATAAAATGGGTTCTATGAATGTATTTTTTTCTCAAAGAATAATAAAATGATTTACCCTTAGTTATGTCCTCCCTTATGTCTTATTATAATGAAATAAATTATATACTATCTCCTTTTTACTGGAGTCGTGGTTGTTAAATTTGTTATCACAAGATGTTTAACAAAAACATTTGGAACTAGATTAATGGAAAAATAGATTAGGGACCATAAAACAATGATTGTCTTTGATTATAAGTATATAATAACATTTTAATTTTTTTAAAGGAATATATTATGTAGTTTTTAATACAAATACATCCATTTATGATTTCTACAACTGGGCATGGTTATATCATAGTTGTACATAGAGGTAATAAATCATAAAATGGAATACTGGGCATGATCCAATAATCATCTAGGGAATGAAAATTTGCCTTACTATTGACCAATTTGGACACTCCCCGGGAAAATGATAATGATAAATAACATTTTATTTAGAAACTATTGTGACGTATTTTAAAATAAATATATTTCCAAAGAGACCTAGTTCATGAATATGAAAAAATGAATAATTTTTTAATTTATTTTATGTGTTTTACCAAAACTATAATAATATATTGTTATTTAAAATTTTAATTTTATAAGATAATAAATAATATTCCATTATTTAGAAATATATCTTATAAGGATGAAGTGTATTAATACTCATGGCTTATGTACAATTTTTCATAGCACTCAATACAATGTAGATGGTACTTGAACTAAAAACATGATCACTATATTAAGGAAACATAATTTGGTTCGGACCTATAAACATGCATGGATTGAGCAACCTATTGTTCCATAGTGTGATTACCCAATGATGGAATGATTTATATAGCAGAATCCCCCACTATTTAGTGGGACCACTAATCCGATAGTAGTTGATGAAATGATTAAGTATCTTGAAAATATATTTCTATCCTTAGGATGCAATAAAGAGGAAATTTTTTTACTTGCATTATATTGTCTCAAGAATGATCTTGATCAATATTGTTCATTATTCCAAAATACAAGGGAGTAAAATAAAAAAGAACACAATGAATGGAATTCTTTTAAATAAACAATTATTGACAAATATTTCCTCATGAACAACTAACTAAAATAAAGAAAATGTTTATTAGGTTAATATAAAAGGATGAATAAATTTTTTCTGAATATGAGGATATCGTTACATGACTATCTAGGTGTGCAAAAGATTACCTAATTAATAGGGAGTGGAATATTGACCATTTATTTCAATGGATTAATTCATCACTCAAAAGAGTTCATGTCTCTCAAACATCTTCATCATAGGATGAAACTGTTTTATGAGATATCATAATTTTGAAGGAATAGAATGGATCCTACAAGTCCAAGTGAAATAAATAAAATAATAGGTTTATTGAGAACTAATAAAATGGGAATTCATCAACGAAGAAGAATAGAATAGATAATTTATATCTTTCACAGACCATTAAATCCAAAACCATACTTTTTATACATTAGACTATAATTGTGTCAGTTTTAAAAATATCTCAGTATTATATTTTTATAAAATATGTGTTTCATCCTAATTTTATTTCCATATAGAACAAATAGTTACTAATATATATATATCAGTCCTAGATTCTGTCAGGAACATAATACATCAAATTAATCTTCAGGAAAACCCCTCATTAGTAGTTCTCCATTATTTATACATATTCAGTTTTGTACCCACATGAATTGGTTTGGATACTTCTCTAACTTCTTATTTACCAAACCTCATTGAAATTTCCCCAATATCTTTTAATTGAGAGATAAAAATATAAAAAAATAATTGGTTAATCTATAAACACAACAGTAAATCCAACTCTAAAAACATAAACATTTTAAATTTATTTTCCAAATTCATTGATAATTATTCACATAATATATTTATGTTGTTTGAAAAATTAATCTCAACAACAAATGAAATAAATAATATTGGTTTTTTATTGGTTTTAATTTTATATAAATTATTATACAATTGTACTTTATTTAATTACATGCTTATTAGATATCTATCAAACATAAATTAATGATATTGATGGCCTTACTACAAACCATAAATATCCTTCTTTAGTTCAAACTCACTGTGGCCATATGAGTCTCGAATGAATCCCTTAGGATTTTCTATTTACACTTATTCATCAGGTTATTCATCCATAACTATTTATATAATATCCATTTGGAAAAATGTAATCAACTTTGATATATAATAACATGTTTAATTTTGATTGTTTCAAATCTTGTTATTGGAGAAAATGTTTTATCAAGGTCAACTCATTGAAGTTTTTAATACACTTTACATACTATCCTAGAATTATTCCACCACATCTCCCTTCTCATTCAAAATATTTTTAATGTCCAATTTTAATTTAAAAACTTTATATTCAATGGTATTTGGAATAATTTTCCATGTTTTTTATCTATTAGTTATTTTTCATTATTCCTAGATTGAATTCATTTTTTTTTCTCAAATGATTCTTTCAATATTTGGGTTAAAAATTTGAAAACATACTAGCATAGCTAGTGGCCATCATCCTCATTAGTTTTCAATCACAATTATTGGGTTCTCCAATAATATTTTATATATTAGAATGATTAATCAATCTTGATATTTTTACAATTATAAACACTTTCTTAAAAACATTAATAGTATAGGTAGAATTTGAACCTTCAACCTGAATCTTCATTTTTTAATAAAATTTTTTAATTGGATTAAAATAAATAACATCCCCCTCATCATCATCCAATATATTATTCTTAACATGTTCCTTATTTTAAAATCATTAAGATATTAACAGTAAAAATCATCTCTAATTTGATTTCATAACATCTATATAAACATACATTTTGTGTATATCAAAGGAATGCTCCATGTTCAAGCTTTTCATCAAATTTTCAAATAATTATGTGTTTCTTATTGAAAATCAAGGAATCCAAAACAAAATAATGTGTTTAACATAATTATTCTTCTCAAACCACATCTCATAAGGAGTATTGTATTATATTTTCCCTAAAGGATAGTTATTATGAATTATTCTTGTAGTGGTGATGTCTTGTAAAGAGAAGTATCATGAGGTTCCACACACATCCAATATTTTTTTAATCATATCAACCCAAATTTTTTGTTTTACCTTTCATCAAATCCATTATACTAAATATTTTATAGAAACTCATGTAAAATACCATGTCTATTTTGATAATTTGACACATTTTTCTTGACATACTCTATTCCATTATCAGACCGCAATATCATGACGGAAAAAGTAGTTCAATTTTATATAAGTCATTTAAAACTCTCGAATTTTTCCATGAAATATGATTTTTATTACATAAACATGATGAATTTCTTTAATATGATATCAACTTTGAAAGTGTTGAAGTAACTTTATCCACTTATTGGTTTTTTTCTATATGGATAAAAAACATAAATGTTAATTAATTAATATGGTATTTTAGTTTAAATCTCACCTACCTCATGAATCCAGTTAATATTTTTTTCATTTATGAGATATTCAATAAACAGTATTGGCATCTTTTTTTAAAACTGGGAAACTTATCATAGCCTGTTCATTGATGAGTTCAACATGTTCTTGGAAAAAAGTTACCAAGACTCTTATTCCAAAAAATATTTTCCTTGTGTAGGAACACAATATAATCTCCCATATATTCCCAAACATGAAACTGATTATGTAGGGCTTTCAACCCTTATTTCTCATCTTCCATATCATTGAATATATTTACTAAATATTATTTTTTAATACAACTTCATTTTTAGAAAGATGAAACTATGATACAGTCAATAGATTATGATTTAGACCATCAATAAATAAGACATCTTCAAGAATAATAAATTTCTTCCCAATTTTTTTTAATTACAAACTCTTTCATAATTATATATATAATTATTTAATGATATAAATCCTTTATTATTCCATTAAATATTTATTTCATTTCTCAGATAACCATTCATGTGATAGATCCTTCATCATTCCATTAAATGTGATAGATCCTTCATCATTCCATTAAATGTTCCATGGAAATGACCCTAGGATATACCTCATTCTATTATTGGATGATTTTTTGTTCCTCATGTGCGGTTTTGGAAGTTGGGTTCATTTATACTTTTTGTACAACTGCTAGGAGTCTTTTAGTGATTTTAATCAGACTTGATGGCTTGCTTTCGATTTACCAATGACCAGTTGTTTATTTTCGTTATGCATGGGCTTGAGTGTATATCTTTTCAGCCTCACTGCATATTTTGGGTGTCCCCTGATGGATTATGCTTGATTGTATTACAATAGATCAGCATCACTTTCTTCATGAACTTTTCTCTCTTTATGAGCGATTTTTTACATATGGGAGATTCCATTCAACCATGAATTTTGTTCTTTTGAGTAACATATGCATTACGTGGGGTTTTATGATGGTGTTTTCAGCTTTTTTATGGAATAAAAATCATTCATTATAGGGATTTATGGGATGTGATGGAACACATTTTTTAACTATCAAGCTTCAAAACAGATATAAAGATTCATGTTAGATGATGACAGGTCACCTAAATTTTTTATTTTCTTGGATTGTATTCACACTATTCTCTACTAGTGTAATATCTTTACACCTCATCTTTGTAGGACTATTTGTGTTTATTAATAAATTTCTTTGGGGAATTAATTGGGCGACCAATTCAAGTCTCCACATTAAAAAAATTGGACACTCACATTTTCATGATTTAATTTCTACCTCAACCAGAATTTACAATTCCTTAATATTTCTTTTTTATTGGACACTTATATATTTTGAATGAGGATTTAAATAATGTAGAATAAATTTAACATAGTTTTAGATGGTGTTTAATTATTTATTACACCTCCCATAAACCTCTTAAAAACATCCAAAACTATTATTAAAATAAATTTTCACTGTTTTTAGATATTTTGGAATGTTATCATTTATTTTTGTTTTATCCCCCATGATTATTACCCCCTTATAAATCTTTATAACATGTTATATAAAAAATGTAACATTTTTGACAAAAGATTATATAAGACCAGTGAAAACCCAACAACATTGTTTATTAATAAAAAATATAATTCTAAATGGGTTCTTTTATAACCGTAATCATAGTCCTAAAATGATTTGATCCCACACAAAAATTTAATGGGATTTTTTATTAATAATTGGGGACTAATACAAACTCATTTCTTGATTTTTTTTTGTATAATTGAACAGATCTAGAATATTATTCTGATATTAATTTTAATTTATATTTATTTCATATATAATTATTTTATTCTCATTGTATTATTTTGTGAATGAAATTTAGTTTATTTAATCTAACAATTCATGTCATTTTTATTCCATAAGTTCTTGAACCAATATTCTTTAAAAATTCTCCATTTTTAATAACCATATTCTCAAAATTCAATTTATTTTTTATCCTATTGTTTTTATATTTCATCAGTTTTAATTCATAATTTTTCAATATCCTTATATGTAAGTATAATTATATTGGTGATATAAAAAATTATTTTATATTTATATATAATATCATGATTTAAATTTTCAAATTAATTATGAAGTCCTCATTTTTTAATTTGATTTTTTTTTCAAAATTTCCCTTAATTTGGAAAATTTATTCTCTATACATTCCAAACTACATGAAGAATACATTGATATAAATTTTCATTGTATATTATTCAGTTTTTTTTCTTATTATACAACATAATCACAATTGAATTATGAGTATTATTCTGATGAGTTATATTATTTTTCATCTTTATATCATGAGAACTCTTTGAAAAGTTTCTTTGAATGATTCCCCAAATTTACAACTTTCTTCACCATCTTATACTTTTTATTCAAATGTTATAAAATTTCTTATAATGAATTGGGGTGAAATGTTCATACTTCACTATTTCATATTACTTTTTATAGAACCTATCTTATTGATATCATTCCCAGATGATCCTTCATCATCAATTTCACCTCCTATTTTCATGGAACAATTAATTAATAAGTGAAAAAAATTCTCACAGATAACTTATTTAATTATAATCTTTCCATTATACATACTTATAATATTTGTAAACATTATTTATATTAGTGAAATATTGTCATCATAGTATTCTATTCCATATTATTCCTATAAGAATCATTCATCATATTCTATATTCAAGCATTTGAATTCTTTGAATGAAATTTCATTCTATTTATTCCATTATTTTTCAGTGTAAATCCACTTATCAGCTAAATAATCAAGGGATTACTATGATTTTCAAAAATAGTGTAATCATTATAATATTTATCATTTTCAGATGAAATCACAACATTTTTTTATAAAATTATAATAAGATGTTTTACCATAGTAGACTCTTTAAGAGTTCTCCAAACCCACTAATAAAACTGATGACTATGCCAACCCTAGTAAATAATTCATATACTATTTCATATCCTAATATAATAATGTATTAAAAATACTATCCATTAATCAATAAATTGGATTTATTCACTATTTTTTTAATTATAAACATTATTATTGTAACATCCCCAAATGATAAAGGGTTAAATGACTAAATGATTTGACTCATGTCAACAAGGTGCACCTTCCTTTTCGGGAGCCTATCTGATTAGAACTTCCCAGTTAAGCGTGCTTGAACTGGAGTAGTGATCATGATGGGTGACCTCTTGGGAAGTTTCTCAGGGTGTGTGTGAGTGAGGAAAAAACACACTGGAAAGGACATGTGTTGGCCTGTGGGTACTGTCATTAGTCAGATAACCCATTTGGGCACATGGGTGGGACCTAGGTTGGGGCCCACGTGTCTACGGGACAACTGGTGGGTGGGGCCCAGTTGTCACATTTGGTATCAGAGGAGGAACCCAGCCTTAAGTGTGGTGCACTGCCTAGGTTGAGTTGTAGGGCCCACAACGAGGGCATTGTGCTCTAAAGGGGGGGTGATTGTAACATCCCCAAATGATAAAGGCTTAAATGACTAAATGATTTGACTCATGTCAACAAGGTGCACATTCCTTTTCGGGAGCCTATCTGATTAGAACTCCACAGTTAAGTGTGCTTAGCCTGGAGTAGTGATCAGGAGGGGTGACCTCCTGGGATGTTTCTCAGGGTGTGTGTAAGTGAGGACAAAACACACTGGAAAGGACATGTGTTGGCCTGTGGGGACTGTCATTAGTCAGATAACCCGTTCGGGCACGTGGGTGGGACCTAGGGTGGGGCCCACTGCGGGACAACAGGTGGGTGTGGCCCAGATGTCACAATTATGCTTCATCCCAATGGTATTTATAGTTCCAAAACCCAAAAAATTTGAATTACCTTTTTTTATATTGTGTAATTTAACACATTTCTTAAATTTCCATTAAATTCATTATTATTTTTTTCAATGACATAAAATTTTTAGGTTTTATTTTACATAATGAATAAATTATGTACAAGGTTGAAAATGTCAAGTCCCAATGATAGAGGGAAGGGGATCATTATCTCTATAAAAATATAAACCCTTTTACCATGAAATTCCGCAATACCTTTTCTATTAAATGATTCTTGAAAATTGATTTCAAAAAAATATTGAAGAAATAGATAGTTGACCTAATCCGATGCCAGTTTATAGGATCACAAGTTGGTGAAAAACACCAAGAGGTGGTGAATTATGATATGTTGTTTTTTCTATAGAAAAACCTAATATATCATTCTTATTCAACACTATTCTCTTAAAACTAAAAATAAATCATAAAATCAATTGACTAAACACATTTTTAATGAGGCTCACCTCATGAATGGATAACTACATACCCATTTTTTAAGGTTTTTATCCCATACTCACACATCTATTATTTTATTATCAAATAGTATATATAGTTAAGGTAATGACTATTAATCTATTATAAATTTAGATCATGTCTAATTACACTTGATCATTAGTAGAATAAAATTATTCATTTGAATATTGATCATAGATAAAAAAACTAAATCCTCCACATGGGATACATAAATGTTGATATCAATCACCTTCTTCTTCCATTGATATAATAGTTTTGTTATTATTTCACAAAGTATTGGATTCAAAAATATTAACTCTTGTTGATAATAATCCATTTATTTATTTTTATCCTTTTATATTTAATAAAGTATGTGAAGAATATTTCTAATGATTATATGGAAAACTTCCCATGATTCTAAACTATAGGATATTTTTTGGTCAATTACTTCCATTTAAATATCCATTAATCAAGTCCTTTAAGAAACCAACATCATAGATCTTCTTGTATCATTTAAAACTAATTATAGTTGATCAGATTTTAATTATACAAAAGTTTTATCCTTTAAATCATCATGAAAATGTGAATTTATCAAGGATTTCATTATCACTCAAATATGGTCACAATTTATATATTGATAATACATATATTGATGAAAATCATTCCTTGTAACAATAACAGTTTTAGATCCTTATGTTGTATCATAAATATAACCCATGAACTGTCTTCCCACAAAATAAAATATTACAGGGAAAAATGTTCCTTGTGTGACTTTTGTTAAAATACTATATCATAATCAGGATTATATCATTCTTCTTGGTGCATTTTTTCCAATATAAAAGACAGCATACCTCTTAACAATAAAAATTAATTTCATTATAAATATCATAATCAATCATGGATTAATTTAAGATCCACAATGGTTGTAATAATTTATAAGATCCCAACATCTTTGAAATTTGTGTCTTATTCATAATATTTTTCCCAAAAAACTCATATTTTTCATCCTTAAAAAATCATAATAATCTTCAATGTATGGGACTCAAAATAAATATTTTAAATTTTTCTTTGTAATATATAACATTTTTTTATTTTTTATTTAAGAGACAAAATGATTCATGCAAGAATCTGAAATAATGATTCTGAACACTCCAACTTACTCTCAAAAATTCAGATATAATCCTTTCAAATTCCAATATACTCTTATGAATTATTCAAATTACTCTTACAAACTCAATGCATACTTTTATTATGATTCCAATAATTCTTATGATTTCATCTAGGTACAGTTCTAAAGTGTGTGAGGTATTCTTATAAAGTTTTCCATAGTCTTATAAACTTTCCTTTACTAAAATTTCATTACATATTTAATTTCACATTTTTAATCAACTATTATGATGCTTCTTAAAGAGTCCATTCCATTGTCAAAAAATATTTTGAACACCATTTTAGTATAGATAAAAGAAAAATATTATTTTTTTAATGAACCTTACACAATTGTTTGGCCACCATACGAAGTCCATAAAATAATATCATAAATATAAGATGAACTATATGAATTAATCCTTAAATATTTTTTTGTATGTGCCTCAATATTATAAATTTAGATATGAAACTTATGATGTCCATTCCTTTTTTATTTTATGAACCTATTATCTTTTGATAACCTTATTAAATATCTAGCGATAACTATATAATATCTAGTAGTGTTTAGTGATTTTGGATATTCACCACAACCAATATATTCTAAAACTATTCCAAATCAAATAAAATCACCTAGAGAAATTTTAAAACACTTGAAATCAACTCAAAATCATCCAAATTATTTTCTTCACCAGATATATCATATTTCATTACCATTAAAATTATATGGTTTCTCTAACTTCAAACTAGTCATGTCATCTTTTAATAATTTATCTCAATCTATTTCACATATTTTTCACTTCAATTTCAATTGAAAGATGTTATTAACTGTGATTATTTATTATAAAATAAATTATAATTAATTAAAATGAAGAAAAAATCTATAAGAATACCATTTATAAATGTATTGATATTAAATAATAAATTTTCCTCAAATGGGTTCAATAACTTTTTGATTAATTTTTTGTATAGTAATAACTTTTTTGTAAGGTTTACGATGAAATAACCCATGTAAGTGAGGAACCCATAATGGACTATATAATATGGAAATTTATCCTTGTAATTTTTAATAGGGGTATTATTATTGGGTTTCCTTTTAATTCCCAACTAAACTTTTTTCCATTATGAATTTTCTATTTGGGGTATTATGATTTGGGTATTTTTTATTAGAATTTTATAAAGGTACTATCACCCCCATAGAGATCATATTAATAGTCATGATGTCCCAAAACCTTATATAATATTCCAATGAATATTATTTCTTTTATATAATCATCTATTATGAGTTGGTTGTGTATTATCTATACCTATATTCTGGTTGAATTTACCATATAAGGCTATGTTCATATGAATGGGAAGGAAAACATCCATCATATAGTAATGAATGTTAGTATAATGACTCCACACTCTTATACATTATAGATTATGATATATTTTATATGGGTTTTCACTTTTATAAGATAATAATGTGGCTCCCTATTTATTGAATACTTTCTTGAAAGTATATAATATGTAAAAATAGGAATTACTTTTCATCATTTCATTAGAAGGGGAAACTTTTATACCATTTAGAGCTATAACATTTACATTTTTTAATATATGTTGCTATATTACCTCAATTTAATAATACCACATGTATATTTACCATGTTTAAAATGAATCAAAATGAATCACTCCCATTTTTTCATTTAGATAGTTCTTTTGTCTCTACAGCTATAAAGACAACATTTCCACATGCATATATGGTGAGGGATGGCATTCAAGATCCTTGAATGCTATATCTTTCCTGAAAATCATGAATTCATTGTCAGAAACAAAATCCTTAATTTTTTTCTTATCATGTTCATGATCAATAGAGGTGTCAGATCATACACTACGTCATTTCACACCCATATTTATTTGTAAAATAAATAATATTATCTTACTTGTCGAATACATTATAGGTATGATATGCCTCATCTATATATATCACAATCTCCCATGAAAAAAAATATTTTTTAGTGATTTATTGAGGCCCACCCCTTTTTATTGGATATGTGAAGAGAAACTAAAGTTGGTATTTCTTCTAGATCTATGGAATAGTTATTTATAAAATCATAGTTTTATGCTAGTATCCTATGTTAATTTCTTTATGGAAACTCTTAATACTAAAATATTACAGGTTTAGTGGATTTTAACGATGTAACACCTAAATCAATAGGGTTGTAACATTATTAGTAATATTTCAAGAAGAAGTTTCTCCTTCAAATCATTGAGTCTTTTCAAATGATGGAACATAATATTGGTAGATTAATTTCTTAATTATAGTTCTATTGTCTCTAGGAGGTATTTTATTTTGATATTTCTATTTATGATCCTAATATATTTGAATTTATTTAGTTTCCATGGAATTGATGACTTATTTTAGAACATTCTTCCTACTCATATGATATCGCTAGTGGTGGGGTCCTCCTCTACCTCACCATCTTCTTATAGAAATTTAGTGGGTGGAATTATCGTTTTACAAGTCTTCTCTTATGTAAAATTCTATCAACTAAATAATGTTGATATAGGAATGATTTATGTCCTTGATATATGAATGTTCTTTTTAGTCAGATTTCTCTCATCCTCATAATGATAGTTGTATGAATTCCAAGAGGGTATAAATTTTTTTAATATTCTATAAGTTTTCTTATTTATGCTCTTTGTAATGTTGATTTCATTTTTAGTAGCTTTGAAATGAATTTTTAAAAATCACCCCTTAAGATAGAGTGGGAACATGATTCAGGACTAGAAGTTTTAATTAGGAACCAATGATATTGTACACATAATTAACCATCATTTGGGGCATCCATTTAATGATATTCTATGTGTTGTTATTTGCAACTTTTTTCAACCCCCTTGTTCCTCTGAATGGGTGTAAAACAAATGTGTCACAGATTCCTCTAGGGTATTCAATAATAGTTCAATATGGTAAACCAATTTGTAATGTGTATTGTTAACAGTTCATACATATTTATTGGTCTTCCTAATATTTAATGGAAGTCAAAATATTTGGGATGACCAACATGCCCATATTCATTGGGAATCCTGATATCGGGTAATGTGATCATGTTAGGATTCATATAAAATATGATTCACTCATGAACATGATCCAATTTTAAGGGATATATTTTATTATTACTAGAATTGAATTCATGGGGACTCTATTCTATTTGGGAATATTTTTTTTAAGGTAATGGTGAGTATATTAAAAAAAATTTGGTTGGGGTTTAGGTGGTAGTTCCACCAAAAACCAGATTATTTTTAGAGCTAGGGGATAATAATGTTATTTTCCTGGTGGAAATAATTTTAGTTTCTTTTATTCTAGATTTTATGTTTTGTAATAGGGATGGTGAATGATATTTTTCCTTGGTCCTCTGAGATTCATCCAATAAGTGTTATTTAATAACAAAAAATTACTAAAGACATAAATGGTACTTCTATGGGATTAGCATAATGGTTGAATGATCTTACCTATTTTTAATATAGATTTCCATAAATTTATTATAGGGAATTTATATATCTTGAGGGTACCCTAAGGTCTTGCACTAGATAATGAATTCAATATCTTTCTTATTCTCTCATTAAATATAATTAGAGAGAAATATCATAGTGCTCTATATGAGACATAGTAAATTTATTAGGTTTATGTTTATTGTAGCCTATCATACTTTTAGGATATACCCTCATTATATGAATGATACCTAAAATCGATAATAGAACACATATTGGTGGAAATTTTTATTTTTTTTAAATTTCATTCAAATTATAAGAATTTACATGATACATATAAAAAAAATTCATCATGGTATTTTTATTACCTTCTTACACATTGTCATCTCCACCTTGACCGTGTGGGTAATAATAGACTTTGGTGGAGGGTTGGTTAAAGTCTCGTCAATGTGATTCCCATTATTTTATAATGTATATTAAGAATCTCTGAAAGGAAATTCCTTGGGGTATCCAAAATCTCAGGATTATATTTGATATATATTTTATACACCACCCTCTACTTCTTTGGGGTGAGAAGCATTTATCATATGAGGATTTCCCCTACTTTGATCTTAATCGGGGTTGTATTTGAAGGAATTGATGATCGTAGAATTGACGATTCATACGTACATATAATCTGAAGGAAATATTTCACTATAAATATTTGATATGAATGGGGATAAATATAGATTAAAATACCCTATATATTTTATATCTTATTTGGTTATAGGGACCAGTTGGATTGATAGGATTACAATTTTATACCCTTTGTGATACATAACACTTTCAAAATGATGAATATTTAGTGATATAATATATTATTATACATGGAACATAATTAGAATATAATTACCTATAACATCAATATAATTTGGTCTGATAAGATATGTGGCCTAATAAACATTCTATAGTGGTTCCCCCAAGGCAAAAAATTGTAATTTCCTCTAAGGATGTGCTACCACTGTTATATCTATTTTATTTTTCACTAGGGGTTTGGCTGGTTGTAGTGGTTGAGGTAGAAGTTCACCAAATACTATAAGATGTGTATTAAACTTATTTTTGGATACAATCAAGGAATTTTTTATCTTTACTTCCTAGGAAAATATTATATTATGTTCTAAATAAACAAATCTTTCAAGATGGGTCGCTATTGTAGATATCATCAGTTTAGGGGGGACTGTTATATGTGGAATTATAGTTTTATCTAGTTTTTTTGCTATTATAATTGAAAAAATTGTATAATATATATATTTCTAAATAATACATTCCAAATATAAATGTTTCTGATACCATATCTTTTGAGCCTTTGAGGAAAGAAAAAGTGTCATATTAGACTGCCTAGAGGCTTTCCCATAAATTAAGGTACAACTGAGCAACACAATATTACATATTCCGCATAGTTATTCTGGTGATTTACATGAGATTAAATTTTTTAAATCCTTCCATCATTGAAAAAGTAGAGTGATGTGAAGGGTTGTATATTTTCACCATCAACAAATACATACAAGGGTTGAGGTCTCTTAAATGACTCACCAAATTATTTTGAGGATATGTATGCATGTGCATTGAGGATTACCACATTTCCTAGAAGCCATAAAGTAATCTGTTACTAAAATAATAGAAAGATTATCATGAATATTTTTCTCATTTTTTTCATAAGGTTCTTTTTATATCCCATTGATGGTGTGAACTTTCTGCTAAAATGGTTGTGAGTTTCTTAAAGGTTGCAACAAAATCAAGGCAAATGGTTCTCCCCCATTTTCTTGAGAACCATTAATTTTTGGGTCTAAAAGGTGTAATACATGAACCTTATATTATCCATCTCATTTTTTCCATATTTCATCCAATGAAGATTCACTTTTTGAAACTGATTCTTATAAATACTCTATCCATATAAGTTTTTTCCCTACATCTTTATTGTGTAAGATAGTGTTTCCAAGGTTATTTTTATTATTTCTTATGTTTATATGTTTTATCACCTGAAATGGTGAGGATATCTTCCTTGACATATCTAATTAGAGTTATAGAGAATAATTACCTTCTTAAGGGACTCATGTAATAGGAAACTCATATTTTATAATGACCCTATGTAGGAATGACATATTTTAGTTCGTAGAATATTTACAACCTAGTTAAACGTTGAAAATATAATCCTAGATAGTAATTGTTTTGGTATTTAATATCATTTGGTTGATAATAGAATCTTGAAATAGATTTATATATAATTTAAATAGAATTATGAAATGTTATGCATTTCTTCCTTTTTATAAGAAATCCCATGAAATCAGTTTTCGGTTAAAAACCCATTTGAGATGCCTTGTATTGTGTTTCCGTATTGTAAACATGGGTAGGATCTCCAAGGATTATATAACCATTGGTGTATGTAAAATATTTATAATTCAGGTTGATATTATCCTATGGTTCATCAAAATAGGAATGAATCCCTATTTAGGGGATAAGGTTTAACACCAATACTAAAAGAGGATTCCATGGGGCAGTTGGGGTTTTATAGATTTCATGATGCTTGAATATACTTACGTAAATTTTTTAATAGGAGGGAGAACCTCAAGGATATTTATATAAATGCCAAATATGGTAATTAACTTTTGACTTATAGGGATAATACCGTAAAAATGGGACCTCCTTCTTTTTTTTGAGTATATACATCTAGGGTTATGGTACAATTTATATCCTTGGGGTATACTAAGGATATTTGGTGTTGATGATAAACGTAGAGAGTAAGGTCCCTATTGGGAGAGTCTCGAGTATCCAACCATATGTATTTTAATTCCCTATAAACCTCTAACATGTATTTAAAATGGTAAATTATGTATTTAGGATGGGGGCTCTAAAAATGGATGGATCTGGTGATGGGGGTTTCTTTCACCAACTAAATCTTGCGTACTGGGTTGACCAGGTTAGATTCATTACTTCTAGGTTTCCCAAGGTAGTAGAGTGCAATATGATAATTCATTTATACATTTAATCAAGAACTAAAACATTTACCATCGGTCAATGGAGTCAATGGGTGGAGAGACTATGTAAAGGTATCATATAGATGTGATAAATATGATGGAATTTGTAGAAATATTATTGCGAGGAATTGTGGAAGGGTGATAATGGTTTGTAGGGACATCGAAAACCTTTATTTCTTTATTATAAATATTTGGGTAGTAGAAGTTTAGTATCTACATCAATCTCTATTTGGATGATAAGGGACAATAAGGGGGAAGCAAGATACCCATTATAGAATAAAAATAAATAATTATAGAATATTGATCAATAACTTCCATGCATAAAGGATTCGAAGTTAGGTTCACAGTTTTTTCATTTTCTTTATTTTTGAAACATATTTTTCATTTATTTGGGGAATTCATATTGAAATTTAGAGGATTATAGGTCCAATAATCTATCTAAGGATCTTATTTCATAGTATAAGGCTCCAATATATATTTATATTTATTCATATGATTATAATCTTATCTCCATATGAATATAGAATCTATTTATATTTATTCTCAACATAGTGGGGGAGAATATATATTATGAATATGATAGATCAATTGATGTTCTGAACAAATATTTCAATTGAGGTAAATTATACTTTTCTAATATAAAACATGATTCTAATACTCAATACTTATGATTGGGGTATGATTTTTTCGATTCTATTATTTTAATACATGTGGAAATGTTCTATAAAATTCAATATTATCATGTGATGTATCTAAATCTATTATATTTTCATGAGTTAAATTGATATTTCTCTATATTTTAAAAGTGAATTGATACATTGGACCATACCGAACAGGTAATATTGGGCATTTATATCCAAAAAAGTTGATTTCTTTATTGGATAATTAGCAAATGACCCTAGTTGATTACTCTATTTTTTATTACTAACATGAAATACATATTTAATGGATTATCACCATTGGATTGTTATATAATCTCATTAGAAATGTGGAAAAAATAATTAATATCTCATCACTAGTAGACTGATCTATTATATTATCACTAATAATATATATGGGTTTACTTCCATTTGTGGATTGTTCTATTATGTCATCACCAATGTGGAATATGGGTTTAGTGCATGTCACTACGAAATTGATTTTCAAGGTCTTTACCAATAGAGAATACAATTTTATTAAAATATCACTACTTGATGAATTCATTCCACATCAAATATAAATATTATTTTAATGATACATATTTTGAAGGATATTAGTTGTTATAGGTATACTAGAGTTTCATGTTTTCCAGTAAGGATTAAGGGTTTGGATGGGGTCTCAATAGATCATCGCCAGCTAGTTCCAAACTCTATTTTCTCTTCACTAAATATGGTATTTAAGGAAAGGATATCTGTTAAAAACGAAATTTAATAAATATTTTGGACTAGTGTTCGATACCATAATTTAAGGATTGATTTTGTACTTGGTTTGTGTCTCACCTAATAATTATTTTCTTATAGAACTGGGATAAAGGTGTCTTTGAGTTGGGATTTGGCATTTGAATGGGGATTTATACATACCCATAAGATTGGAATCCAAGATATATAGTTTAGTTTCATTTTATGGAGAATATAAAATATTTTATGGTGAAAAGGTAAGTACCATAGTGGTTCTTTATAAGGTTGTTCTCCTATGAAAAATTATGTGCCTTATCAGGTTATTCATTAATAATAATCATGTCTTGAAATATATGGTTATATGAATAAGACTCTAGTGTTTTTTTAAGGCAGTGAATCTATGAAAAATGGTTTCCTTTTGTGGAAATGAATACAGGACCATCATGTATTTTATTTTATGTTCATATAACCAAGACCATTTATAATATATTTAATGTCATGTGAAGTGTACTACAATGTTAATGGAAACTAGAAATGTTTTTGTGTGGGACTTAAAATTGAGTGAAATTTTTATTTTTATCTCATAATGATGAATCATGATAATTTATAGGTATTTCACATATAACACCCCAATATTTTATGGTATGTACCTTCTTAAATAAATATATTTCATAACTTATGTTGCACACAACACTGAGATTAAATAAATAGTAATATATCATTAAATAGTAACTTGGATGTTGAAATTGTAATGTGGCCATTAGGAATAGTAATGTGACCAATAGAATAGTAACAACACATTTGAATGTATAAATAAAATTTAGAAATATTATAAATGGAAATATAATATAATTATATAAAATTATAAGTGAATGATGTTTTTAGAAATTATTATTCAAGTGTTATTATTATAAAAAATAAATGTTTATTTTGAATTGTATAATTAAATTAATTATTTGTAAGAAAATTTAACTTTAATAATATGTATTCAAAAATTAATATTTTTCTCTCTTAGGATTGTAAGACAATTTTATGAGTCCATAAATAATTTTTCAAACTGTTATAAAAGTAGATAAAATCATAAAATTGGTATTTTCAATGTAAATGATTAATTTAATTAAAAATTAAATTTATCATAATAGAAACATATATTTTTTTTAAAAAAAGTTTATTTTTGAACTGTAGACCTGGAAAAATTGTTAGTGTGATTTTTTGTGATTTTTCTAAAATTGTTTAATTATTTTGTGAATAGTGAAATACGGTAACATACAGTATAAGTAAATAAATGAATTATTGAGTCATGGATTATGTATGGATGAGGTAAGAACACATTTTTTTGAACTCACATAAATCATTTACTATATTTAGTCATTAAATAATCACAATTTATTATTATTAGGCAACGTAACAAAATAATGAATAGAATAATCAAAAACCACTTCTCTCCTCAACTATAAATACCACCCCTCACCACATCTTATTATCACACATATTATGCCCTGAATATTGTATAATTTCTTCCCAATAATCATCCCAAGATTCATCCCCATTTCTAGGAGGTTCTGTTATCTGCAAAATTACAAAAACAATTTCCTATAAGGAGGTTCTCAAGGAGAAGAATTCAAGAGGTAATAACATATTTCCTTTTTGGTTAATTTTTTTCCAATTTTTTTTCTTTTCTTATTATATCCTGACCTCATATATCCAAAAATTAAGGATAAATACATAATCATATATATACTATAATTTTATTATGTTAATGTAAAATCCACCATCAAGTTTCTTCTCTTATTCCTTTAATTCTAAAAATGAAAACATCATCAGTGATGTGTCGATTTAATGCCTTCATGGATGACGTGTTTTCATTTTTCTATTCCACCTTAAAGGCTGGTCATAAACCATTTTTATGGTTCATAAATATTATAATATATGTATTACATCTTAATTAATGTTCTAGAACCATTATATATATATAATACTAATTAAAAAACAATACTAGCTCGTGATGATCAAAAAATGGATAAATAATCTAAATTATTATCACTAATATTTTATGTAATGATTCATCCTAATAAATTATAAAAGAATTAAATATATAACCATTTAATATTATATAATTTCATTAATAACATATAATTTAAATTTTCGAAAACTATTTTGATTTTACAGGTTTTCCATTCATATATACATGTAAATCGATAATGAAAACCAAGGAAATGAACGCCTCTGAATGAAAAATTTGTATCTTATAACAAATCAATAAGGACAAAAATAAAAATAATAAAATTATAATAAATAAAATAAATATATATCATTTTTGGAAATAATTAATTAATGGATATAATCATATTATTCAGGACATTCAGATCAAGTCCATAACACAATCATACATATGTAAGTGTTTTCTCATCTAATATTTATTTCTAGGAGAAATGTCTTATTCACCACTATTTATTATATGTGGTGTGTGTATACTTAAAATTTATGTATCATAACATGATTATATTTATCTTAATGGTATTCAATATTTCATTTTATTATTATTAATTTTATGGGTCATACGATTTGATTGATTACGAAGGGGTAATGGAATCTCCCTGAACCTTCAATTTTCATTCAGGTTATGTTTTATCTCTCTTTACCCTAATGAAATTATTAATTGTTATTATCTACTAATCCTAAATTTTGTGTGTATTCCAATGAAATAATTATAGATCAATTATTATTTCTTTTATAAGGAAATACATGTTTTATAAGGATCCATTTTCAATTCCTCCTGATAAGAAAGCCCGATTAAAGGAAACTTCCCTATTTCTTACACATTTTCAAGTATCATCCATAATATTTTTTAAGCTACCAAAATTTTTATAAAAACACTAAAATTATCATGAACAAATATATTTTTTCATTATTGGGTTTATAAACGTTTTTTCTCTATATTAATGTCCCATTATTGTTTCCCATTAAATAATATGAAGAGATCAATTGTAATGATTCATTAAAAAATTTGTTTAAATGTTTTCACTTCAATTGAATTTCATTTTTCATGATCTAAGACTATTTTACCATATTAATGTTCAATTATTACATAAATATAGTCTTTTATGGACACCATTATGATATTCCCTTTGGTTATGCATTATTTACCATTTATCCCTTGCATGTATTGTATATATACTTCCATTTCATTTATGATCATAATTCATTGAAGATTTCATTAAATATCTTAATTTATTATATCATGGATATTATTATTACCTAAGTCGTGTTCCATGTTTTTTTAAATATGGTGTATTATTTGAATGGTGTTTTCACTATGGAAATATTGATGAATTTGTATCCCCTACTCAATAGAGGTATTTTGATTTGTCATATTGTTCATGAATTGAATATATATATGAACAATGGTTTGGAGTTTATGTGATGGGTGGGGCCCATTATAGACCCTCGATGTATCGACATGCCTCATGAGCCAAAATAGTTGAAAAAACCCTTTTGTGTTTGTTTCCTATAAGATTCAGAGGGGGTTGTACCCACATATCTCAACCATATCGATGGTATAATGGTTCATGTGCCCGATACGTGACTTCTAATAAAAATATTTTTTTTCATTTAGTTTTTAGTGATTACTTTCCATAAATATTTCACTATGAAAAAAATCTATGGATGCTTTTTCATTCATGTTTTATTTATGGAATTTTTTTTAGTTATTTACCTTGTCATTATGAATATACCATATTAGGTTTCCATCAATTATAATTGATTCATTAAACCCTTACTGACCATTTGATCTCAACCCATTCATTTTTTCTCCTTCCACAGGTTATGAAGATGAAATATTTTAATAAGTGTCATGAAATCAAATTATTTTCTTTTTTTATGTTCTATGTTTAATTACCGATGTAATAAGGGTACCATGTATGTATTTAGTTCTTCCAGAATACTAAAATGATTTATCCTTGGTCATGTGACCTCTTGTATCTGTTGGGTCGGAATAAACGGGGAATGATGGCAAGAGGGGGGTGAATTTCCTTTTAAAAAATTGATTAACAAATTAAAAATCAAAGTAAAGATGCAGCGGAAATAAAGAGGCAAGACACACAAAATTGATAACGGAGTTCGGCCAAAACCCGGCCTACGTCTCCGCTCCCAACTCAACCGTTGAGAGATTCCTACCGCTTGCTTTTCAATGGTTTTAGCAAGAAACCCACTAGGCTTTGAGGTAGCACTAGGACCTATTACAGCTTGCTTTTGTTGGTTAAGCAAGAACCCACTTGCTTTTGATGGTTTAGCAAGAACCCACTAGCCTTTTTAACGGGTGAAGGCTAGCTCACCGACAACTCAAGCCTTTTAAAAGGAAAGGCTTGAAGAAACCTCTTCACACCTTAATGGTGGTGTGAAACCCAAAAGAAAGGGAGATGAAGAAAGAGTTTGGGGTTTGTAGGCACAAACCCAATTTTAAGCTCAAAAAGATAAAAACAATAAAAACCGTATTGGAGGAAGACTTGGGCGCCAATTGGATGATGGAGTTGATGTAGCGTGCTCTCCCAAGCTTCTTGAGGTGCTCCTTGGATTGGAAGTTGGTTGGAGCACTTGGGGTTCCTTTGAGGAAGTCCGCCGGAGGATTGCCGAATGATGGAAAAAGTGTCCGTTGGCTTCACAATAGTTCCGGTAGGTGTCCGGGGCTTCCTTGGCCTTTATTTATAGGCATGGAACCCTTGGGGAGGCTTCGGAGCCGTTGGAGAGGCTAAAAGAGCCGTTGGAGGCCAAAAGAAGGTTGACTGGTCAAAGCCAACGGCTAGTTTGACTGGGCTACCGGCTGGCCGGTACAGCTCCACCGGATGGCTGGTGCCTTGGTAGAGAAGAAGAGTCTTGATCCAGGCTCTACCGGTCGACCGGTGGAGGAGCCACCGGCTGGCCGGTGGCAAGACAGTAGCAAATACTATTTGGGCTGGGTGCCACAGGTCGACCGGTGACAGAGCCACCGGTCGACCGGTGGAACCTGGCAGTGGGCAATCCCTCTGCCAGTTCCACCGGCTGGCCGGTGCAATCACACCGGCTGGCCGGTGCAATCACACCGGTTGGCCGGTGGACTGAATTTCAGTCCATTTCTTGTCCATTCTTGGGCCAATCCTTTGGCAATCTTTTGCCTATCATCCACAACACTTAAAAACAAAGTTAAACATATATGAAAGTGATTGTGATCATGAAAATCAAAGAGTGTGGGGTACAACAATCTCCCCCTATTTTGATGATCACAATCACTTATCTAAGCAATGTAAAAACTTAAATGAAAGGCATGCTTTAAATGATAAATTGAAAATAAATACTCAGCATGAGAGAAAAGATTCTCCCCCAATCAATCAAGAAATTTCTCCCCCTTTGTGATTATCAAAATAGAATGGGGCATAAAACTTGATTGAGGGATAAATTGAAAATCAAGATTTTAAACCAATTGAAAATAATACCAATTGTTGAAAATTTTGAAATGAAAATTGAAATGAAAATTTGAATAACAGTTTGAATTGAATGTTTTGAATCAAAAATTGAATAGAAAATTTTGAATTGAAAATTTTGAAACCAAGAGTTGAAATTGAAAGTTTGAATCGAAAATTTTGAATTGAAAATTTGAAATGAGAATTTTGAATGAAAATTTTTAATTCACAAAAAGGCTTAAAAGAACCTAACTCCCCTTAAATAAAAACAATAAATCACCGGGGAGAGGAAACTATCTTAGGCCCGGAGAGACTCGCCAAAAGGGATTTCTCAATCCATACTTGTCTCATGGCGGGTCTACTCCTATAAAATTCGTCCGAATAAAAAATGGATTTGGGTTGGCCGTACCGGGCGTTTTTACAATTACATTCATATATGAGGTGCCCGGGTTTTTTGCAATAGTTACAAAATTTAAAACTAGAGCTCCCCCTTACAAAAACAGTGGGTGCATGGGAGGAGGAAGCTAGGTTGGTATAGCCAAGTCCATGTGTGGTTCTAGAAACACGTTGAGAACCAAGGAGATTGGACAAATTTTGTTCACCTTGGGTGAACTTGGCTAGGGTCTCTCTTAGATCTTTGATGGTTGATTCCATAGAATCAACATTTGGAAAATTTTGGATTTTGAGGGAGAGTTCCTCCTTCTCTTTGAGAAGTTGGTCTTTTTCGGAGGAAAGTTTTTTGAAATTCTTTTTCAAAGCGACAAATTTTGAAGATAAAGCATGAAAACCTTTTTCCAATTGATCTCTTGCGTGAGAGAGTTCTTCATAGGATAAATGATTCAATGAATTAGAAGAACTAGAGGAGGAAGAGGAGGAAGAGGAGGAAGATACCTCATGTTTTGCCATTAGGCATTTTTTACCTTGGTCGCTCGAGGAGAAGGAGGAGAATGAAGAGGTGGAGCTATCACTCCATGTTTCCTTTGAAGCCTTCTTCTTCTCCTTTTTCTTGGCCCTTTTCTTGTGAAGTGGGCAAGCGGGTACGGATTTTGCATCGGGTTCTTGCTTTTGAGCGGGTTCTAGCTTTTGAGCGGATTCTTGCTTTGGAGCCTCGCTAGTACCTTCATAGGTTAGTTCTAAACATTTCCAAATATCATGTGAAGATGTGCAAGAAGAAATATGATCAAAAACATTTCTATCTAACCCGCAATGAAGAGCATTCATGGCTTTGCCATCAAGCTCGAAATTTGCAATGTCGGCGGGGGTCCATTTAGACTCATCGGGAGAAGAAAGTGAATAACCATGCATGACAATTTTAAAAATAGGATAACCAATGCTTTTAAGAAAAGTGGTCATGTGGGTTTTCCAAAAAGAATAATCGGCTCCATCAAAGAATGGAGCACGATCCAAAGAATGTCCTTCAAGAGTTTGAGAAGAAGAAGCGGTAGAAGCCATCAAAAAAAATAGGATCTTTAATTTGAAACCGGTGAGGGAATTACTCAAATACGTCCTCTGATACCAATTGTTAGATCGGAAAATACGGGGAATGATGGCAAGAGGGGGGTGAATTGCCTTTTAAAAAATTGATTAACAAATTAAAAATCAAAGTAAAGATGCAGCGGAAATAAAGAGGCAAGACACACAAAATTGATAACGGAGTTCGGCCAAAACCCGGCCTACGTCTCCGCTCCCAACTCAACCGTTGAGAGATTCCTACCGCTTGCTTTTCAATGGTTTTAGCAAGAAACCCAGTAGGCTTTGAGGTAGCACTAGGACCTATTACAGCTTGCTTTTGTTGGTTAAGCAAGAACCCACTTGCTTTTGATGGTTTAGCAAGAACCCACTAGCCTTTTTAACGGGTGAAGGCTAGCTCACCGACAACTCAAGCCTTTTAAAAGGAAAGGCTTGAAGAAACCTCTTCACACCTTAATGGTGGTGTGAAACCCAAAAGAAAGGGAGATGAAGAAAGAGTTTGGGGTTTGTAGGCACAAACCCAATTTTAAGCTCAAAAAGATAAAAACAATAAAAACCGTATTGGAGGAAGACTTGGGCGCCAATTGGATGATGGAGTTGATGTAGCGTGCTCTCCCAAGCTTCTTGAGGTGCTCCTTGGATTGGAAGTTGGTTGGAGCACTTGGGGTTCCTTTGAGGAAGTCCGCCGGAGGATTGCCGAATGATGGAAAAAGTGTCTGTTGGCTTCACAATAGTTCCGGTAGGTGTCCGGGGCTTCCTTGGCCTTTATTTATAGGCATGGAACCCTTGGGGAGGCTTCGGAGCCATTGGAGAGGCTAAAAGAGCCGTTGGAGGCCAAAAGAAGGTTGACTGGTCAAAGCCAACGGCTAGTTTGACTGGGCTACCGGCTGGCCGGTACAGCTCCACCGGATGGCTGGTGCCTTGGTAGAGAAGAAGAGTCTTGATCCAGGCTCTACCGGTCGACCGGTGGAGGAGCCACCGGCTGGCCGGTGGCAAGACAGTAGCAAATACTATTTGGGCTGGGTGCCACAGGTCGACCGGTGACAGAGCCACCGGTCGACCGGTGGAACCTGGCAGTGGGCAATCCCTCTGCCAGTTCCACCGGCTGGCCGGTGCAATCACACCGGTTGGCCGGTGGACTGAATTTCAGTCCATTTCTTGTCCATTCTTGGGCCAATCCTTTGGCAATCTTTTACCTATCATCCACAACACTTAAAAACAAAGTTAAACATATATGAAAGTGATTGTGATCATGAAAATCAAAGAGTGTGGGGTACAACAGTATCTATGTCATTGTAATAAAATACCATTGACTATCGGAAAATCGGTCCAAGTATGTTTTAGTTTGTATTAGGGAATGTTTTGGAGAAACCTTGGGAACTGAATTTAGATAACATAGTCTAGGGAACATAACCCTAAGATATACATTAAGGAAGAGCATGGAATAACATCCTTGAATTATGGTAAGGTATAGTTTATGTGGTTCTTTCCAGAAATAAATCTATGTCTCGATAGAACATGTGGACGTGGTTCTGGAACAGATTTACCTAGGGGTAAGAAGTCCAATAAGTTGCATCGGACCTGACTTGACAAATCCTGGTACACAACAACGGGCCTTACTATGGACATGTTTTAAACTCTCGAGGGATATGCTTCGTATAATTCACATTTTCTTTTCATCCTATTATATAGTATTTAATAGTAAATATGTCCCCAAAGAAACCATGTTTTTGATTTTGAGATTCACTATGAATAAATTTTCAATTTATTTAAGGTGTTTTTTTAGTTCAAAATTATAAATTTTTATTGATGATTTTATGAGATAATATAGTACATGACATTATTTATAAATGAATCCATGAAGTATGTATGATTAAGAATTGATTGACATTTATATTTATATTATTTTAGTGAATCATTTATTCTATAAATTCGATTTTTAGTTGAGGAAAAAATAAAAATGGAAGGAAAAAGAATGTGAAGAACTCTTTGATCTCTTTAAGAGGATTTAATTTCAAGGAAAATCATGAAATCATGATCAGATGATTTCAAAATCTTTATCAACATCCAAGATACCTATAAAAACAATTAAAGGAATCTTACACCTCTGCAATTCCCCATTCATTCTATGGATAACAATTTTTATATGAAAAAAATATTGTATTACCATCTTTTCTATCATTCTAGTCATGGAAGGTATTACCATGGTATTTTTAAAAAATTTCACCCTAACTAAACCATATAAAGATATCATCAATCTTGAAAGATATGTAAAAGGGGGAGACCTCTGATAATTTTACATGTATCAATTTATAATTTTTTTTGTATTTTTATATAATAATAATAATTCTATGACCTTTGAATACAACAAATATAGATTCTTTTATAAAGTTCAGTTTGATACTGATGTTCAAAAAATTTATATTGAAAATAAAACCTTTATAAATACTTATCAATGTCCTCATCATGTCCACACAAACTACATAAGATCCATTTGGAAAGAGGAGGTGGAGGATTTATAGGACTCTATGAAGTACTACTAGAATTCACATGGCCATTCTCTTAAAGAGAGACACCAACACTAGAGACCAAAATGAAGGTATGTGTTTCATTTGACTACATTATTCTGTGTTCAGATATTTTAACAAAACTATACTAGAAATGAATTACTTCCATGTTTGGATCATGGAAATCAAGTCTTATATTGTGAAATAATTGTAGGGGTAAGAAAAAAAATTTCAATGTACATTGATTAAACAGAAATGAGATTCCATTCTATCCAAATCAAAGTCTCAAGTTTAAAAAGAATATACATAAAAAGTGGGGGATGGATTATGATCAAGAATACACTACTACCATAGATTAATATTATTGATCTATGTGCTTTTGTTTGGATTCAATTTTTAATATACTTCAGTATTTTATCAATAATTATTTTTTATTAGTATCATGAGAAATATAACAACTTAAATGTAGTACTTATTCATTAGAGAATTTGAATCAGGTGACGATTAACACCAATAATCAATAAAAGTGTTTCTTTTGTAAGTTGATCTTATTGAAAACCCGTGAATAGGTAAAGATTACCCTAAATTTGTTATTGATGTTGATATAATAAGAAATAGATGTTTATGAGATAGTATTGGTGACCATAAAGGTGGGTTTTGATCTGATGGTTTATGTTATGTTGGTATTATTAGTAGTTTGTATTTGAGGAATATATTCAACAATATGATATTTTACAGTTGGAACATGCATTATTCATAAATTTTTAAAGGATATTAATTTAATAAAATATTTTTTATGTGAAAATAAATGCTACATTATTTGGGGAATCTTATGTTATGTTGATTTTGTAAATTTAATGAACCTTCTGATAAATGTTTTTTCTTTGAATGTGGACAGACATGTTTTGGATGATTCATAAGATTAATAACTTATGGAATGGATCATGTTAAACATTACAAATTATTTTATATAAATAACTTATGATAACTTTATAGGTTTCAGTAAACATTTAAAGGTTGAATGAATAACTTAAGGACCATATGATTCATTAAGATTACATCAGGTGTAAATCATTTATCTTGAACATTCATTTCCAAGTGTAAGGGATGACATGAAAATAGATCGAAGGAAAACCAAAAGATACGATTATGCTTTTGGCATGGAAATTAACAATGTTATTTTATTTTCTTAGGTCATTATATAACTATTTTAAAATTCTAGAAACTCATGGAAAATGATTTTGGAACAAAAACATCATATGTTTACATTTATTTCTTAGAAATCATAGGTCTTTTAATGGATACCAAATTTAAGGCTTTATGATGGTTAACTTTCTGATGACCATGTTCTCTATCAATCTCCAGTAGAACATGGTGGTTATATTATTCTTCAATGCACATAATATCACTTTTTACTATTTTTATTCTATTTGAATAACTTGTTTTTTTAACCTTTTCATTTCTATTTTGCTCTTACTAAAAGTACATTTTATTAACCCTACTTTTGATGTGGGTTTCCAATAAATTAATTTTCATGTATCATCATTTGATATTTCTAAGTAAAATTTCAAATTGCAGGGATGAAATTTATGGAAGGAGGATAGAATGTAACACCCAAATATATTTTCATATGTTTATTCTTAAATAAATTCTTTAGATAAATTATGTTTCAATCATCTCTAATCTTAAATGAATAGTACTATACCATTAAATAGTAACGTGACCATTGAAATAGTCATGTGACAATTAGGAATAGAAATTTACTAGTAGAATAGTAAACTCACCTATGAAATTATAAATAAAATTTATTCATCTTATGAATGGAATTATTTTATAATTAAATCAAATTATAAGTAAATAAATGTTTTAGAAATTATTAGTATGTGTGAATATTTTTTTTAAAACAAAAATGTTTATTTTCTATTTTTTAATTAAAATATTGATTTAGATGAAAATTTATTTTCATAAAATTTATTAAAAAATTAATATTTTGTTGTATTATGATTACAATATTATTTTATGAGTCCTTAATAATTTTTTTAATGTGTTATAAAATTAGTTATAATCTTAACATTGGTATTTTCCACGTAATTGATGATTTTAAATAAAAATTATGTTTCTCATAATTATTAAATCATTATAAAACCACAGACTTAAGTTTTCAATTCTACAAAATGAAAAATGGTTAGGGTGAATTTTTGGAATTTTTCTAAAATGGTTGAATTTTTGGTGAATAGTGAAACATGGTAATATACAGTACAAGTAAATAAATAAATTATTGAGTTATAGATGATGTATATATTAGGTAAAACTAATCGGTTATAACCCACATGAATTAGTTACTATATTAATTCATGAAATAATAACTATTTATTTACTTTCACAAAAAATATAAGCAATTGAATAGAGTAATCAAAAAGCACTTCTCTTCACCACTATAAATACCACCCCACACCACCTCTTCTCATCACACCTATTTAACTTGATTATTATCTAATATATAACTAATCCTCTTCCCAATCCTCTTTCCCAAGACCAATTGGTTTTGGTATCAACAAAATACCAAAATAAAATTCCCTTAAGAAGGTTTTCAAGGAGATGAATCCCAGAGGTAAAAACCTATTTCCTTTTCTTTTAATTTCCTTTCCTTTTCATTCTTTTATTACTCTCACCTCCACTCCTATATCCAAATATTCATGAAACATAAATTATCTTATATATAATTTAATTTTATTATTTCAATGTAAATTTCACCATCAATCCTTTTCTTATCTTCTATTTATTCTAAAAAAAGCATACATTGTGAGGTGCTGATTTACCGCATTCATGGATGACGTGGTTTCATTTTTGAATCCCACTTTCAATTCTGTTAATAAAACAATTTTTATGGATAAGTATATTATAATATATTTGTTATAGTTTATTTATAGTTTTGTATCTAGTATATATAGATAATATAAATTAATAAGACAATACTAGTTCGTGATGATCGAAAAAACACCAAAATTATCTAAACGATTATCCCTAACGTTTTATCTAATGATTAATAATAAAACCATATAACTGAATGAAATAAATAACTATTTAATATTATTTATCTTTATTAATAACCTATAATTTCAATTATATAAAACAATTCTCATTTTTCATGATTTTCCATATTCATATACAATTGAACCGGTCATAAAAATCAAGGAAATGAACACTTTTAAACAATAAAATTAAATCTTATAACTCATCAAAAATATTATAAAATAACATAATAGAATTATAATAAATAAAATAATACTATAATTTTTTTTAATTAATTAATTTATGTGTTTAATCTAATTATCCTAGACATTAAGATCATATTCAGAACACATTACCACATAAGGTAAGGGTTTTCTCATATCAGTTTTATTTCTATGAGATATTCATTATTCATCATTATTTATTATGTGTGGTGTATTTATACATCCCATTGATGAATCATATAATGATTCTATTTATATTAATGGTATTAAATGTTTCATTTTAGTCTTATTAATTTTATGGGTAATACGATTTGATTAATTACAAGGTGGAAAGGGATTCTCCCTGAACCACCATCATTTATTCGGGTTATGATTTATCTCTCTTTAACCCTATATAATTCATAATTATTCATATGTAATCATACTATGTTCTTTTATTATTATAGACATATGATATTATCTCAATTATTCTTTTTTATGGGGAAATACATATTTTATAAGGATCCATTTTTAATTCCTTCTAATAAGTAGACCCAATTAAAGGGAACTTCCCAATTTCTTACCCAATTTAAATGACCATCTATAATATATTTTATGCTATAGATATTTTTATAAAATCATTCATTTTATCATGAAAAATAATCTTTTTCCATTTCTGGTTTTATGAAAACAAATCTTCATTTTTCCGTTTGAAAGACACTTTATTATTTTCCCTTTTACCGCACTAAGGAGTCTCATTTTAATTTCTTCTTAAACACTGTTGTTTACATGTTTTAAAAAAATAGAAAATAATTTATCTTTATATATTCATATATTCCCATATTAATGTCAAATTATTACATAAATCTATTATTTCATGAAATCCATTATGATATTTCATATGGCTATTTCTTATTAGCCATTTATCCCATGTTTGTGGTATATGCATACTTCCCTTTTATTTTTAATAGAAACCATTTAATATTTCATTATATATATATATATATATAATATATAATTATTAGTATAATTACCTAATCTGTGTAAAAAAAATTCACATATGGTGTATTATTTTAATGATGTTTTTATTGGGGCAATATTGATTAATATGTATCCTCTACAAAATATGTATTTTTGATATGTCATATTATTCAATAATTGAATCTATGTATGAATAATGATTCATAATTTTAGTGATTTATGGGTCCCTTTATATCCCCTAAATGCATATAAAGGTCTCATGAGAGAGAACATTGGCTGAACACCATTCTTGTTTGTTTCTAAGTATAATCAAATTGTTTTTCAACGATAAACATAAACTCTCTTGTTGGTATAATGGTTCATGTCAAAGATACATGATGTCTAAAAAAATGTTTTCTTAATTAGGATTTCATTTACTAATTTCCACAATGTTTTCACTATCTATGGATTCATTTATATTCTATATTTTTAATGGCATGTGTTTTTTAGATATTTACCTTCTATTATGATTATTCCTCATTGTCTCCGCCTGACTTACTATTTATTCATGTAACCCTTACTGGGAATCTAAGATCACCCCCTTCATTTTTTCCATACCTAGGTTATGAAGATGAAATCATTGGATATTTTTATAGAAGTAGTTTATTTTTATTTTATTATTCTCAATGTCTATCACTGATGTAATAAGGGTACCATGTATATACATTGTTATTCAACACTACTAAACTCATCAATCCTTGGTGTTATGATCTATTATATCTATGACATTGTAAAAAAATTACCACTAACTCTGGGAAATTATTTTCAGGGTTATTACGAAACTATGATGAAATACATAAGGTCATATGTTATCTCAAAAACTCAAGGAATACTATAGTGGGGATTCTTTTAAATTATAACACATATGGGGGAAATACCATACCTATTGGTAACTAAGTATGGGGATCGATGACTAAATACATATATGGTCAGATGTAGTTAGAGAATAGTAAAATTTATTCTAGATCAATAGCTTGATTAATGGGTACTCATTATAATATATTGATGAAAACATTAAGAGTTCCTCCAAGATAGGTTCAAATTTCTAAATGGTTTAGAATATATATAGATTTTTGTGGATTGAATTAGATCAATTCTCTTAAAAACCTATAATAAATATTGGTATTTACAAAAATATGGTTATGTATGTGAATACCTTGTAATATGATTGGGACATAAAGAATGGTATCCTTATGTGAATTGTGTTTCTTGTTTTAAAAGATGAATGGTAATTGAACATATAATCAGAGGATATAACATTAGTGGGGATTATAGAAAAGTAGCCTAGTGTTTTGGATTTATTTCTGATCTTGGAAAATGTTTGGTAACTTGGTCTGGTTTAATCCCTTTAAAAATAGGGCATGCATTAATTTGAACAAGTTTCACTTCCGTGGGTAGAATATGGGACATTTACTTAAATTAATCGCTTTATATTAAATATTTTCAAACATTGTTAAAAAAAATTTAAATCATTGTGCATAATTAATCTTTTATAATGTTATGGAATTCAAGCATGGTGTATTTAATAAGCTCTAGAATAAAAATTTATGAGGTATCACACCTCTGAATGTGGTGGTGTGAATCCCTTTGGTAGACTCAAGTGAAAACATCTCAATTGAACCAAAATGATGTTGGTGTGCAAGTCGGGTGTTGAGACTACTTATAGGAGTTAAGTTTGTTGTGTAAGGCTCTAAATCATCCTTTTTTATTTGGTATTTCTCCACTACATGGAGATATGGGATAAAAATGATGGATCAAGGCTAAACGTAAGCATTTTAAGTTATAGTCCATGTTAAGGTGTGGTTTTTAGGTCAAACAAATCATTTATTTCCATTTTTTGGATGACTTCAAATTTTCCTTCACACAATTATTGATATTATAGGTGTAATTATAGGAATTATGGATCGAGAATGATAGATAGATAATTGAAAAACTAACATGTCACTCTCTGTAAACAGTTCTCATTAGTGTAATATTCTCAAACAAACACAAATGTACCCTCATAGATATTTACTCACTGATACTAATAATATATTTTCAGCCATTTAAGTTTGTGGTGTCAAATTTTAGGCACATGTACTTTCTCTATTCCATTTTCTTTGTTTTCTATTTCATTTAAATGGACCTCTAAATTTCTTTATATCGATATCACTCATTTCACACGATATTAAAAACATGTTTTTTTGTTCCATATTTCAGGGTGCATATTGTTATTTTCCTTATGTAATGTGTTTTACATTTTTTTTAATTGTTTTATAGAACATTGATTTTATCACCAAGTTCAATGTTTGAGAAATTTTCCATTGACTATAGTGTCTTTGGATTGAATTTGATACCTAATAATTTATTGTTGGTCCTAAATATCTCAGCATATTTTTATATCATATTTAGTCTACATGTATACATGCTTCTACCAATTGTTTTTTAATCACCATTCTTTCCACCGAATCAATATATTCAAGCTTCATTGATTGAAAAATATATAAAAAACACATAATAATTATTACTAACCCTATTTAAAATCCCACTTTATTTAAAAATATCTATATTAATCACATGCATAAGTTATATGAAACTTATTCATGTAAGGTCTTATAATTATTTTAAAGAAAAATTATCTATAAAATGATGAGTGATGTTAAAAGAATAATCTCACAACTAAGTTTGAATTAATGCCCAAAGCCCCACTACCCATGGTTCAGTTCACATAAGTGACCCAAATTAAAACATAATTTAAAAAAATAATATATATAATCTATATTTAACCTTTATGATCAACCTCATAACCCATGAACAAGACAAATTCATGGTTGACTAAAACTAAATATATTGTCATACCCGGCATAAAATTCTATAAATTCATGTATAATAGTTAAAAGTATCAGTTTAAAAGCATTTATACAAAAATAATCATCTACTAATAATATAATAAATTTATGTTTAATAAATCATCAATGAATAAACTAAATAGATGAATATTTCACAAATTTATACATTAGATACATATTTATAAACAATTAAAAAATTATTAAAATTATAAACATTTTATAATTAAGGAATTATGTTATAGACATTCCATAATATATGAATATAAATACATTACATTTATAAATATGAAATTTTCATATTTATTTATTCACTTGTTATTTATTAAGAAATATTTCATATTCCAAAATATTGTATATTTATAAGGAAAGGAAATCAATGAGGATAGCTATTGACCACTTTTATTAAATAAAGAAAACATTTACCAGATTTGGATGAATAGAGATTAATATTTATCTCCTTTGACAATATGATGAAAGTAACATAGTATAAAATTCCTACAAAAATTGAGTTATAAGAAACACTATTATTGGAAAGGATGTAAGTTATAAAAAATTTTCCCGATAAATAATAATAAAGGAAATAGTTTTGGGAGCATATGTATATTTGGAATATTTCCCAATGTGGAATCAATTCCCATGACAGATTAATTTTCTTCCACTTAATTAATTTCATAATAATTATTGATTCACACATTAGCTATATATTCCTCCATTCTTATGCTTCAGTTTTTTACACATTAATAATGACCAACATCTCTGCTTCAATATCTATAAAACATCCAAAATAATCTTAAAAGAAACCATTGATTTCATGAAAATGATTCCTAAAATTACCTCTGCATCCAGATTCTCCTAGAATCCCTTTCAATGGTCATAATTATTGATCATCACCCATATTGAAATTGGTGGATTCCATTAAATTATATTGGATTTTTTCTTTATTTTAATTATATTTCACTATAAGTATGCTACATATAATAAAGTCCATGATGGATATTTCTTCATGTACTTATTATGCTATATTAGTTTCCTTTTTTACTTTTGATTATATATAACATCACATCCTTGATATAATTTGTTTTCAACTAGTGAATTAGAATGTTTCAATATATACAGATGCACCAATATGCCACATCCATAGTAGTATGTCGAAGGTTTTGAGGTTTTGAAAAGATTAAAATATTTCTTAAAATATTATCAACTCCTCCAGAAAACATTCCTAGAAATTATTTATTTGTAATAAGATTATTTTTATATTATATAAATAATCAAAAATTGAATAGTGTATCTCATGAGTCGCCTTGTCTTCAGTTCTTGATGTAATGAGAAAACACACAAAAATATTGAAATCAAAATAATTTTACCCTTTCTTATGTTTATATACTCCTATGGATAATCCTCATGATAAGGTTGTATCTATAAGACTTAATCCATGGATTAGTTATTTTTTATTAAAATTTGTTCTTGGTATAACCTTTTAATTGTAAAAAGATAGTGCATATGTCTATGTGGACTTCTAACCTGAATGTTTCCCAAGTGAGAGTATCCCCAATTTCAATTAAAGACAAATTTCCAATGGAATATCATATCACCATTGGAAGGCCCATGATAAGTTACATAAGGGTATACATTATGAAACAAATCATGATCATAAATATTATTATTTATGTCAATCAGGATATTCAAAGTGAATCTTTTAAAATTACCTTTCTAGAACATGTGGTTGGGTCCCTTATAATACCCCATCATGAGTAAAGTTAAATTCTTGTGTATACCACCCTTTTAACTAGTAATATTAAATAATCCATATAGTGTAAGAATTCATCATTAAGTCTTCTAAAAATATTTTTATATGAAATTCTAGATTCTAAATTTGTCTTTGAGTAACTTCCATTTATAAACAACTTGTGGAGTTTTATTAAAATCTTAAATATTCTTAAATATTATACCCCATAATTTTATTTCCCTACAAAATTCATTTAATGATATTTTAAAAATATTCCCCTCATATATTTTACCACTCCCATAAAAATTCTTGATATAAGTGCAGAGCCTTTAAATAAATATAGAACTTCACTTATAAACTAAACTTGTCTAAAAAAAGTGAAAATAACATACATGATAAAGAAAATATTACCATCAATATAAAAAAATCCTATTCAATATTGGAAGTTTTTTTTTATAGATTAAACTACATAAAAAAAGTGATTCACCATGGAACTCCCACAAAACATGGGGACCCCCATATACAAAAAAGGAAGTGAACCCTATTTGATACCATGATAATTGAGAGAGAACTTTTTTCCTATCATTAAATTTTTTTTGTGAAATATATAAAGGAAATCTACTAGCTAATACATTATTAAGGTACCTCTTCTTAATATTTGAATATCCTCGTGAATCTTTGGATATTCCTTATATTCCCTTGGAAAGACATTATTATATCATCTTTATATAGTAAATGAGAGTGTGTTGGAAGATTTTTCGTAGATTTTATCACCTTAATATTTCAATCATTAACCATTTTTGTAATGTATCTACTAAGATATTCATATATAATTCAAAATATAATAGCATATTATCTATCCCCATTCCAAAATATAGGTTTCATAAAAGATATCCCTCATGGTATCCATTTATTACAACATAAAACCTAAATGGATAGAAAATAGTCCCCACCTGATTAAAAAATATAAAAAAGGAGAAAAACATGCTAATAATAATGAAGATTAAATCTCAACTAATTATGTTAGTGGCATTTCGCACATCTATATTTAATGTAGTGATACTATTCATATTTTTCCCCCGTCATGTTGACACATTATGAGGACTTTATAAATACATCATGAATTCTACCACTCTTTATCAATACTTATTTATTTTGATATATGATCTTGACAGTAAAAAAATACATCCTATTAAGAAATATGTTGGTAATAATTTCTTAGTGTGAATTGGAATGATATATATGTCTAAAGTGATGAATCTGACCTGAATTTTCAACCATTGAAATGAGAGTGAGGAATTAGAAAATAAAAAATCTCTGAATAAGGAAATGTTGAATTAATACAGTGAATAATATCTACAAATTCCAATAAATGATGTACAAAAAATCACAAAAAAATAAATTAGTGGAACTATATGGCCTAGGGGGACTATCATTCTCGAGATAGAAAATATCTTCCTAGATCTCAAAATCATAGGGGGTTCTTATCATGAAGTCATTATATAATTAATAAATGAAAACATTTATAACATATATAGTATACTACTGATTTTATATTTCATATTGATTAAATAGGTCATTTTTATGTCAAAACAATGCTTAAAAATACTATTCCATTAAAAGAAAATGTTCCCTCAAATATATAAATGTGTAATTCGGTGTTATGGGCAGCATGGAAGGGTAGAAACAATTGCATATGGTGTTGCCTTTTTTACCAGGTTCTATGATTTTTAAGGGAGGTGAAACCTTTGATGGTGTCCAATCATCCAATGAGGACATATGCATCCCTCAATTTAGGGTTGATTGTTCGATTGATACCATCAGATCTAGTGTGATGATTGTTGGGGGTGAGAGTGGAGGCAGATTTATAGTTGTGAAGACTGTGTGGAGTAGATTTTACACCATGAATAGGTTGAATGGATCTCATTGTTCAACGATGGTGATGGCCAATGAGAATAGAGAAGGTGATACCTGGTGATCTGTGATGGGGATGACTGTCGGTGGTGGGAATCAATCCATGGTGATGATGACCGAGAGGATCATATATATAGTTGAGAGTGTAGTGATTTATTATTGAAATTCAATGATGTTGTTGACGAAGGATAACAGTGGTGATGATTCTCACTGTTCCATGATGGGAATGTCTAAGAAGATTGAAAAGAATTAAAAAAATAAAAAAAATAAATTGCCTCTTCGGAGACATCCGATAAAATTGGATCGATAGAGAGAATATTTAAAATAATTGATCCTCACCGGTAGGGTTTGGGTTGGATGATCATAGTACATCTCATCATGAAAGGGATGTGGTGAAGCACATGTTTGTTTCTCACTGTTCTGCAAGGGTTTCCATTCATTGAAATACTACATCATGCAACTATAGTCTTGTGGAAGATGACCAAGACCCCAACAGAAGACAGTTAACATAAATAAAATATACTATTCTAGGTCGGATTGTGAAGAAGGGTGATACAAATCAGGTGGTTTCTTATAAGGAGGTTATTTATTATAGATTCAAAATCAATATATTCTACATCATTAAAAGGGTCATTATTCCTACTAGTGTAAAAATATGGAATAATTATGGGTTGGTTATGATTTTAGCATCTATTTGGAACTCCTTTGATTATAAATATATACTCATGGGTACTGTTTTCTTTCACATCCTTTTCCTATAAGTGTAAATAAATCATAGGTCTCGGGGGATCAGATCAATCTCTTTAAAACAATGTTCGATATTATTTCAAGAATGTGATTTTTATTTCAATCCATTTTCATTAAAAAAGTCTTGGGCCCAAGTTTTTATTAAAATTATTGGTCTCAACAACATTCCATAGAATCCCAAGATCCTCTTTGATATTTCTTATGTAGTTGGTATACCAATAAAAATGGATAGAGAAAATGAGGGTTCTAAATTCAGGAACTTTTATATGGTCTTGGTAGAGATTTACTTAAGCACATTATAAACATACAACATAGTTCTACAGAATTAGGTGATGTTATCCCTCTTATGGTGGAGTATGAAAGACTTCCTCATTTTTTTGTTCACTTTAAAAAAAATTGGTCATTTTGAAGACAAATCCCCTAAAAATATGGTTCTCTCCTATTGAAATTTAAGAGTGACTCATGAGAAATCTTGTAGAAAGAAATTGAAAGTGAAAAAGAAGGATGACCATGATAATGGAAAATTTAAATTTTAGAAGAAACATGTGTCTCAGGTTACGACTAATGATTTGAAAGGACATGCCTCCTCCTTAGAGATGGGGCATGGTCTTGAGTACTCTTTTTTCATGGAAATCCAAAATTACATTAATTTTAATCATAGGGGAAGTTTTCGTCTTGGTAGAATGGTATGGTAGATAGGTAATAGTATATCTTGTTTCAAAATGTGTAAGTGGATGCATATGCGCTTGAAATGGGTGGTGAGGTCTTGAAACAGGATGTGGAAGCTGATGATAATGCTCAGACTACTCTATATTTTTTAGAGGATATATCTGCATAGTCTTATTTGGTGAAAGGATGCATGAAACGAGTGGATTATAATCTTTCATTCTTACAGGAAGATAGTTTAAATCGACTAGATATTCAACAACATGTTGATTTTTATCAAGGGATTCATAAAATATATAAGCCTTATAGGATATTTGAGAAGTGGGGAAAAATATCTGAGGATGAGGGTGTTAAGTAGAATACCCACAGAATGAATTAGTTAGTGGTGGCCATGACACTTATAAGGATGAAAATATTTATGGCTAAAAAATTTAATCGACATTCAAGGCATCACTCCTACTCTAATAACTATTCAAACCTACCATAAACTTTTTCTACAATATCATCTTCTAAAGAGTCAAAGATGGTCAATGTAGATATCTTCAAGATCTTCAAACAAGGTAAATCTTAATCTGAGTAGAAAATTATAATGATTTAGAATATATAAATTACATGTCTAATTATAACCTTTAACCTCTTTGTTTTATGGATGAGGGAAAGTCCTTTGTTTAACCTCAACCATCTCTTTATTGTAAATTTTTCTTTATTTTTTTAAAATAATCATATTATTTTCTTCTGGATAGACTAGTTTGGTATAAATTTGTAATTGGTATGGAAATTTTTGAGTTCCTTGGAGTGAATTTAAAATTGAAGTATTTATATCACCTTATCTCAACCATATCACTCAAAAAAACTCATTCTGTACTCATGATTGGTCCTAAATAGTTATTTAGTTTTCCAATAAAATACTTTCTTTCAAATAATATTTTTCCTTAAGGTAATTTTTAGTATTTTATTCCTATAACTGTTTTATATCTTCCTCTTAAAAATTGTTTTATTCAATGATATTTCCAATATAGACATTACACCGTGATATAAATCTTCTCATGAAGTCTTTAATCATAATTTCACAAAAAAGATTCATTAAGGGACCTTACCACTTTCCATATCTCATCAACAATTCCTTTATAAAATAATTATTAAAGATATGAATTTTTAAATATGGATAGTAAAAAATTCTTATAATTAAAATAAAAAATGTTACCTAAGATTGAATGATGTTATGAATTATACCTTAGAAGTGACATGTTACTTATAGACTCAGACCTATAAAGTGTATTAGTATAGGTGAAGGAATGATCAACTTTCTAGCCACCTTTTTAGAGACAATGTTTTTGAAATCATGTGCATCTAGATATGACAATTTTTACTTCAGAAATATTAATTTATCAATTGTTTCTCCAATGTCCATGCCAGAAATAGGATGATGGGATGATCCAATATTTTGATTCATCTTTATTACAATGTTGAACTTACTCACTAACATTTATGGTCCAGTTATTTTTCAATTGATATAATCATGTTCCATTTATCATTTTTATATTTCTTAATGCCTATTTTCTTATATAAAAATGATAAAAAAAACAAAATCTTCCATTATATTGAATGAAAACATTATGTAATTAAAGTATAATCATGATGATGGGGAATTGTTTATTTAAATGTGATAAAACACTAAAAATTTATTTTCAATAACAATAGTGGTGTTAATACAAACCTTATAATACCAAATACTCTCAAAAGTATAAATATGTTTACAATTATACATACGCATTGGTTTAATAATACAAATGATAAAAATTTTATGATTAAAAATATTTTTTATAATAGTTATAAAGGTATAATGATTTGTTTTCCATTATCAATTTCAAATCAACCCATTCATTTACACCTTGATTTTCATTTTTTTTCCTTCTTTCTCCATCTCTCCTTTCTTTGTGATGCATTAGGTTTTACTTTTTTTTCGTAGATTATTTCCTTGAAATAATATTTTTTGACTATACAACCTCAATATCTTTCCCTAAGACCACCAATTAATTATTCTTTTCCTCTTTAATAAGAGCATCATCCATGATCCCTATTTTAGTGGTCTAAGACACATAGATCTCTTAAACACTATATCCATATACATTGTTTCTCACTTGTATTACCTCATTTAATTTATCATCATTTACCTAATGTCTATTATTAAAAACATTATTCATTGTTCCCAATTTTTTGGGTTTATTAATCTCTTTACATATATTTTCTTTCACATATCCTTCACATTTTTATTTTGGTTGGTTATCCTCTTCAATTTTATGGGTCATTTTATTTGAGTCTTAAAAAATATTTTTAGATACCTCCTCATTTTTATTTTCCCATTCAGGTCCAACATATTCCATTACAATATTATTTGTTTTAATAACTAAATATATTTCCATAAAGTACCATTATTATATGGATATTATTTTCCCATTGATATCAATATTTTATATAAAATTAGTAAAGATGTTCCAATTTCCCAACAATTTTTTTTTCTCCTCCACTATCTACCTCCAGGATATTGATTTCCCTTTCCCTGACTTAAATGTCACATTTATTCTACCCTCAAACTATTTTACTCTATATTATTTTTTATTTTTTCCAAGATTCCATCCTTCATTCATATCCTTTGAGAATTCAGTATTTTTGCAACAAAATTTAACTTATTCATATTTCCATCATGTTTCAATTACATCCCCTTACCCACAATAGATGGTTTTAATTTATTTTTAACCACCCTAATGTTGGATATTGTGTTCCACCACATTATTTAAAACCCAGAAAAAAGGTGGTACAAAATCATATTCAATATTAAGATCAATATTAGATCTATTAGAAAACAGGGTCCTTGATTTTGTAATACTAGCCTTTATCATTAAAATAAAAAATATTACATCATAATACCCCCACTCTCTATTAGATGTATGTAGATCCATATTCAAAGTAACACCCACATAATAATTTATGTCATTTAAAATATATGTGTTTCATTAGACCTAGTTCAGATCAGACAGTTTGATCCAGATATAAGAATTGGTGTGTTTTTTATAGTGTGGGTTGAAATTCACACCAATTCCATCATCCATGGGATATCAAAATTTAGATTCATGATCCTAAATTACCAAAACCAATCTACATACTACTTTAATTTAATGATTTTATGATAATAACTATTCATAGATAAATTATATACCAATCTTTCATATTCCTCACTTATTATGATTTACTTCCTAACTCAATGCCCGAACATGTTTAATCTCCTTTAGAAAAATCAACTAATTTTATAAGGGAGAATTTACATAGATCTAGTCATTTCTAAATCACATCCTGATCTTCAACCATTGATAATTTTACATCATCATATCAAGAGACTCTAACCTTCTTTCCACTCTCATAATTTTTAGATTTTTCAAATGAGTTCATATTGAATGATTGAGAAAAAGATTAACCATTACTTCTAGAGACAATGCTTACATAAGAACATTAATACTCAATACTCTTCCCATAAATTCCCTCTTCCTCGACTCCTTATCATCCTATGAAAAAATCATCCATATCGTAGTAATACTACATTGAGTCTTAGCCTATAGATAATGCATTAGTGGATATCACCCCAGAATGTTCATGTCCAGGTTCTCTAAAGATCACCATAAAAAATAAGTGATATTAATGAAAACAATTATTATCACATAATGATTTCATATCATTTTTAGTCATGTTACATAAAATAAGCATCACATAATTTATTTTGATTAAACATTTGATCAAATCAACCAAAATCACTTTTGAATTGGTTTTATAATTTACCAATTCATATCTTTTAATATAATCATTATATACTCTTATGAACAATTAAAAAATTATATTCTTCCTTATATTATTATTAATTATAAATATTTTCCAACATAAATTCACATAAAATTGAGATCATATATATAAATTTATTTGTTATGGATTAATGTCCACTTAACATAGAATTTTTTTGACCAAAACCATGATTTATTGTATCCATGGGTGGAAACTCAATCCAAGGGGAAAACCATAGAAATTTTCCATGAGACCAGACAATTTTAAGGAAGATGTATTTATCTATGGTCACATTGTAACTATAACCATTTTTTGATAAACACATTCTCTCTCTATATTATAGTTATACTATATACCACAGAATTTTGGTGCCTTCCAAGATGTGGTTAGGCCTCAAGATGGAAATAATATTCCCATAAAAATTAAATAGTGATATGTGAATAATTAATTTCATGTGTACAAAACAATTCCCTACTTATTGAGATTTGTTTATGGATATTTTTCATAAAATATTATTTTTTTCATGGTAATAATAAAAACAAAAAAATCTATAACATTTTTTCATGGTTTTGAATAATTCCATGACCCAAGAATACATCATTCAAAACATATAATAATTATAGAAATATAATTTTTAATTTTTTAAAATTTATTTGAAAAATAAATCCAAATGAGATGGAACATTAACTGATACAACTAATAGGTTTTTTAATGGATTATAATTATCTAAAAAAGTATAAAACATTAACCAAAACCAATTATGAAAAATGATATAACAATTTTTTTACTGAAATAAACAAATAAATAATAGAAAACACTTTTCCTAATTGATCAAAATCTTTTAAATCTTGGTAAAAATATAATGATATTGATCACTAGAATATAGATCATGAGATACATCCTTCTAGGGTGACTACATACCAAATGAATCTACCTATTCATGAAAATAATTCACTCTTTAAAACTATTTTTTAAACCCTTGTACATTGAGATATATATATATATATATATATATGGTTTTTTTACCTCGGGATTATTAAGGAATTTTGATTCCAAAAAATGGAACTCTTTGTATATTCATCCAAAGAAACTCATATTTAATCAAAATATATCTATATTTAATTAGAAATTATAAAAACACTTCATGAGTAAATAGATTAGTAAGTCTAAAATATTATTTTTTGATTAACAGTTGAAAATTAAACTATTTACTTGGAAATTAACCCTATTGAGTTTATGATCACATGATAAATAAAATGATTATGATATATTAGTGTAGTATATGAAGATCAAACCATGATTTATCATATAATATAATAATATCCATGGATAAAAAACAATGTGTTCTATACCAGCATTGATCATGAGAAGGTCTAAACCATCACTCTAAGGTCACTCCATTATTGAATACTTCCTTAGAAATTCTTATGGATGATTATCTTGAGGAAAAATTTCTATAAGTTATTCAGTCAACGAATCATGGCTCTATGAGAACTAATTCATCCATTTTAGATCTAAAAATGGACTATCAGATGAAATAACTACCCCACTTCTAAAGTAAGGGTTTCCAACAGGTTTGATAGATTTAGATAGAGTCTCTTCAGATGATAATATCATAGATAAATACCCATAATGGTTGGGGTTCATAATGGTGATATATATGATTCTTGAACTAGAAAAGCACTATTGGGACATTCATGACCACCACGAAGTCTTGCATGAGGTATGTTCCTTTAAATATTTTTAACCATTTTTTAAAGTAGGAATTTCTGGACAATTTAATGAGTGTCATGTAAATTATTTATGTACCCCTTTTTTAGGTATATTTCAAAAATTTACTAGACAACCTATTTTATGAATTAATTTGATTTTCAACGATTTTGGGTGGGGATGATATGTCGTTATTTAAACAATCTGATGATGGTATAAGGTAATTTATATGGGTTCATGGGTATATTCTATATTGAAATAATTTTTTTTGAGTAGGGAAATATTCCTTTATCTTTGATAGGAACGAGGTTGATAAAAGTGATTTAGGGAGGGATTCTTCTACCACTATTTCTTGGAGTTGGTCTTTGGGTAACAATTTTTTTGATTTGATTATTACCAATATTTTAGTAATAAATAACTCACTCAAGGTATATGTTTATCTCTTCTATGTTGAGGGAGGTATTCTATTGAGTTCTATTAGTGTATTCATCCGAGTCACATATGAATTAATCTTAATTGAACAATGTTGGAGTGAAATTCATGCAGTTATACAATAAAAATATACTAATTTTATAGGAGTAAACCACTATTAAATAGTATGTAGGATTTTATTTAGAAAAGGGATCAAACTCTGGGCCATAATCATTATGTAAAAGATGAATTCATGGTTCTTTAGGTCGGTCGGGTCCTAGAAGATGATTTAGTTCTATTGAATAGCCTTGAAAATATTATGGTACAATAAAGGGTGACTATACGGTTAATGGATAGGGTTATGGTACATGATCATTAAAATTTTACATCATTGAGTTGAATATTTATGATAATAGATAGGGTCTATATATTGTTTTCAGTACTAAAATAGTAAAATATTCATTGTATATTGAATTTTTATATTTATAATAGAGGATATATTTTGTTTTTTCTCTACCAATTATAGACATGGGTTTGGAATTATAATTTCTAGTGGGGATGTTAAGCCTTACACTCATTTTTTGAAAGAGATTTGAGTGTCCTAATGTTAATTCTCTAACTCCAGTAATCGAAAGAATATGGATACCATATTAAATTATAAGTATATATATGGAACAAATAATTTAGTAGTCCTAGTAAACAATATATATACTTGACCTTCACATTACATTTTGAAATATCAAAATCACATTTTTTTTCTTTGAGAACACCATTATTCCACATAATTTATCCCTATATATCAATCAAAAAACCTATTATAGTATCCTTGGGAAAATAAAACATAATAAATTGGTGATGTCAGATACCCAGTAAGGGTATGCATACAATGGAATCTATCTTGGATAAATAAGCATAATCAATATGGAATGGTAAATAATAGAAATACATTAAATTTAATACATAACTTGAGCATATTATTGATGGAATAATGGATGATAAATTGAATTCCAACAAATATTAACATGATAATGAAACATATACATGGATATTCTAACTAATGGAATAATCAAATTTATATCAATAACTCATATAATATTAAGGAAATATATAATTATAGACACTTAAAACATAATGTCTATATCTTCCCTAAGAAAGTATAAATATGTGGGTAGAAACCCATTAAATTTGGGCAATGAGTTTGTCTTATAAAATATATTGATGCATCAAGGGGATATCTATAACCAAGACCCACCAATTATATACTATGTCCAATTTATTCTATATATTAATGGGGTGAAATATAAAAAATTAAACATTTATATAGAAAAAATAGCATATGAAATGTTAATATATACCCCAATAAAATAAACCTAAAAATTAACTACCGAGAGTGACATGGTGAATGGTAATAAAATAATAAATGATCAATCAAACTGGTCAGAAAAAATCCAAATATAGAATAATAATTAAATCAATACAATATATCCATAGTGAATAAAAATTAAAATAATGTTTAGATGTCATTGATGAATGTAAATACTATAAAAATGTTATTAAAATCATTTTGGTGGAAAATAAAAATTTTAATATGATAATATTTTTCTAAAAGGATTAACAAAATATTTTGAAAATATATTTGAAATGGATTAAAATTTGAAAAATGTAAAATATTATTTAAAAAAATTAGTGGTCATGATGGTGGAATATTACGTTCATGTCCTACAAGTTAAATAAAGATTCCTCTCACATTTTTAATAAAATCCAAACAAGAATAATTTTGAAAACAATATGAAGACTAATTTAAAAACATTTTGAAAAAATTAAAAAATTCATAAATATATATTTAATAAATAAATAGGATAATGTTAAAAACAATTGTTATTTTTTTTTAGAAAATATGTTTTTTGAAAAAAAAAAATCAACCGAAGAGAAACATAGGGTTTGATTTTATTAAAAACATTTAATAAATCATTTTAAGTACCAAATATTATAAAATATTTTATATTACATAAGATAGTTATTGAAAAAAAATAGTATAATAAAATATATTTTGTATATGAAATATCTAATAATTCTCGCAAGGGATACTTAAACATAATCAATCCTGAATAATGATGATATTTTAAAATACACCATTACCATTTTGGTAACATTTAAATAATAGAACTCATGAAAAGAATATATTAAAATGAAACATTAAATACTAATAAGTGAAATAGTTAAATTATATAAAATATAAAAGGGTTATATTATACAATGAAAAATGGAATAAGGGGTGAATATGGCACATATCCTATGAATGTAATAGTGAGACGTGAAACAAAAACCATAGGTTTGATGTCAGTAGTATATGTTCAATACTCACGTGTAATAAATATAAGTTTTTTATAAATTTATTAATTGTCCATAATAATATATATAATACCACATATATTCCTCTTATAACATTCTACCACCTGTTTGAAAAAATATATCGTTATTTTTCACTCTTTTGGGAGTTAATTGTCTTCCTTCCTCATGCGTTTTTTTCATGTAAGTTAATGTTATTGTACATAGTATATTGTCCCATAATATAAATGATGATATTAATTTTGGACTTTTTAAAAAAAAATATATACATACATATAAACATTCTTGAAAACAAGACATATAAAAAGGATTGCATCACTTCCTGAAGATGATAGGATGTAAGTACGCACATGCGATGTTATCATTCTCTTAAAGGGTTAAAGGTTATGAAAGTGTGTGATATAATAATTTTATATAATTCATATCATTTCATATAATTCATATAAAATGAATAAATTTATCCTTATTAAATTTTTATATAAATCATAACTAAAAAAAGGAATCATATTGCATCGTGGAGCGGTAATCTACCTTACACCCAAGCGACATTATTATATTTTAAAATAAATGGAATGTAAAAAATGAATTTATGATATTATAACTCCATGAGAGTAATTATATTATAAATAATAAATATATATATATATATTAAATCCATCAACATATCAAAAAATTGAGATTTATTGATGGAAAATGACTTACATCAGTTCGTGATGAGGAAGTTCATTATACACAAGACAAGAAATTTTGTTTCCCATTTGATGGATGTGGATGGAGGTAAATATTATTACATAAAAATAATAAAATATTTTTATATGGGAAATAATATTGTAATTTTTTATTTTTAGTACATAATTTATGTTTCTAAAAGTGGAATGAAAAATAATGGTCCTGGTGAATGTAATTACATTATCTTAGATAATACTCATTTGGGTCACTTTTTTAGCATAGTAGGGTTGATAGTTTTGAAGAAAAATTTTCTATAATGCGGATAAGGATTTTAAGAAGGGGGTTTTTAGAGTATTTTTAATAGAAAGTTCTTATGGGTGATGAATAAGTGAGGGGAGTGAGTCTTCATTTATAATTGAGGTGGAGTAGAATTTTTCTAAATACTCAAACAATTCCATATCGTTAAGTCACTATCGCACCAAGTGGTTCAAAAATTAATATTTAAAGGTTTTTAGGAATATATTGTCAATTAACACATCCAAAATACAAAATAAAACATGTTTTAAATATTTTATCCTTTAACCTCTAAGCATCCTTACTTTTACCAGATTAATTTTTCACTACGGTAAGTTATCTTTTTAATCTAGGTAACTTATCCTTCAAGAATAAATGAATGTGAGATTATAATATATTATTAATCCACTAATTATAATTATTTCATAATATTTTAAAAAAAATCCTATGTATATTGAAAAATAATTTTATTACAACCACATGTAACGTGCAAAAAACACTACTTTAACCATAACTATTGTAACAATGTTTTTATTGTTTTGGGGTCAATACAGTACCTATAAAATAAAAATTGGTCCAGGAATTTACCATATATGATATTTTTAAACATTTTAAAATCACCAATATGATGATATAAGTTTTATAAATTTTAAAACAAATAAGAAAAATTAATTATTACAAAATAACATTAACGTCATTTTTAAATTGTTAATTTAACATGGATTTAAAAATTATAAATACAGAAATGTAATTATAATAGGTTTTGTTCACATATTTTTTAAATGTTGAATTTATATAAATAATTTATATCAGATTATAAATAATTAAATTTATTTTAATTTTAATATTTTTAGTATCATTTGTTCTGTTTTTATATTAATTAATTAATTATAGTGTTGTAATTTCAAAGGCATTTACAGTAATTATATTATTAAAAAAAATTAAAAATAAATTCCCTTCATGAAATTAATTTAATTATTCTAAAAATTAATATCCATATTCATTCAAATATTTATTATATACCAATGTGAACACATACTTTAAATTCAAAATAAAGAGGGTGAGACTTTGACTTTTTCATTACATAAATTATTATATAAGTAAATTACATCCACTAGTGTCCCAAAATATCATAAAAATCATTCCTAATGTGATAATATTTTAAATATGGGCATAAAATAAAAATTATATTAACTTTTTTGTTTTTTTTTCCATCATTATTTTAGTTTAACCCCGCAGTAAACTCATGTTATCCTTAAGCGTGGTTAATAAAATTTATTGGTTTTAATACTCATTATCAAAAAAATTATATAGAAAAAATTATATAAAATTAATTATTATTATTCTAAATATGGAATAAAATTTATCAATTTCAACTCTTATAATTTGTAATATTTATTTTAATATTAATGTCATAGATGTGAAGTAAAATTGGTTTTCGAAAGAAACAATTCTCATAAGTATTCAAAATTTTCCTATTAGAAATTAATATGAAATTCATTCTAGTGACCAAATTTTTTATTAATTTTAATATAATTTATATAATTATAAATTAAATTAATTATATAAAAATGGAACCTTTATATGATATAAATTAAAAGGCAGTTTTCAAAAAAAACCCTGTATTTTTCATCGTTCGTTAAAAAATGTAGCTTTTTAGAAAAATCACAAAAAATACACACTAAGATAATATTTATAGGATTATTTCAAAAAATAAGTTCATTATATAAAATATTTTTTAAAAATTGGATAAAAAATAATATTAAATTATTTTTGAAAAGCACAACTAAACCACCATTTTGAAAAAAAAAATTCAAAAGATATTTATTTTTCATGAAAATGGTTCTTATTTTCTAAATATATATCCATTGAATTTATTTTATACATATTTATGAAATATAATTTTTATAATTTATTTATTATTATTCATACCTTCCAATTGAATGACTAGGTTATAATGTTTATATTTAAATTAAATATTTTAGTAATGCCTCATGTTAGGTTCAAACCTTCTGTTGTGTGAATTAAAATCTATGAAAGAGATTTATTTTATTTAAAAGATAAATATATTTTAAATTATCTGGATGTTGACTTTTATTATAATCTTGGTGTAGTATTTCATATACTCCATCAAACATGAAATTTTAATTTTAATTTTTTATGGTGTAACATTCAACACGTTTAAATAAATTACATTATCATAAATTAAACATGATCTCTGTAATCAATAGTTTGGCATTTAAAAATTCCATTGTTGTAAGACAAAATCAAAAAAACTATTAATACAATATCCCCTAGGTATGAGATAAAGGTAATTATGAAGGTCTTCTAGTATAATACATTACTATGTATCTATTTAGGATAACAATGGTGGGAAATGAAAATGTGGAAATCGAATAGAATACTAATTCCCAAAGATTAATAGTGATTTAAAGGGATCATTGATCATATGAAATTGAATGATTAATATAACATCCTAGGACATGAACTCCCAACACCAGGGATGAAATAAGGATCTTTACATTTTTAGCTTTGATGGCTATAATTGTGACCCAATTATTTTTTCATATAAACCTTACAAGATAAATTGGAAAAATAAAATCACTTATAAACGTGATGAATGTTTTGGTTTTTAATTTTAGAATATTAATACAATCCTATACTCAAATACTTTACATGATATTAAATGGAAATTTCTCCCACTTAATCCATTTTTTCCTTTTCACATTAATACATATTCATCATATATATGAAATAACTTTTAGAAATAATTTTTTAATCATCATTATTTAAAATATGCTGAAATTGAAACATAAGAAGGTAGAGATCAAATGATCATTAAGGTAAAATAAAAGCGTTATTAAAGGAATTTTATTTGTGAGCATAATAACATAATAATGGTATGATGACATAATTTATGTTCATGAGTATAACATATGAATATCCATATGGATAAATAAATGGATCATAAAACAAGGAGAAATGTAATAGTTCGTTGAAAAAGTAAAAATTAATAAGAATCAATAATCATGTTCCTTGTTATATCAATCTTGAACAAATGAATCATCATAAACTCATAGGAGGACTATATAAAACATATTGGTATCTTCGAACATTATCTTCATAGAATACATACATAACCCTTTTAGAACCCTTAAAAATTTGAATTACTATATGGAAAAATTAAAATATATTTCATCCAATAACATAGTCATTAGCCAATTCATTGGAGCGCTATCTGAGACCACCTATTATATAATATTTATCAAGATAACTTGGATCTATAAGGGAGAACCAATCAGTTATGATATCCAATAATCAAATAATGAATAATTAACACAGAGAATTCAATTCATCACAACTCATTGAATAAGACATTATTATTTTTATAATCTGATTAAACCATCGAAATGAAATGGGTTCCATATAAATCTCTTTGAAACATGGTTAACCGATGGAAGAGAAATGGGTTCCATAACAGTCTCTTTGAGATATGATTAACTCATGTAAATGAAACATGTTTAATAAAAATATATTTTAAAGATGATTAACCTATGGAAAATAAAAAAGATTCATAAATTTTTTTTGGAAACATGTTTAACCCTTGGAATAGAAATGGGTTTCATAAAAAACTCTTTGAGGCATTGTTATCCCATGGAAATGAAACATGTTCCATAACTATCTCATTAAAATGGTATTAATGAATCTAGAAAAATAAATAGGATGTTATCATTACAAAATGTCCACATTGGGGGATAAGTAAGAAAGAAATAGTTTTATGATGTTGGTGAATGTAAGTAACATTATTATATCATCAATAAAAATTTTAGAAAAATTCCCTTTCTATTGTTAAAATCATTTTTTAAAACATAAAACATTTTAAAAAAACAATTCCTTGAAAACCACTTTGTAAACATATAGTGTAAGTTTTTTAAAAAAAAATTATAATGATTCAGGAGGAAAATTTTCATCCATATTTGAAAATAATCTTAGAAAAAAGTTTGAATTAATTTTTAGAAAACATGGTTTTACAAGAAAACTATTTTATACTGAAATGAAAATTTTTCATGAAAACGTTTCTTTTAACTAATGAGTATATAAATATTGTAAAAATAAATGGATAAATGTATTTTCCATAAATAACCAATTTATAATAAAATTTATTTTTATTTTTTTAGAGATAGGTAAAAATATTTCGACATTGGAAAAATAATCATAAAGAATCGTGATAAATTATGAGATTGTAAAAAAAGAATCATAACAATTTGATAACATAAAATCATAATACCCATGAATGAATAGAATTAAATTAAACATAAAATATAATGATATTATAGAGATTCATTATATAACATTTCAAAGTAGTATTATATACACTTCATTAATGAATATAGGTGCATAACATAACATTAGTCTCAATAAAGGAAATTTGTGAGCAAAATCCAATACCGTTTGGGAAACCATGAAACCATAAAATTGGTGAAATAAATATAATAAAATGGATGTGTAAATTGACATAAATTTAATTATATAAATAATAAAATACATTCATGGGAAGTATGTACACCACAAAATAATAATAAGTGGTGAATATGATATATATCTCATTAAATAAAAGCATGATAAGAAAAACCCTTACATCACACTTCCTTTTGGTCAAACATGGTTTAAACATCTGTATAGTATTTTAAAACAAGTTATTAACTAATTAATGAAACATTTTAATATTTCTAATATCATTTTTTATTTTATTATTTCACTTTATTACCTTTATATTAATAATTACATATAAAAGTTATGTTTCAGGTAATAACATTTTTGTTTTTCATATATAGATTGACTTCCTATTTTTGGTCCACATAATTTAATAATTGTTTCATAATTTATATAATTTAATCAATTTTATTAATATCATATATATATTTATTATATATTTATTTAGTCTAATCCATGACGTTTTGTGATTGGAAATGAAACACGTCATTCATAAAGATAGTATGTCATACATTTGAATGAACATTATTTCTATTTTCATGTTATAATGAATAAACAAAATGTAATTGAGAGATATATTTTTTTATATTATAATTTAATATTAAATTTTATGCTATATATATCACATATTTTTATTAAACTCATTCTTGATAATTTCCATGTAAATCATAAATGAATCGCATCGCTTTGTGAGGCGGTAGTCCACTATACACATGATTAACATTACCATGTTATATGAAAATGTAAATAATGAATGAATGTGTTATATAATAACTAAATAATAAAAAAAATTATAAATATAATATATAAATAGTATTTCCATAATTATTTTCAACCTTTTAATGGTGGTAAGGGAGAAAAACGACATCAGTTCGTGAGAAGGTTGTATGTCGTACTCATAGACAATAATTCTATAAGCCATTTGATGTAATTTTGTGTTTTTGTAGGTGTTAACATTAACATAAATATATATATATAAATATATTTAAAAAATTTATGTTTTTATATAATTTTTCTATAATAATAAATTTTGGCGGTGTAGTAAGAAATATAATTAAAACGCTTATTGGTAACATTACCCCTTCTTCGGGTATATCCTTTTGGTTTGCACCAAAGGACTGACTTGGTATATTTATTCACTAATTAAGTACTATAGGATGATATTACGGAATAATATAAGTGTTTTTAGAATTTTTTTTATCCAAATTTCTTCTGAGGTGTGAATATAGGAGAGTGGGAGGTCTTTTAAATGTGGGGTGAGTGGAAAACTTATAATTTTTTTGAAAGAGAGAATTACACCCATTTTGGTTTCCTATTAAGTTGATAAAATAATTCATAATCCAAGATAATAGAAGTTATAAGGTGTAAATATGTCCATAAAATGTTTTATGGAAATTTTTCTAAGTCATTTTTTCCCTTAAAAATAAACATTAACCACCATATAAACTATTTTTTACATTAATCAATATTATTAATTTTAATTGTTTTCACTAATCAGTTTGGTGAAAAAATATATTAATCATAATATAAATTATAAATTATTATTATTCCATATTTTTAATCCAGAATTTTTAAATTAAATCGAATATTTTTTTTGAAATTTTAATTTAATTTGTTTTAATTAGATGTTATGTGAAGGAAAGTTTTTAATATGAAATGTTCAAAAGATTTAAATGTTTTTATACCCAAATTAAAGATGAAAATTATTCAAATGAATTAATTTGTATCACAATTTTTTTTAATTTAACTAATTTTACGATGAAAATTTTAATATATAATTTAGCAGTACAATTTATTTAGATGAAAATCCAGTTTTAAATTAAAATTCATTATTTTCCACTATTCATCAAAAAAATAAACTTCTCAAAAATATACCAAAAATTCACCGTAAGATAATTTTGAAATTAATATTTATAAAATGTATATTATTTTTTAAAATAAAATTTATTAAAGTGACATAATTTAATTTTAAAAAAAGTTCTCCATCAAAAGACAATAAAATGACCTTATAAAAAATTACTTATTTTATAAGGAAAATTGGAATTATTTCTATTCCATATCTAGAACACACAATTGATCAATATCAAAAAATAGATTTAAAATATTATATATAAATATATATTTCATTTATATCATTGAATAATAGTAATTATTTTAATTTATTAAGATAAAATTCCTTTGGATGAAAAAAATTTTTTCTATAAAAAAAATCCTTATATTCAATTGGTTTTTTACTTTTATTACAAATTAATCATAATCCAATGTATTCATTACAAAAAAATTATATCATATTTTAATAATTATGTTAATTCTATACATTTCCTCTATTCTGATGGATAGGTGATAAAAATCATATTAAAATCTAATATTAATATTATATTGTTTTAAAGTATGATTGTACCTTGCATGTAACACAATTTGTTAAATAAACATGATTTTATGTTCAACACAAGATAAACATGGTGTTGTGTAAATAAAAAAAAATCCAAAATATGCAGTTCATTTAACACTAGCTACAAAATAATTAAAATTAATTTGAACGAACTTGTTTTTTAAAATATTGGGATATTAAATCCTGCCCCCCTAAAAATAATTTTCTCCCTCAAAATTCATCTTTGTTGTAAAATTATTATAATTTTTTAAAATGACTTTATTGAAACCAACATCATTCAAATGAAATAAAGAAAAAATACCTTAAAATAGGAAAGTGAGCAGCATATAAGTTCACCTATGTTATGCATAACATGGATTCCACATAGGGGGAACGTTTGTGGGAAATTAAATGGTGAATTTAGAAGGGGAACCTAATTCCATTGGACTAATAAAGATTGATAGATAATATATTCAAGGGGAAGATAATGAAAACAAAACCACTAACCCAAAACGTCTGGAAAATTTCATTGATATATTTGGAAAATATGGTAATAGGATAATATTTCTTTTCAATATCCTTTTCCAATAGTCAAAGTATTATTTCAACATATAGACTGAAAGAATGATTAAATAGACTTACTTGACTTATAAAATTCTATTATTTAACCAATTTCTACCACAATATCATAATTTATCCAGATAATGAGTATTTATGATGAATATTTCTTACCTAAAATTATAATATAAAATTATAAATTCTAAAAACCATATAAAGGATAACAATATATTCTTAATGTATTTAAACATTATAGAAACCCAAAATGGTAAAAACTTGGTAATATAATTACCAAATTGAATAAACTTGTATTGTATAATATAACATTGGAAATTAAAGAGTAATATAAAAAGCTGAAAGAGAATTATTTCAAAATCTTAAATCCCAAACAACCTCAGTAAACTCTGAATTAAAGATTGTTTTAACCAAAATGATGGTCCCGCATATTCTATATTTCAAGCATTAAATTATGGTGATATTATTTTTATGTAACATTAATCACCAAGTCACTAAATAAATTTTCAATCTTATTATTATCTATATGATAGTAATTTTGTTCCCATAATTACGTAAATATCCAATCTCATATAAACCCAAATTCTTATCAAATCAGAAAAAATAATTTTTGAAAATAAAAATAAAGGAATACTTCACATTAAACAAATTTATTACATATACTTCCACCCAATAAAATTCCTCTTAATATGTCATTAATAGCCTCAAAAGATTTTACTACTTAAAAAACAAAAATAAGGTTTCTATGAATTTAAACTTATGATCATCCTCAATATTATAAAACTATTATGGTATCCATAATTATTAAGATAACATCTAATGAGAACATTAAAATATTCAAATTTATATAAATTGACATTTTATACCTACTATAATATCATTGGACCTGCACTGTTGTATCCCATGCTAAAATCATGAACAAAACATTTTTGGATTTGAGGAAAATAATGTCGATTAATTATTTCCTTCTAAAGCTTAAAAATTCAAAATGAAAAACTAGATCACCAAAAGCTTCGATGAAATTTTAGATTTATATTTTTAGAGAATTAGTAAAAATAGTTTTAGAAATAATTCTCATGACATAATTGATAATTTCTCCCACATAACCCATTATTTTCTTTTTCACGTTAATACATCATCATCATCCATATAAAATCCCTTCAAAAGATAAATCATTCCACATCATTAATTAAAACTTGGGAAAAGGAGACAAAATAATGGTGATTTTAAATTATTATTATGGGAAAACATATGCATTAACAAATGATTTCCATCAGTTAATATTAGACGAGCATGATGGTATGATGAAAAAAAATTGCATGAGTATAAAATAGGAATATTCATACCCATCAATACATGGATCATAAAACTTTTAAAATTGAATAAGGAATTGACATAGGTATAAGTCTTAATAATCAAAAATCATGTTCAATATGATATCAATATTTATCAAATTAAACAACATAACCCCATAGAAATAATATATAAAACATATTGGTATCTTGGAAAAACATCTTCTTAGAAAACATTCCTAATAATTAATGATATGTTAAAAATTTGAAGAACCATACAAAAAACATCCAATATTATTCTACATCTAACATAATTATTATCCAAAATAATTGGAGTTATATCTATTATCACCCAATATATATGCTATAATGGGATCACCCAACGTAATCTAAGAACAACCATAAATTATAATTACCAAGAGCCGAACCGTGATTAAAGAATATATGGAACTTTTTTCATGATAACTCATATAAATAACATTTATTATTTTAATTACATGACTAACCCTTGGAATTTAAATAAGGATTCGATAATAATCTCTTTGAAACATTTTTAACCCATGGAAAATAAATCAGTTCAATAATAATCTCATTGAAAAATTATTAACCCCTGGAAAAGAAATGAGTTTCAGAAAAAATGAAATTGAAACATGATTGAAACCTATAAAATAAATTATTTTCATAAAAATATATTTGTAATAATAGTAACCTATATAAAGGAAATGAGTTTCATATAAATATATTTCAAACATGGTAATCCATTGGAAAATAAATAGGTTACATAATATTATCATTTATGGAATATTAAAGCACCAGAAAAATTGAGGATGATATAATTATGAAATATCCTCCTTGGAGGATAAGTAAAAATTAGATTTATTTGATTTTAATTAATGGAAATTCTATTTTAATATTTTTAAAAACACTGTGAGGAAAATACCATTTTCATTTTTAAATCAAATTTTAACACATAAAACTTATTGAAAATCCTTTTATTTGAAAAAAAAATATTGTAAGTGTGTTTAAAAATTAATTTAATGAATTTCATAAGTAAAATTTACTTTTTCATTTGGAATATTCTTTAGAGAACATTTTTGAGAACATTTTTAAAAAACATGGTTTTAGTGGAAAAAATAATTTTTCTAAAAAGAATAATTTTTATAAAAACATTTCTTTACACTCTTAAGTATAAAAGGAGAAAAAAATAAATAAATAACATGTATTATAATGAAATAACTATAGGGTAAAGAAATTAATGATAATTATTTAGTTTTAGATCATAATATTTAATCATTGGATGCATAATATTAAACAATATTGATAAACTTTGATATTGTAACAAAATACTCTTACCACTTTGGTAACATTGAATTGTAATCCCCATAAATGAAATAAATTAAATTAAACATATAATATCATTATATAATGTATATTAATTATATAACACATAAAATGATGATTCTATACACCTAATAAGAGAATATAGGTTCATAAAATTACATAAGTGTCAAGGAAGGAAAATTATTTCAAAAATCAATCACCACATTGATAACAATGAAAATATAAACAATATGAAAGATAGATCATAAACTGGATATGTAAACCCTCATAAATTTAAATATTATAAGAATAAAATCTATTAATGGTATGTACATACCCAAAAAAATAAAAAACTGAGGTGAATATGGCATATATATCACAGAAATAAAAGTTAGAAGGGAAAAACCCTTACCCCACGCTTGATTTTTGCCGAACATGCTTAACCATTCTGTATATAGTTTCTAAAAAGTTACTAAAATATTAAAATAACATAATAATATTTATAATATCATATCATATTTTTAAAGGATCATTTATTACCAGTTTAGTAGAAATTCCTTATTAATGATACATTATGGGTAATAATAGTTTTATTTTTCATATATGTTTTAAAATTCTTATTTTGGTCATATTAATTGAATAATATTTTTCATAATTTCCTTGATTTAAAACATGATATTAATATAAAATGTATCAAGTATATATATTTATATTAATCCATAAAAATTGGTTATAGGAAATAAAATACACTATTCATGGACATCGTAGGCCATATGTATGCATGAACACTACATTCATTTTCTTGTCGTATTGAAAAAATGACAAGTAACCGATAAATATATAAATTATTAATCCAATAATTTTTTTCATACATTACAAATATTTTTATGATACCCATCCTTAACATATTACATTTAATGCGTGAGTGAATCACATCACTACGCGATCTGGTAGTCTGTCGTATACACGTTTGACATTATCATATTCCCAAAAATGAAAGCATAAAGGTGCATGTTATATAATAATTACAGAAGAATAATAAAATTATTAATATCATAATTATTATATATAAATAGTATTTATATAATTATTCATAACATTTAACGGTGGTAATGGAAAAATGAATGACAACATTTTGTGAGGTTGTAGTCTTCCAACACACATACAATGATTTCATTACCCATTTGATGAAAATGTGTGCTAGTGTATGTTGAAACCTTAACATAAAAAACTATTAGTATATTTAGTATACTTATTTTATTATATAATAATTTTATACAAATTATTTACGGTGATTAGATGTAGAAATTAAATAAAAACACACATTGGAGAACATTACTCCATCTTCAGGTATCCCCTTTTTGTTTTCACCGAAGGACTTACATGGTTTGATTTAATCCAAAATTAAGGATCATAGGAAAGTTTTTAAGTAATATGAGAAGATATTTTTGATGGAATTATCTTATTAAAAGGTATTCATAGGTGTGAATAGGGGAGGATGGTGATAGGCCTTTTATTAGGGGGTGAGTGTAAAACTTTTAAATTTTTATAAGAGGGAATTCCACCCACATATTTTCATGTCAAATGGTTTAAATAATGTAAAATCCTGATCCTGGAATCTGAAATGACTAATTATGGTGATAAAAATGGGTTCATAAGAGATTCTATGTCATTTGGACACTTAATATTAATGTTTATCCTTTAAGTAAACTTGTTTTTACCTTAATCACTCTAATTAATTTTAATTGATTTCAGTATTATTTTGGAATAAATATAAGGTAAAATTATTAGATATTTTTTTCCATTCCAAATATATAATCCATTTTTTAAAAATTTGAATCACATATTTGGAAAAAATTTAATTTCAAATTAGTCCCATTAATATGAAGTGAATGGTAGTTTCTAAAATGAAAATGTTCAAAAGTTCAAAATGTTCTTATATAAAAAATAAATATAAAAATGATTCCAATGACCTAAATTAGATTTTTAAATTTATAATTGATCTAATTTTTTTAAACAAATTTGATATATAATTTAACAATTTAAATTATTTATTTGACATGATAATTTTCAATTAAAATTTAGTAATTTTCACTATTCCTCAAAAAAATTAAAACTTTTTAGAAAAAAAATCAACCTAATATTATTATGAAATAATTATTTCAAAAATTTTGATTATTTTTTAAATAAAAATTATTAATGTTTAAAATTTTAGTTTTAAAAAAATTTCTTCATAAAAAGCCATCCAAACTATCTTTATAAAAATAAATCTTTTTATGCATCAAATTGGATTTATTTTTATATAATTTCTATAAAACACAAAGGATGATTGTTAAAACACATAATAAATATAATATATATAGATTTAATTAATATCATTTAATAATTGTATCTATTTATATTTATTAAAATAAAACACCTTTGGGAACATCAAATATTGTTTTTAAAAACATTTCCATTATATTCAATTGGTTTTTATTATCATTTATAATTAAACGGAAGCTTGTGAATTCATTCTATAAAAATTTGTAAATAATATTATCATAATTTAGTTTATAATAATCATTCTCATAATTCCAATGGCTATGTAATAAATATCATGTTAAATAATAATATTAATATAATATTTTGGTCTGGTAAGACTCAACCTTACGTGTAACAAAAGTTAATAAATAATTTTGTAAATATGTAAAACAAAATAAAAAATGATGTTTCATATATTTATAGATAAATTTTGTATCTCATGTATCACATTCTACAAAAGAATTAAAAATTAATTTGAAAAAATATATTTCACAAAATCCTTATGATGTTAAAATTAATATAAAATCAAGGACCTCAAAAACATAAAACTCTGATTATTTAAGAGGTCATTTGATTCCTTAGATATAAATTAAAAAGGATATGATTATTATTTCATGATCCTTTCCATATAATTGAGGAATAAATTTCTCATTATGATAGATAAATCCTGAAAATATACTTACAATTTCTTCCTTTTATTTTTCTTTTATCAATTTCTAATTCATGTTTTCGGCAAAAAATGAATATTCATGTTTAAAATTTTTTAATCCTTAAGCGCTAAATTTAAAATTTAATAGATAAATAGATCAATAAAAAATATAAATTCATCCCTCCATTCTTATGATTTTTTTCTTGACTAAAATGGTTCTCCCAAGTTAACCAACAATATCTAAATTTTAACATAATTCATCCTATAAATAGTTAACCTTAAGACCATTCCAAAATATGCCTGACCAAATTAAAATCCAAATATTAAGAAATCATTTTATTAAATTTTCAAAATATTCAAAACATTATATTCCCTAAATATCATAATTTAGTTATTAATTGTCACATATGAAATATGTGAATACCTTAATCACCAAAAAAATATTGAAAAATTCCATGCGTCGAAAAATAAAATCTAATTTTTTAATATTTATTTCATAAATCTAGATATTCTGTATACATAAAAAAGATAACATAAATCACTAAAAAATATCAGGGATACCAATAATATCCCTTAAAAATATCTTTATCATTTTTATCTCAATAATAGAAACTTATTATTAGTCATCCACCCTCGATAATGTGTTTTCCAAAAAAATATCTACTTACATATGTATCACTTTATTTAGTCATTTGTACTATTAAACATGTATCTTTAAATCCAATAAAGAAACTACTACATTAAAATCCTTATACATTTTATTATTCTTATAAATGATAAAATACATATAAAACATAATTCATGAATCCGAATAAACTAGCACTTGAATCATTCCCTTTCATCTATGATAAAATAAGATGAACATTGATCCTGGAGTTTATTCTCAGGTATATTCACTTGAATCTAGTGTAATTAATTTATAAAGTTCCCCATCTATTTATATTTGAAAAACTGAACGTAAAAGGTTTATTTCCTACCCTTTAAATAATTATAATGGTGGAATTTATCTACATACATAGAGAAACCTACCATTCCCTTTTTGAAAATACAAGGATGTATCATTTGATAATTAGAACATGGGGAAAAATACATTATTATCTTCTGCCCTGTATAAATATTATTCTCTGTCATCCTCTTCTTATATTTACTAACTTAAAATCCATAACACTTGGAAAATTATTTAATTTTATATATATCACTTGACAATATGTCCTCATTTGACGATAATGTTTGAGAGACTTACTCCCTATGGAGGAATGACTTAATGTCATCAATTAAATGATCATTATTACTCCTTAGATTACATATATCAATATAGTTTCCATTCCATCCTCTAGGATCCTTTTATATACCATTAAATACACTATATTAGATTATAACATTATGAAACGTAATGTAAAATCCTCAAACTAGTGAAAGACTTAGCATAAATTTAAAAACATTATGCATGGATAATATGATAATAATAAACATAGTTTATTTTGGAATGTTTTAAAATCACAAAAATACATCCAAATTCTTCATAATTTTTTGTAAAGGAAAATTTAATTAAACAAATAATGTCTCAGGTAGTGCCAAACCAGGTGTATAGTATGCCAAATTTTCATGTACCATGTAATGATCGATTCAAAACCAACATTCATTTTTTAAAGTTATTACCTAGAGGTATATCTATTCTTAAACCTCATCATCTTGTATTATCCATACTTAGTCGTATTTATTGGGAAAAAATATAATATATACCTTAAAAAGCATTATAATATTATCCTATAATTACATTTTTACTTATTATATGTCATATTGTAGATTAACTTGTCTATTATTTCAAAAATATACTTATAAAGGATTCTAATAAACTTCTTCTCATACCAACTATAAATATCTGAAATCCAGTAACATGAATTCGATGGTTAAATTATTACATTGGTACTAAATATAGGTTATTATATCAAAAAATAATTAATATTTTAGTATTCATATTCCACTATATACATACTATAAATTAAAATTATATTTTAAAACATCAAATTCACAGAGTTTCCTTTGAGAACACAGTTATTAACCATAATGTATCCCCATGTATCAATCATCAAACACTACATTGTCTCTTGGGTAATATAATACATAATAAAGGGGTGTTCTCAAATACTCATTAATAGTATTAATATAATATAAGATGTCATGATTCAATATGTATAACCAATATGGAATGGTATATAACTGAAACACATTCTACTAAAGAAATAACTTAAGCGTAATGTGGTAGGAATAAATAACGATGAAATAAATCTATAAAAATATACATATGAGCTTGAGACATACCCATATATATTATTTATAATTTAATAATATCATGGATATTAATAAATAATATCATATTTAGGTTATTAAAAATGTTATACATCTGAAAAATTTGGTCAACACCATTCACAACACAGTTTTAATCTATGGGTAGAAACCCATTTAATTTTTCTAAATATTTTGTATCATGAAACCTATCAATGCATCAAGGTATTGTGTATAGAAATCCCCCACCTGTTAATTAAAATGTTCAATAGATTCGTCATATGAATGGGATGAACATAATCAACATAAATATTTGTATTGATAAACTAACATATGATTTGTTAATACTTTCCCCTATCAAGTAAGCATAATAATAAACCATTCATACTGACTGAATAGCCTAAAGGCCTTATTTTTTATTGATTTTCTAATAACCCCCCTTTCAAAGGATGAGGGGGAACCCTTACAAGGCCCGTAGGCTTAGATATTACATTGCCCATAAGCTTGGAGACATTACAGGACCTGTAGGTCTTAGGGAAATCATAAAGACTATGACTACTTGAAACCGCTCCTCCCCAGCATCTGCATCGTGATCATCTCTCCACCTTTGCATGACTGTTCGGCTATCATGTCCATGTATAGAGGTGCACAGGCACAGTACCGATGGAATATTCCATACCCTCTCATTATTCTTATGTCCGTTTATCCCTGCTCTAGTGAGTGTGCCCTTCTCTTTTCATCCTCTGAAGCAGTTCCTTGTAGAATTTGTCTGTGAAACTACAAATCAGGTGGCCCTGAAGGCCTTGAATGGTAATAATATTGTACATGATAAATAAAATTCATCATAAACCATCCATATAAATAATAATTATGATATCAATACTTTATATCCCCATCGGATCTTAAGTACAATAAATGGTAGATTTCATGGGTGAATATATGTACCATAAAAATTTCATTAAAGACATTTATAAGGAAGATAAAATTTTCACTATGATAATATTCAAAAAATACAATTAAATAATTTTATAATACTTTTTCTTCAAAATATACTTTAAAAATATATAAAATAAGTATTACAACATTGAGTGGTTATTAAGGCGTAAAATTATGTTCAATTTTTACATGTTAAAAAATGATTCCATTCACATTTTAAGTAAAAGAAAAATATAGAGTGTTTAGAAAATCCCATCAAGATTCATTTTAGATCATTATGAAAAATTAAAAAAAGTTTAAATATTTCTTTAATAAATTATTTTGAGAATTCTAAAATCATTTTTGTAAACATTTTTATTAAACATGGTTTTTGAAATGGGATTTTCCACTAAAGAAATAAATAAATATGAATTTTCATAAAAATATTATCTTAATAACATTATGTAACAAAGAAGGTAAAATAGTAATATTACTTGAAATTTTCATTAATATATATAGTTCAATAAAATATATTTAATTTAATAAATATCAAATAATTCCCCCTAGTGATATATAAATATAAAAATTGTGAATAATGATGAAATTTTGAAATATACCATTACCTTTTTAGTAATGTTTGAATCATAAGCCCCATAAAAGGAATATCATAAAATTAATATTTAAATACAATGAATATAAATATATTCATGATATAAAATATCAATAGGGGAAGTATATACACCACATAATAGAATATGTGGTGAAAATGACATATTTCCCATGAAAGTAAAAGTGAGATGAGAAATACTTACCTTAGATTTGACTTCCTTAATACATGTATAATTATACTATATAATAAATATAGTCTTATTATAAATATATTAAATGATAATACTCATTTTTATCAAACAATATATGATACTCTTATAAAATTTACCATCCATTTGTTAATTATATTTCACTATTATCATAGTTTTCAGTGTTAATTGTGTTGTTTTCTCATGATTGTTTTATCATGAATATTGTTGTTCTTGTAAATAAGATATATATCTATCATATATATAATGATATTAATGTTATAATTTTCATTATTTACATCCTTATATCCATTATAGAAAATTCCATATAGAAAATGAATCGCATGGCTTTGTGGAGATGATAGGTCGTATATATGCACAAGAGACGATATCATTCCATTAAAGGGTGAAATGATAAAGAAGTGTCTGATATATTAGTATTAAGAATTTATATCATTTAATATATATATATATATATAATATTCATTTAATTAATAATTATTACTTTCCATTTAAAGCATAATTCCAAAAAAAAGGCACATCACTTTGTGAGGTGTTAGTCTGCCATACACACGAGAGATTATATTATATTTAAAACATAATAGAATTTATTATGGTATATGTGAAAATATTACAAAAGGAGTAAAATTATGTTATAAGTATTAGATATATATAAATTAATTAAATCATTATATCTTATTGTGATATATGTTGGTTGAAAATGAGTTACATAAGTTTGTGTGGTTGTTGTCCACCATAAGAACAATTGAATAATTTGATTCCCATTTGAAGGAAGTGGAGGTGAATAAATATTATACCATTAATAAAATAACATCTCGGTATATGAGATATACTATTATTATTATATGTTATGTTTTAAGATACTATTAATGTTTGTAAAAGAAGAAATAAAATGGATGGTTTTATTGAAAAAAATTACATTCTTGTAGAAAAATAGCATGCTAATCTCTTCTTAATGACTATAGGTTTTGTTTTTTGGGATGAAAAGAAGATATATAATATTGATATGTATGTTGGGTAGGGATATTCAATCAGTTTTGAGAAGTAAAATGAAATTATAAGTGTGAATAATTAAAGGAAGTGAGTTCCATTTTATAATTTATGAGTGTCATTTTTATAAATACCCAAAACTAATAAATAATGGGAGGTCGCGCTCATCAAAAGGGTGAAAATATTTATAACTAAATTTATATATTGATAAAATAGTCAATAAAATTTCAAAAAAACATAAAAAAAATATTTTCTAAACATTTTTTATCATTCACCTATAATTTTATTTACTTTTAACAATTTAATTGTTCACTATGATAAGTATTCTTCTTAACATAGATAATTTATCCTTTAAAATTAATATAAACCAATAATTATTAGATATTTTTACACACTAATTCAAAATAATTAAACCAGTTTATCAAATAAAAATAGTATCTATTATGAAATTTTATTTTTTTCATGAATGCATGTTACTTGAGAAAACACTACTTTAAAAATAATTACAGTGAAAAGTTTTTGACAATTTATGGGTCAATATAGTCACTATGATAGAAACGGTGGTAAATTAATAGAGAATATTTTGTTTTTTAAAACATTCAAAAATCAATTGGAAGAAGATAGTTTTTTTTGTAATTCTAAAACATGTACTAAAATATAATATATTATAAAATATCATTAATGAAATGGTGGTGTCATTCATTTATTTTGAATTTAAAAAATAACAGGACAATGATGTAATTAAAATATAATATTTTCAAACCTATATAACAAGATATACATTTCTAAAAAATAAATTAAAAATTAATTCATTCAATATATTTTACTTATAATATATTTAGTATCATTTATTTCTTGTTTATATTAATTAAATTATTTATGCAATTCATTTTATTAACCATTTAATGAAACTATATGGTTTTAAATGGATAAAGATAAATTTATGAAAATAATTTCATTATTCTCAAAATGAAATTTCGTATTCATTCACATATTTATTTTTTCCCTAGGTGAACACATATTATAAATTTATAAATAAGAGGTTGATATTTTGTCTTTTCTTATATGTAAATTATTAAAATTCATCACATTCAATTAAAAGAATAAAAAAATATCATAACATAAATCTTAAGGTGATAAGGTTTGAAATATTTTTATCCATCAGGAATTAGACATGTTTTTTGGTTATCTAAACCCATATAATTTCTATTTAACCCCGTAGTAAACATGTTGTACCTTAACTATGGTAATTAAATTTTATTATTTTTACTATTACTTGATATTAAAAATTAACATGAAATTATTATATAATATTAATTATTTATATTAATAATATGGAATAAATTTTCCCAAATTAATCTCATAGAAGTGGAAATTTTAAATTAAAAAAAACTCACTAACCCGATGAAAAGGAGGTTTTCCAAAGAGAAAATTCTTATAAATACAGAATTTTTTAATATCCATATTGAATATAAATTTGATTCCACTAAAATAAATTATAATTCTTACAAGATAATTTAAGGGAATTTACATTAAAAACAATTTCAAATTTGAATGATACCATTAAATGATTTAAGTAGAAATTAAATTTTCAATAAAAACTAGTATTTTCACTATTCATTTGAAAATGAAACTTTTCCAAAAAATAAAAAAAATCATGCGAATATATTTTTGATATTATGATTTCAAAAATTAATTTAATTTTATTAAAAACATTTTTTCAAACTATTAAAAATTATTTTTAAATTTTGTGTGTAATCTTTGACTAAACATATTTTTTAAAATACAATTTAAAAAAACATTTTTGGTTCTTTCAAATTATTCTAATTTTAAAAATAGATATCCACTGAATTTATTTTATTCATGATTATACAATAAAATTTTCATAATTAATATTTTAATAATCATAGCCACGAACATAAAAGAATGGTTATATTAGTAATGATTAAAAAATAATATTTTAATAGAGTATCACATTTCATTAAAACCTAATGTGACGTGCATTGAAAGATACTAAAGAGATTTAATTTATATAAACAATAAATAAATCATAAATATTTAGGGTTCTACATTCTATAATAATCTTGTTATTGTGTGTCATAAACATTATCGAACGTGATGTTCATCTTATAAAATATTTGGGTGTTACAAGTCATATTTTTATAGGTTATATTTTAGTAGTGAGTGGGTATAAGAATATAAATAATTTTATAGAGATTGATATGTGTATCATTGATCTAATTATTAGGTTTTATTGAATAAATTTTTAAAAATAATACATTGATCTCTACCATTGATGGGCATATTTTATCTCTTTTTATTTGAGTATTTTAACTTTTTTTGGGAGTGTGATATGTATGAAGGTTGTTTAGACTTGGTTATTTAAAACTTGGGTTGATCACAACCCATATCAAAAGTGTTCCATTGGTGGGGTTTAATGTATATGAGGTAGTTTATATAACAACCAATTGAAAATATATATATCAGGATATTTTTCTTAAGTAATTTTCAATTTTTCCTCCTAATAGGGAGGATGAGTTTAAAATGGATTTGGTGCTAGGTATAGAGCACATATTCATTCCAAAATACAAGATACATCTAGATAGATTGACAGAGATAAAGGTTTAGGTAGTTGGACTATTGGGGAAAGGTTTTATTCTCCAATTCTATTAAAATTTTCTTTCTTCTATGTATTGTTTTCAAATAAGGGATACAATTTTTTTCACCTGATATATATTATTAGAGGTTCAATCAAGTGAAAATAAAGAAATACTATCAACATCATCATATTTTGTAACATCCCCGAATCGGGGAGCCATAGAATGGTGCCTCGAACCCTGTTGGTCAAATGACCTCAAGAGCTTTTCCACAAACTCAAGAGGCTTCCGACTAGCAGTGAGGGTCCAGGACTGATAGTGGGGAAACTATGCCCTCATTTTTCGAAGTGTAGCGCAGCGGAAATAAATATTGCATACAAAAGAGGAAGCAGTAAATAATATAGAGCTGAAAAGGACAACAGAACTGAAGTAAAAGATAACCCAAAGTCATATATATATCATGATTCAATATATTTATAATTCTATGAAATCATCCAATGAAAGATACACTGAAATCTAATCCAATACAGCACAAGGTACAAGTATAGAAAAACAAAACCCAAACAGTGCAACAGGAACCCAGTAGCATCGCAAGCCTAAGCTTGGTCCCATGTTCTCCTACTCCTCTACAAAATTTATGTACCAGTATAAGGACCCTTGCCCTTATCGACACCTGCAGCAAAATAATCTATTTGGGTACAAGATATGACCCAAATAGGGTGTGAGAAATAAATCCCAATAGGCAACCACCAAAGGCATGTGCCCAACTGTCAGTGACAATGTGAAACAGCAGTGTGCAATGATAAAATGCAGTAAACTGGGCAGTAATCAAAAATAACTATCTCTAATATTTATATTTCCCTTTTTAATATTTATTCATCAATTCCAAGCCTATGATTTAGGTTGGTAAGTACAACATAATAAATCACCATAGTGAATATTCAAAGTAGACGTCGTCCTTAGACATGAAAATCCTTACCCTCAGGCAAGCAGAATCAAATCCCTTAAGTGACTGCCCACAGGCATAATTAATATCACCCTCAGACGTATGAGATATTTCCCTTAGGCATGGAAGTTACAGCCCTTAGACATAAGAAATGTTTCCCTCGGGCTAAACAAAACACTGCCCTGAGGAATTCAATATGAAAAAAGTAATCGGGTTGTGCCCAACACACAAACAAGAAATTCATACATGTTTCCTCTCAAGAAAACTCAAAACATGCTATTATCATAGAATACCCATGGGTATCGTGGTCAAATGGATAAATAAGGGAAACGCACACACGGGGTGGCCTTGGATCCATGCAATGATCCCAAATAGAATTTTACATTTATTAATTAGTTTGCCTATGCAATCTACGTATCTTAACAGTCCAGGTCTCAACCACACAACACCCTGAACATGGGTGTGTGGAAAAATGGTATACAAAATCAACTCAACAGTGGTAATTAAACATAAGACCACCTACCTCGATCTCCTCGGATCGATATTCATGAAAGCCGCCTCCCGAAACAACCAATAACAGCGTAGATTTGAGATAAAAAATTTCTCGTTAAAACCTATGTAACTTCCCTTAAGAAAAGAATTGGAAGTAAATACTCAAGAAGAGGGAAGACTTTACCCACACGGTTCAAACGAGATCGACAGTGAAAGAATCGGAGTTCTGGCGTGCGATCAGGATCTCCTCCAATCTTCATTCTTCTCTCCCGCGCTCTATGTGATTTTTTTTCCTCATCTGCCGAATGAGGAGGCTACTTCCTGTTTTTAACAAAAAAAAATAACTACATGGCATGTACTCTCAAGTACACGACATGTTCTTTATTTTTAATTTTTCACTGGTGGATAATCTCTACCACCTTACTGTTAATTTGAAAACTGAATACACGGTGTGTATTACTAAGTACACAGCGTGTACTATCCTTTTTACTGTTCATTAGGCGGCTTCTCTCCACCACCTTACTATTCACAAGTCGAATGATTACATGGCGTGTATTACTAAGTACACAGTGTGTAGTTATTTTTTACACCCTGAATCTCCAACAAGCCTACACGCCATGTATTCTAATCCCACACAGATGAAGTACATTGCATGTGGAAAAGTACATTGCGTGTACTCTTAAACTTTGGATTTTCCCCCATTTTCCTTATTTTCTCAAAAAAACGCTAAAGGAAAGAAAGGAAAAGAAGAAACCAGTACCTCAAGAATAAGAACTGGGTTCTTACAGACTTCCCCCCTTAAAGTAATTTGTCCTTGAATTTTCCTTTCAATGGTGGTGAGGATGAAGCTGAGAACAACTTTGGGCAATGAGCACGTACTTCGGTCTACCACTCCTAGGTTCCGTCCTGCACTTGGCCATACTGGCATAGCACCCGTACGAGAGGAACTGAATAGCCTCGGAGAACCTTCGTACACCTATCCACAATACGAATCGAATGATACTCAAAGGATGCATAAACCTGTGGTCTGACCTACTTGGGTTGAAAGATGTGACAAGAGTCTGAGTGATAACGATGCAGCTGAGATATGAGGAAGATGTTGTACATGGCCCGATACCTCTATGGTAACTGCAACCAATAGGAAATCATCCTGACTCTCTCCAGAATCTAAAATGTCCCTACATACCTCGGTGAATGTTTATCTTATCTCCTAATCTTCCTGTGTCCCAACCTCGGTGAAACATGCAAGAAAACCTTATCCCCAACCATGAACTCCAAGGGTCATCTGCGGCGATCAGCATAATAATTCTGATGAGACTGTGCAGTAGCCATCTGCTTCTCTATCAACTGGACCTGCTCTGAAGTCTCCTACACAAGACGTGGTCCCAGTAAAGCTATCTCACCTGCCTCTAACTAGTACAAGGGTGATCGGCATGGACTACCATACAAAGCCTCGTAAGGTGCCATCTCAATAGTTTCCTAAAAACTATTATTGTAGGAAAACTGGACAAGTGGTATGTGCTCCTCCCAAGATCCCCTGAAGTCCTGGAAGCATCCATGAAGTATGTCCTCTAGCACCTGTAATGTACGCTCTGACTGGTCATCGGTCTGAGGTTGGTAAGATGTGCTCTGAAGCACCTGTGTACCCAGTGCACTCTGAAAACTCTGCCAGAGATAAGACGTGAAACAGACATCAATATCTGAAACAATAGAATGAGGGATCCCATGAAGACATATTGCCTCTCAGATATACAACTTCTCAAGATCGTCAACACTGAAGGTCTCCATGATTAGAAAAAAGTAATCTACCTTCATAATTCTATACACAACAACCCATACGGCATCATTTCCTCGAGGTGACCTTGGCATCCATGTCACAAAGTCCATCGCGACATCATTCCCATTTCCACTCTGGAATGGGTAAATGTTGTAATATTCTAGATGGAATCTGATGCTCCACCTTCACCTGATGATAGGTGGAACACCTCATAACAAAGCCAGCTACCTCTCTTTTTATACCCATCCACCAATACTGACGTCTCAAGTAACGGTAAATTTTGGTAACCCCAGTATGTACTTCCCAAGATGAGGCATGAAATTCCCACATCAACTCCTCACATATATCCCTTGGAACCCACACTCGTCCATGGATACACAGTACCTCTTCATCGCCTATCATCCAACCAGGAGGAGGGTCCTTACTTTCCACCGACTTCCATATAACTAGGCCTTCTGAATCTGATAGTTGTCTCATCCTCACTCTATCCAAGAGGGTGTAATTCACAGCTAAGGATGAGTGATAGGATTTCCCCTGACTATCGTGTACCTCTAAATGAATCTCATAGAAAAAAACCATAAGTTTCCACTCACCACTGGCCTCCTACACTACTTGTATCTGAGTCCTCATACTCAGTGCATCAGCCACTGCGTTACCCTTACCAGGTGTATAGGCAAGCTCAAAGTCAAAGAACTGAAGGTATTCAACCCACCTTCGATGTCTCAAATTCAAGTCACGTTGGGTAATGATGTATTTAAGACTTTTTTGGTCTATAAACACCAAAAAATGTTCTCCCAAGAGATAATGTCTCTAATAGCATAATTCATGTACAACTGTAGCCAACTCGAGATCATGCGTCGGGTAATTCCTCTCATGTGGCCTCAACTGTCGAGACCTGTATGCCACTACTTGATCACCCTGCATCAACACTTCTCCCAGCCCAATACCTGATGCATCACAATAAACTGTATAGCTCTTACCTTTCTCTAGAAGTATCAGGACTGGTGCGGATGTCATCCTTCCCTTCAGCTCCTGAAAGGTTGTCTTGCAAGCTTCTGACCAAATAAACCTCATACCATTCTTAGTCAAACACGTCAATGGCACTTCTAATTAGGAGAAGTCATGTATAAATCACCTGTAGTAACCATCCATCCCAAAGAAAATATGTATTTCAAACATGTTCTTAGGATGCTCCCAAGAAACTACTGCTCTCACCTTCTCTGGGTCTACTACAACTCCTGCCTCTGAGATAATATGACCCAGGAATTTTATCTGGTCCATCAAAAAGTGTCTCTTTGAGATCTTAGCATAAAATTGATGTTCTCTCAGTGTACTCAGTACGATCTCAAGATGGGTGGCATGGTCGTGTCGAGTGTGAGAGTACACAAAGATATCATCCACAAAGACAACCACAAAAGAATCCATATATGGGTGGAACACATGATTCATCAGAGCCATGAAAACTGCTTGCACATTTGTCAGTCCGAACAGCATGACCACATACTCGTACATATAATATCTACTCCGAAAGGCTGTAAGCGGAATGTCTGATGCTCTAACGTGCAACTAATGATATCAGGACCTCAATTCAATCTTCAAGAAAAATCATTCCTCTCGAATTTGATCAAAAAGATCATCAATCCTCGTTAAAGGATATCGATTCTTAACCGTCAACTGGTTCAGTTTGTGATAATCCACATAGAGTTTGAGGGTACCATATTCCTTCTTAGAAAAAAGGATAGGCAAACCCCAGGGAGAAATACTGGGTTGGATGAAACCATTTTCCTGTAACTCCTCTAACTATCTCTTTAGCTCCTGCAATTCTGGTGTAGCCATACTATAAGGAGGAATGGACACCGGTACCACTCCTAGCACATGCTCAATAAGGAAATCCACCTCTCGCATGGGAGGTATACCTAAAAAGTCTTCCAGGAAGACATAACTGAAATGATTAACCAATGGAGGGAAATCCTTCTGAAAAGTTCCCTTGTCATCCAGAAATAAACTCGCAATCTGGGCTATCACTCCACCTCACCCACAATGCTCTAGTCCATCTTGGATAGCCTGGACATCCCATTTTCCCTTGTATAGAAACTCTCCACCCTATGGTGATGTGAAACTCACCCTACGACGATAACAATCTACAAAGGATCAAAATGATATCGACCAGTCCATCCTGAGAATGACATCATAGTCCGTCATCTCTAAGACATAGAGGTCCCATAGAAAGTGACACCCACCAACCTCTAGGGGGAACTCCTTGCACTAACGCACACCTACCATTCTAATTACCAATTTAGTGTCTAGAGTCATGATATTAGAAGAAGAAGAAGAAACACTGAGCCCAAGGCTCTCCGCAATGGGCATAGATATAACGCTATGCATAGTACCAGTATCGAAAAGTGCAGAAGATAAAACATAAGAAACTAGAATAGTACCTATGATAGTGGAAGGTCTGGGATCCTTCTCATGTTGGGTCGGTTGCACTGCATATGTCTTCTCAGTGCCACGGCCCTACGACACAACCTGGATACCCTGAACTGACCGCTCTGCTGTCTCTGTGATCCTGGTGTATAGCTACCATGGCCATGACCACCACCTCCGCCTGAATGTCCCGATGTATTCCAATTTCCTGACTGGTAAGATGTTGATGGACCTGCTCTTGCATACAGAGTATGAAAAGAACCCCTCTCACTAGTCACTCGTGGAAATGCCCTGTAAAAACTCTGAAGATGGCCCACCTTGCCGCAAGCTCGGCACTCCACTGGGTCACGTGGACATTGAGGTCTCTTATGCCCCTCTTTACAACACTGGTAGCACATGACCTGGCCACCTGAAGAATTCTTCTGGCCAGTACTGCCACCATGAGAGAAATCCATCTACCTCTTCCCCTTTCAAGTAGAAATAGTACCAGAGATCGATTCTGAACCACCCTGATTTTCACCACTAGCTTCTCGTAGGTTCCTCTCAGTAATCAACGCCTGGTTAAAAATAGAATGAATTGTAGGCAACCTGAAAATATTTACCAGTGCACAGATGTCATATCGAAGACCATCATCAAATCGTCTAGCCCTCAACATCTCATCACCCACCAGAACAGGTGAAAAATGTTGTAGCTCGGTGAAGCGGGCAGAATAGTCCATCACTGACATGGAACCCTGCTGCAGATTCATGAACTCTCGAGGTCGATCTGCCCTTAGCGTCTCCAAAAAGAAGAAGTCATAGAAGACTAACTGAAAATATTCCCATGTCATGTCTCGGTGATGCTCAGTATATGTGGTCACATCCCACCATCTCTTAGCAGAATCATGCAGCATGTAAGTAGCGAGCTTGACCCTCCTCCCAGTAGGTGTCTCCATATGATCGAAGATCATCTTCATAGAATCTAGCCATGACTCCGCAGCCTGTGGTCCTCCATCCCTTGAAAATGAAGGTGGATGCTGCTATTGGAATATATGTGTCAACTCTTCCATAGATGTGGGAACCGACGGTGCTCCCTGGAAGGTCTGCATGAACTGCATGAATCCTTCACAGAACTATGCATCTTTGCCTGTGTCCAGTATAACGTCTGGCGCCACATCTAGCTTGGTTGGATGATCTGTTGTTATCCCATGGCCTACCATGTCTGAAGTATAATCGTCGCCACTTTCTTGGTGAACAACTCATGGTACTCTTGGCGGCATGACTCTACAAGGTCAAACACATGCCTTAGTTTAATTTACTACCGAGGTTCCTTTTCTCCGGTTAAGAGTGCCAACAAAAAAACAAAAAACACTAAAACTTGCAAAAAGAGACTACACGGCGTGTATAATGTCTACATGGCGTGTACCCTTATTCCCTTACATGGTGGTGTTCCGATTCCGGCCTGTGCATGTCTCAACCCCAGGTACATGGCGTGTTACACTCACACATGGCCAGTACACCACCCCATCTCCCCAACCACATGGCCAAGTTAACATGGTCCCTCATCCGTGAAGACTACACGGTGTTTCCCACAGGTACACGGTGTGTACTAGACGAGCTTAACCGACCCGTGTTGTTCATGACATGGCTGGATACACGGTTCACACTACACGGCATGTTCCATACGGACACGGAATGTACCAAAAGAAGTAACACCACCCCGTGTTGTTAGTTACACGGTCGGATCCCCATATTAAACTACACGGCGTTTTTGAAATTTACACGGCATGTTTAAGCTAAGATTTCTCTGTCTGTGTTGTAAGTCACATGACGGACACAGGGTCAACACAACAGGGCGTATATAACCGGTACATGGCGTGTTCCCTCAAGAGTTTCCCTATCCCTTTTTTCTGCCTACACGGCCTATGACACGGTTAGAAACTACACGGTGTGTACATAAGGTACATGGTGTGTATGTAAAAAAAATTCATTTCTTCCTGAACAGAAGAGTACATGGCGTGTGTTCATAGAACCACATGTCGAGTTGTCTGGGTTTCCGGACAGTAGACCTCAGAAACTAATCTGGAGCCCCCCCCCCTTCAAGTGTCGGTATGCCAAATTATGATCTGTGGGGTCCCATAATCCATGCGAAACAAGGTTTAGAACTTGACCTTTTACATTATAGTACAAAACATAACCAAAAGGGTGGATCATGATCTGCTAAATTCCTATCCAAGAGATCCCATACTTCTCAGGAACAAAAGTTTAGCATCCATAAACCCAACAGTAACATGTACCAATACCCTATCAATATTAGGCGTATCTATCAAGGTACCTATCAAAATAGCATTCATTTTATAGCACAACATTTATCACAACAACTTTAAATTTATAATGCACCTACATGGCATAGAAACTATGCATGGCATGTGATTCTAACATGTGCCGAAATGATGCATGAGATGGAGTACCCTCATCTCATTGGGTAATGACTAAATAGAACCCAGTATAAAATATAAGCAGCACACAACAAGTGTGTCACCCAACGGTGAAAATCAAATCAACTATAAAATTGAAAAACCAGATAAATCACATTTAAACGAGGTAGATTGACTTTTCCCTATACACAGTTTAGATACTATTGGGAACAACTTATTACCAAATACGAATTTCATCCTATTCTTGACTATAGGCTCTAAATAGTAAGTCAAAGAAAAGAAACTCCTTTGATACCACTTTGTAACGTCCCTGAATCCAGGTGCCATAGAACGGTGCCCCAAACCCGGTTGGTCACATGACCTCAAGCGCATTTCCCCAAATTCTAGAGGCTGCAAACAAGCAGCGAGGGCCCAGGACTGATAGTAGGGAAACTATGCTCTCATTTGTCAAATTGTAGTGTAGTGAAAATAAATATAGCATACAAAAGAGGAATTAGTAAAAAATATAGAGCTTAAAAGGACAATAGAACTGGAGAAAAAGATAACCCAAAGTCATATATATATATATATATATATATAATGATGCAGTATATTTATAATTCTAAGAAAGCATCAAAATTAGGATACACTGTAATCTAATACAATACAACACAAGGTACAAGTACAACAAAACAAAACCCAAATAGTGCAACAGGAACCAAGCAGCATCGCAAGCCTAAGCTTGGTCCCATGCTCTCCTACTCCGCTGCAAAAATAATGTACCTGTATAGTGACCCTTTCCCTTATTGACACCTACATCAATATAATCTGTTTGGGCCCAAGACATGACCCAAACAGGGTGTGACAAATATGTCACGAACCAGGCCCGGTCGGATGACGACCCGGCACCCGACCCGGTCCGCGACATGGCCCGAGGGGCGTTCCCGATCCCCACGGGCTGGAAACTACTGTCAGGTATCAAAATAAACCATTTGGGAATGATTTTGTCCAATAACAAAGATGAATAAACATAAACTAAATAAGCATATAAATAAAGGAAAAAGAACCAAACAACTTGGAAGTGGAAAAAAGGAAATAAAGAAGCGACGTGACATACCTCAGGTGACCCCGTGGGTCACCACGGTACGTAAACCACACTCACTCCCAAAAGCGACCCAAGGCTAAAACCTGCAACTGAAAAGTAAAGTAGGAAAGAGCACTGGGATGCTCAGTAGGAATGCCAAAATATAACCATGTCTTATGCCTCCGCCTTTAGTAAGAAATCCAATTATGCCAGTTTGAAAATAAGATATAATAAAATAATGTTTCTCCTTTTAAAATTCAAGTAACGAGTTTGAATTTTCAGGTAAATCATTTTAATCCCACTACATTTTAAAAATAGGTTTTAAGCATGAATTAACATTTCAAAATGAAAGAAAAACAGTTTGGATTAAAATATGGTTTTCACAAACAAGACATCAAGTATGAAACAACTGAAAAGAAAGTTACATCGCTAGCAGCATGTCACAAATGAGCACCATGGGTAATCCCTATAGGTAGTTGGAACAAGTGGGAACCTAGAGACCTCGTACCTTGGTGAGACGTGGCTTAGAAGACCACGACCCTCAGAAAACATGGCTTAGAATTCCACGACCCTCAGAAATTCATATGTTTAGTTAGTGTTGTTGCATCAATCCTGCTAGACAAACTGGGATGAGCCCAAGTTGTGTCATCTAGGGTACTAGTCCTGGTCACCCACCTAGATACCCTAGTTTCCCATTGTTCTCTATTTCAAGTGGTGGTGTGTTTTTCTTTATCATGCAAACATATATGAACATAACATTTTCTTTATCAAAAACTCATTCAACCTCTCACAACCATTCTCCCTCAAGCGCATTTCCCCCTCTTTCACGTCACACTATGAATAAACATCAACTTTAGGCACATCATAACACTTTGAACATACAAATCATTTTCTAAAACCAAGTGGGCATGCCTCAAGAGAGGTTTTTCTTTTTCATAAAACATTCTTAAGGTTCCAAACGGGCTTTATTACATAAAGGGAATACTTTTTACAATTAATCAGCCAAATGGCCAAACACATTTGGAAATACACATTACCAATTCAAAACCACTTAGGAAATCACTTTTTCAAAAAAGGTCACTTAAGACTGATAGCATTAAAAAAAATACATTTCAATTTCCAACACAAAGGCACAATCATTTCTAGAAATTGTAACCTGATTTTATAGCATGTGTATATAGCATAAATGTAAAATATATTTTTAAAACAAGCAAGAAATTATGAATCTCAAATTAAAGGCATATGCATGGAGGACCTACCTCAAACATGTCGTTATTTGTCGACGACCACTTGAACCCACGTTTGACGCATACACGCATATGAATTTATACATATATATGTATACACCCCTAGCTGCATTGCACATATTCCTCGGGCCATGAGGGAATATGTACAAAGAGGTCATATATATATATGCCTTACCCTATGCGTGTATATGTAGGAAACCTCGAACCCATGGCCCCAAACCAATGTATCGAGGCCCAATTCACTACACAAATAATTTTAATAAAATAATTAAACACTTAAACAATCTAAAAAACATTTCAAAATAATTCATCAAGGGTTTGGACAAAAAGAAAAACATTCAAAACATCCTTTTTAAAACCAAAAGCGCCAAGATGAAACACCAAAACACCAACTGCAGCCTACACACATTATAATAGATGAACTACATAGTTAAAAAAATTGATAAACAATTCAACATGGGTTTTTTCACAAAAAAGTTTCACACGCAACGCATAAAAACAGTACTAGAAAAAGCAAATGCACCCAACCCTCTGGAAGAACTAGATTCGCAGCCTTAATGTCCTTAAATAAATCAATTCCAGAAGTCATTAAACAACCATGAATAATGCAGCATAGGACACTCCTCAAAACACCCAAATTCCTTTTCTTTTTAAAATAAAATTCACACTAAAAACCTTTCCAAACATCATTGTCATCACTCAAAAAAATTCAAATAACCAACTTCACTATTTATAAATTAACGTCAAATAACACAAAAATTAGTTTTTCTAAAAACACACCCCATTATATACAAAAATGCTATAGAATATCAAAGGCATACTAAACTTCTTAAATACTAGTTTCGCACCAAATGGATAAATCATAAAACATCAAATTTATTTAAGAAAGTAAAATAATTCACCAAATAAACACAATTCGCACTCAACAAATTAATTAAAAAAAATCTTAAATTATTTAAACAGGAAAATTAATTCATCAAACAAAACTTATAGGAGGAAACACTTTCCATCGGTGTCAAAACTTCGAATTCCGACGCAAAACTTTGATCGTGTGCCAATCGCACTACAAGAAACCACAATTTGACCCTAATTCAAGCACTGGAACCAAAAACAACACAATCAAACAAAAATAGCGACCCTGAAAACATAAAACCCCAATATGAAACTCTAATACAGGAAGAAAACAACTCATCAGAGTGGAACACACCTGTGGAAGGAATTGTTGGAGGTTGGTCGAGTGGGACAAGGAGGGTTCTATGCTGGGGTCACGCGCGCAAGGGGAGTCCGGCTGGAGGTGTTTCCTGTTGGTGGAGTCGCGCGAGGGGGAGGGTTTCTCGTGAGAAGGAGGGGACCGCCGGTCACGGGGTGCACCTAAGCAGGAAGGGGAGGTCGTCGGAGGGGTTCCGACCAGAGGGAGGTGGCGCGGATGAAGGGAGGGAGGCGCGTCGTAGGCCCCTCATCCGGTGGGGGGTAGCGTGTTGAGGGTTCAGTGTGAGGCGGGTAGTACGGGGCGGTGCGAGGTGATCCGGAAGAGGGTAGGGGTGCACGGGTCCGAGAGATAGGGAGAGTGGGGCATCAGTGGTGGCTCGTCAAAGGGACGTCGTAGGAGGGAGAGCGGCCGAGGGGAAGGCCGTTGGTCAGGGTTGTGCGCGAATAAGGAGGGGAGGTCGCGCGAAGTTATGTCGCGCCGGAGGAAGTAAGGAGGCACGCCGTATGGTTTCAGGTGGGGGGGGGGGCGTCCGTCGCGGCTTCGGCTGGAGGGGGGAGAAAAGCAGCGGGTCGAGGGGGAGGAAAAAAGAAGGTAGAGGAAATTGGGGGGGTCAGGTAGGGTTATAAGAGATAACACAAAAATAATAATAATAATAATAATAATAATAAGATAAAAATAATTTTAAATAAATTAGAAAGAAAAAATTTTAATATTATTACGAATAATCATTATAAAAAAAATTATAATAAACTTAATATGATATTAATAAACCTAATATACTTAACAAAATTAATAAAATGTTAATAATATGAACTCAATAATAACAACACTATATTAATAAACCTAGTTAACATAATACTAATAATAATAGTTACCATTATTATAATTATTAAAATACATTATTGAAACTCGTTTTATTTATTTTCCTTGAACATGAGGCAGGCCGCACGGTGACCCGGGAAATGTTGCGCAGCTTGGAATATGCCACGCCATGCACAGGACGATGTCAAGAGCGAAGCATTCATTCGTCAACAAAGTGAAAAAAAAAATTCAAAAATTCTTGGCTCACAGTTCGATAGAAAGTTTCAAAATCTGATAAAATAATAAAATAATATTATCTTAAAAGTTCGGGTGTGACAAGTATCCCCACCATAAAAACTTTCTGCCCCCAGAAAGTCACCCTGCCAAACGAGGAAACAAAATCGTGTTCGAAACTGAACGAGGACAACAAAATCACAACTCGGTGTGACTTTTCACTTCATCATTCACACCTGACCAACTCAAGGGAAAATGCAAAGATAAGAGTCCCCAGGAAACGAGGAGGGTTCTCCCCACCACAAGAACTCGACTAGCACAACCAACATTGAGACTCTCAGCATGAGTTAACTCTGGAACTACTAACTTGATCCAAGAGGAATCTTCCACACAGACCAATCCTCAAAGAATGCATGAAAATAATCATGGTGGTTCTCCCCACCATTTAAGAACTGACCATCTTAATCCAATTAGCACGAACCGACACTAGAGACCCTGCACAAACCGACCCATGAACTCTTCTCACAAACCAAAATCTCACCATATGGGTCCTCGATGAAAGACCACGAACCGAATAGGGGACCAAAACCCTATTCATTATTTCCCAAGATGCATGTGTCTCCAAAACGAGCACATCCTAAAACAAGAACGAGCCACCAAAGGAGCTAGTCACACAAGAGAGAGAGAGAGAGACAACCTTCAAATCTCACACTTGAGGAGGCACAACTACTAGAATTACAAGAAAACAAGATCACCATGACTTTTTACAACCACAGTAGGGTATTCAAAGAACAAATAACACAATAAGAAAAAGAGAACTTTGCACCTCTTACAGCAAAATAGAACCTTCAAAGATGAGGAAGCTTGAACCAAGAAATTTAAACCGTCCCTATTTTAGCACTTGAGACAAAAGTTAGACCATTGTGATCCACACCCAATGATTCTTGACTGCGTGAAAGGCTTCACTCTAAGACCTGTGGCTGGAGCTCTGATGTCTTGAAGCATCTACGGCCCCGCAGTCAGGAGCTAACATCCTCCGGTCGAGAATCTTTCTAACGTTTCCACTAGAGAAACCTCTCCAAGTTTCCCCAAACGGCCACACCAATGGCAAGCCTTCGAAGGATGATGACAAGGCGACTTAAAGTACTCAACCCGGCCACACATGAACCAAATAAGTGGGTGGCCCGACTAAGAGAAGATGGAATTGACCAGAGGACTTGTATGAGATAGGTTCCCCCGGTTCACTCTCATCATCAGATGGGGAACCCTCTCGAACACTAAAAAGAAATGGTCCTAGAACCCTGGACCAAGACCCCACACAATAGAAACTAACTAATTCCATGACGCTACCTCTGGAGAAAATGGAATCAACCCCTTGGAATTCCCCACGTTGGCCTTCACTCCTCATTGGCCTTACTCAACACCCACTAGTTCTTCCTCTATCATCGCCTTCACATCCTCGGGTATAAACCATCGGACGAGAGTGGTCTTAAATGCCTTCCAAGACATACCATCATGCAATGACGCTGGGATTATTTCCTCCACCAAACCAAATTTTCACCTTCAAACGGACCTGAACCAACACGGACTCTCATATCTTTGAGAGTTTCCAATAACCTAGAAACACCAACGACTTCACCAAGCCAGTCTGATACCATCGATAGATCACGATCACCACATAAGCTGGAAAATAACCAAAAAGAATTCAATTCCACCACTCCACTAAGAGTCTGGGTAGAACCAACAACTAGAAGAGGCTCACTAGAAACTCCTGGGACTTTTCTGGGCAGCATACTCAAAAGGAACAGGCACAAATCCAAATCAAAACTCATCATAAATCAAAATTCCACACCTCAATCACAAATGAAATCTCAAACTCAAATCACTATTCCAACCACAATTCAATATGTCAAAACCAAGAACCCACGAAAAAGAATATCCAACACGAAAAGAGAACGCTAAACAATTTCTCACTCACTTTTCTAAACATTTGAAAAAAGCCTTTTTGAAAACCATTTTTCAGCAAACAAAACAACTTAAATATCCACCATTGGTATCCCATGAAGTCTCAAACATACATATCCATGTGCTAGCTCAAGCACCCATCCACTCACATCACCAATTTCCCCACTTTCTACATGCGCATCTCAATGTATGTGATCACTCATAGGAATACCAAGGGTCAATTCAAGACACTTCTCATTTCCAAAACAGACCATTAAGCACAAGGTACAAATTCCCAACCAATTTGAGAAATTCACTTATCATTAAAGAAACACATTTCAAAATTCCAAAACATTTTCCATTTCAAAAACCATTTTCCACTCCAACAACCATATTCCCTTTTGAAAACACATTCACAAAAATCCATTTTCATTTTTTTGAGATCTACTCCCACCAACCAAAATGAAGGTCAAACATAACTCACATCAAAATTTCCAAAAAAAATAAGGGACTAGTGGCTATGCCAACTCGGTAACATGTCTTAGCAGACCATGCTCCAAGCAGGCATCCACCGTAGGAAGTATCTTGAACCGTGCACTCGGGCTGTACATAGGTCGCTACTCCATGCAGGCTCGTCACGTAACACTAGATCACTTCCCTTGTCATCCCTCATCCACATAGACGAAGAAAAAGAAAAACTCAAATCCCATACTACCCTTAGAAACTCGAGTCTCGGGACGAGCAAGGTTTCATGACGTCCTTCTCGCACCTACCTCTCAAGTTCTGACACACCTAATCACCAAGCTACTTGACACCCCAAATAACAAGGGCCCCTCTGATACCATTTTTTCATGAACCAGGCCGGGTCGGATGACGACCTGGCACTTGACCTAGTCCGCGACATGGCCCGAGGGGCATTCCTGATCCCCATGGTCTGGAAACTAGTGTCGGGCATCAAAATAAACCAGTTGGGAATGATTTTGGCCCATAACAAAGATGAATAAACATAAACTAAACAAGTAGATAAATAAAGGGAAAATAACCAAACAACTTGGCAGTGGAAAAAAGGAAATAAAGATGCGACGTGACATACCTCAGGTGATCCTGTGGGTCACCATGGTACGTAAACCACACTCTCTCCCAAAAGCGGCCTAAGGTTGAAACCTACAACTGAAAATTAAAGTAGGCATGAGCACTGAGATGATCAGTAGGAATTCCAAAATATAACCACGTCTTATTCCCTCGCATTTAGTATAAAATCCAATTACCCCAGTTTGAAAATAAGATATAATAAAATAATGTTTCTCATTTTCAAATTCAAGTAACGATTTTTCATTTTCAGGTAAATCATTTTACTCCCACTACATTTTAAAAATAGGATTTAAGAATGCATTAACATTTCAAAATGAAACGAAACTAGTTTGGATTAAAATATGGTTTTCACAAACAAGATATCAAGTATGAAACAAATGAAAAGAAAGTTACATCGCTAGCAGCATGTCAAAAATGAGAACCATGGGTAATCCTTATAGGTATCTAGAACAAGTGGGAACCTAGAGACCTCGTACCTTGGTGAAATGTGGCTTAGAAGACCACAACCCTCAGAAAATGTGGCTTAGAAGGACACGACCCTTAGAAATTCATATGTTTAGTTAGTGTTGTTGCATCAATCCTGCTAGACAAACCGGGAAGAACCCCTACCGTGTCATCTAGCATACTAGTCCTGGTCACCCACCTAGATACCCGGGTTTCCCATTGTTCTCTATTTCAAGTGGTGATGAGTTTTTCTTTATCATGCAAACATATATGAACATAAAATTTTATTTATCAAAAACTCATTCAACCTCTCACCACCATTCTCCCTCCTTAAGAGCATCCCCCCTCTTTCACGTCACACTATTCATAAACTTCAATGTTAGGCACATGATAACACTTTCAAAATACAAATAATTTTCTAAAACCAAGGGGGTGTGCCTCAAGAGAGGTTTTTCTTTTTCATAAAACATTATTAAGGTTCCAAACGGGCTTTATTACATAAATGAAATACTTTTTACAATTAACCATCCAGAAGGCCAAACACCTTTGGAAATACACATTACCAATTAAAAACCACTTAGGAAATCACTTTTTCAAGAAAATGCTACTTAAGGCCGATATCATTAAAAAAATATTTCAATTTCCAACACAAAGGCACAATCATTTCTAGCAATCGTAACTTGATTTCATAGCATGTGTATATAGTGTAAATGTAAAAAATATTTTTAAAACAAGAAAGCAATTGTGAATCTAAAATTAAAGGCATATGCATAGAGGACCTACCTCAAACATGTCGTTATTTGTCAACGACCACTCGATCCCACATTTGATGCATACATGCACATGCATTTATACATATATATGTATACACCCCTAGCTGCATTGCACATATTCCCCGATCCATGAGGGAATATATTCAAAGAGGGCATATATATATATACCTTACCCTATGCATGTACATGTAGGTACCTCGAACCCGTGGCCCCAAACGACCGTAGCGAGGCCCAACACACTATACAAGTAATTTTAATAAAACAATTAAACACTTAAAAAATCTACAAAACATTTCAAAATAACACCTCGAGGGTTTGGAAAAAAAAGAAAAACCTTCAAAACATCCTTTTTAAAACCAAACGCACCAAGATGCAACACCAAAACACCAACTGCAGCCTACACACATTATAATAGACGAACTTCATAGTTAAAAAAACTGATAAACAATTAATCATGGGTTTTTCCACAAAAATGTTTCATTTATAACGCATAAAAACACTACTAGAAAAAGCAAACTCACCCAACCCTCAGGAAAAACTAGATTCTCAGCCTTAATGTCCTTAAATAAATCAATTCTAGAAGTCATAAAACAACTATGAATAATGAAACATAGGAGACTCCTCAAAACACCCAAATTCCTTTTCTTTTTTAAATAAAATGCACACTAAAAACCTTTCCAAACATCATTCGCATCACTAACAAAATTTCAAATAACCAACATCACTATTTATAAATTAACGTCAAATAACAAAAAAATGAGTTTTTCTCAAAAACACACCCCATTATATACGAAAATGCTATAGAATATCAAAGGCATATTAAACTTCTTATATACTAGTTTTGCACCAAATGGATAAATCATAAAACACCAAATTTATTTAGGTAAGTAAAATAATTCACCAAATAAACACAATTCGTACACAACAAATTAATTAAAGAACATATTAAATTATTTAAACAAGAAAATTAATTCATCAAACAAAACTTATAGGAGGAAACACTTACCATCGGAGTCGAAACTTCTAATTCCGACGCAAAACTTTGATCGTGTGCCAATTGCACTACAAGAAACCACAATTTGACCTTAATTCAAGCATTGTAACCAAAAACAACACAATCAAACCAAAATAGTGACCCTGAAAACATAAAACCCCAATATGAAACTCTAATACAGGAAGAAAACAACCCGTAAGAGTGGAACACACCTGTGGAAGGAGTTGTTGGAGGTTGGTCGAGTGCGACAAGGAGGGTCTGTGCTGGGGTCATGCGCGCAAGGGGAGTCTGACCGGAGGTGTTGTGTGTTGATGGAGTCGCGCGAGGGGGAGGGTGTCTCACAAGTAGGAGGGGGCCACCAGTCCTGGGGTGTGCCTGACCAGGAAGGGGAGGTCGTCGAAGGGGTGTCAGCCAGAGGGAGGTGGCGCGGCTGAAGGGAGGCAGGTGCGTCGTAGGCCCCTCGTCCAGTGTGGGGGGGGGGGGGGTAGCACACTGGGGGTTCGGCACGAGGCGGGTAGCAGGGGGCAGTGCGAGGCGATATGTAAGAGGGGAGGGGTGCACGGGTCCGAGAGAGAGGGAGAGTGGGGCACCGGGGGTGGCTCGTCGGAGGGACGTCGCGGGAGGTAGATCGGCCGAGGGGAAGGCCGCTAGTCGGGGTTGTGCACGAACAAGGAGGGGAGGTCGCGCGAAGGTCCACTGCACTGATGGAAAGAGGGAGGCACACTGTATGGTTTCAGGTAGGGGGTATCCACTGTGGCTTCGGCTGGAGGGGGGAGAAAAGTAGCGGGTCGAGGGGGAGGGAAAAAGCAGGTAGGGGAAATTGGGGGGGTCGTGTAGGGTTAGAAGAGATAACACAAAAATAATAATAATAATAAGATAAAAATAATTGTAAATAAATTTGATATAAAAAATATTAATATTATTATGAATAATCATTATAAAAAAATTATAATAAACTTAATCTGATATTAATTAACCTAATATACTTAACAAAATTAAAAAAAATGTTAATAATAATAACTCAATAATAACAACACTATATTAATAAAACGTTGTGAACATAATACTAATAATAATAGTTACCATTATTATAATTATTAAAATACATTATTAAAACTCGTTTTATTTATTTTCCTTGAACATTAGGCAGGCCACACGGTGACCCGGGAAAAGTTGCGCAGCTTTGAATAGGCCACTCTATGCACTGGATGATGTCAAGAGCGAAGCATTCATTCATCATCAAAGTTTAAAAAAAATTCAAAAAGGCTTGGCTCGATGTTCGATAGAAAGTTTCAAAATCTGATAAAATAATAAAATAATATTATCTTAAAATTTAGGGTGTGACAATGTGCAACAGCAGTGTGTAATGATAAAATGCAGTAAACTAGGAAGTACTCAAAAGTAACTATCTCTACCATTTACATTTCCCTTTTTAATATTTATTCATCAATTCCAAGCCTGTGTATTATCTTGGTAAGTAAAACATAAGAAATCGCCACAGTGAATATTCAAAGTAGACTTTGTCCTCAAACATGAAAATCCTTACCCTTAGGAAAGCATAATCGAATCCCTCAGGTGACTTCCCACAAGCATAACGAATATCTCCCTCTGACGTATGAGATATTTCCCTCAGGCATGGAAGTTACTGCCCTCAAACATAAGAAATGTTTCCCTCTGGCTAAACAAAACACTACCCATAGGCATTATATAGGAAAAAAAGTAACTAGGCCATGCCCAATCCATAAACAAGCAATTCATACATGTTTCCTCTCAATATAACTTAAAACATGCTATTATCATGGAATACCCATGGGTATCCTATCCAAACAGCTAAATAAGGAAAATGCACCCACGGGGTGGCCCTGGATTCAAGAAATGATCCCAAACAGCAGTTTACATTTATTCATTAGTTTACCTATGCAATCTAGGTATCTTAATAGTCAAGGTCTCAACAACATGACACCCCGAACATGGGCGTGTGGCACAATGGCACACAAAATAAACTCGAAATTTGTAATTAAACACAAGACCACCTACCTCGATCTCATTTGATCGATATATGTGAAAGGCACCTCCCAAAACAACCAAGAACGACGTAGATCTGAGATAAACATTTTCCTGTTCAAACCCAAATAACTTTCCATAGGGAAGGAATTGGAAGGAAAGACTCAAGAAGAGGTAAGACCTTACCCGTGCAGTTCAAATGAGATTGACGACAGAAGAATCGGAGTTTCGGCGTGCGATCAGGATCTCCTCTGAGCTTCATCCTTCTCTCCCGTGCTCCAGGTGAGTTTTCTGCCTCCTCTTCCGAATGATGAGGCTACTTCCTGTTTTTAACAAAAAAAAACATAACTACAGGGTGTGTACTCTCAAGTACACGACGTGTACTTTCTTTTTAACTATTCACTGGCGGCTACTCTCCACCGCCTTATTGTTCATCTGTCGACTGATTACACGGTGTGTATTACTAAGTACACAGTGTGTACTGTCCTTTTTACTGTTCATCTGGCGGCTACTCTTCACCACCTTACTATTCACATTTCAACTGATTACACGATGTGTATTACTAAGTACACGGCATGTAGTTAGTTTTTACACCCTGAATCGCCGACAAGCCTACATGCCCTGTATTCTCATCACACATGGCCAAAGTACAAGGCATGTGGAAAAGTACATGGCGTGTACCCTTAAACTTGGGATTTTCCCCCATTTTCCTTATTTTCTCAAAAAACACTAAAGGAAAAAAGGAAATGAAGAAACTTGTACCTCAAGAATAAGAACTAGGTTCTTACACATTTATGTGTTATTAAGTAATCTAAAGAGATATAGGTTGTTCCCCTAGATCAATATGTGCTCTAATTATAGCCAATTATGAGTAAGAGAGAATTACTTTCATCAAATAGAATTTAAGTGTTTGTATCTCCTCTATGAGTTTTTAGGATTTTGTTTTGTTTGATGAATGTTTTAAAGGTATTTATCTCACAAATGAATATATTTTTCCATTATTATTTAGATTACTTTATGTACTTGATTATTTATGAATTTTGTCATTGAAAAAAATATTCCGCAATATTTTCCATGAAATCCATAATGTTATCATCACTTAGTTAAGACAATTAACTTTGGGTAACAAATGATTCTTTACTCTCGAAGAAGGTGTAGTGGTATCTCCATGTCCCACCAGATTTCTGACAAACCAACTGATGAATATTCTTAAAAAATTATTTCATAACACCCTTGTAAAAGTGTTACATAAATGAATAAATGATACTACTAATATTAACAAGGTTCACCTTTATTTTTAGAAACATAATCTATTAGAACATCGTAATTATGGTTTATTGTAAAGGAGCAGTGTCCGGATGGGTGACCACCTGGGAAGATTCCTATAGATTTTTTAATTGATGGAAAAGAATACTTAAATAACATGTGTTTGATTTTGGGGATAATAAATAGTTTTATAAGAGAACATAATTCGTAATAGAAAGTTTTTTGTTGGGATGGAATCCAACGTAGTGCATGAGACCCATGGGGTTTGGTTACCAGGTTCAATACCCAGGGATATTGAGTATTGAAAAATGTTATTATATCCAATAACTAATTATAAGGGTAATTGAATTATTTGGGTTTGAGGTGTAGAGTTCATAATGAGGGAATTATGCTTTAAATTGGGTGAATGTAACAACCCTATAAATGTTATACATAATATTCTAAATTTTATTTCCCATGTAAACATTATTCATATTTAATTTTGATATCCAAACTAATTATAATTTAATAGTTTTCATGATTATACTATAGTAGACATAGGATGGTTGAACTCTTGTGATGTTTCTGAGTCATTGTCTAAGCAATCAGAAAACACATTGAAAGAACATGGTTTTTCCTCTTAGAAGTCATTAATATGATAAGTTATTCTATTTGGTAATAACCTATAGTGTGTTGGGAGGTGACCCATGGGGTCTAGAGACCATGTTCATGACCTGAGGAAGTTATTTCATGAAAAAATTCATATCTAAAAAATATAGTGGTGAGAACCAAAATCCTTTGTAATTTATCCATTTCTATTGAAATGGTTTTCAAAATCATTAAAACCATTTTATGGGTCTCCTAGATACATTTGTGAATATTATAATAATTAATATGCTAAACCAATATAGTTGGTATCTGAGAAAATTTATAGTTGAAATTTTGAAACTAGGATGATAAAAACATAGTAAGAACACAAATTATATGTCAAAGTATAGGTTATAATCCTATTGTTTTAAAAATGATCATGAATAACCTAGGATAAAATCTAAAGTGTCATAAATTGAAATTTTATTTTTTATTATGTGATTTTTCGATTATGATTAGTGTTTCTCACACTGTTTTTCTTAGTTTTACTCAATGTATCAAACTTGGATGAATTGTGTTAATGCTGAATGTGACGGGAAACACAATGATTGTACTCATGAGTAACCAAATGTTATAGGAGCTAGAATAGAAATTAATGTACCTATTCTCACAAAACATTATCAAGATATGAATCATGTGGGACTTCCAAACAAGAAAAAGAGGGAACCAAATTCTGTTGAGTACTTCATGAGGCAGAACTCGCCTTCTTTCAGTGAGTCTTTTTATCAATTAGTTTCTGAAAAATGGATCAATAGAATTGAAAATATTTTTTTACTTCTCCTATGTTCAGAACATGATAATGTTATCTTAGTAGTCTATCGTTTGGAAGGTGAATCTAATCAATGGTGGACCATTATCAATAAAATTTGGCGAAGAGATAAAATTGAATCCATTGAATGAGAAGAGTTAAAGAAATTATTTTTCAATAAGTACATTCCTCATATTCTTCGAACAATGTTGGGGAAGGAGTTCCCGAAGAAAAAGGATGATAAACCTGTTGGTACGTATGAAAAAAATATTACAAAAATTGAAATGTATTCTTCTGGAATTATTATACAACCTAAGAGTAACATTGATCAATTCTTTAGTGGATTAAAACTAGGTCTCCGGAGGGAATTATCCATAAGGGACTTTAATAACTATGAAGAAATATTTTTATGTACACTCAAGGTTGAGAAAGAGACTAGAGTAACCCACCAGTCCTATGGATTTAATAATAAGAGAAAAATGGAATTCAAGGGAAAATATAAAGACCACAATAAAAATAATATTAGTTTTCCCATATGATCAATGTGTGGAATGAAACATTTTGGAAATTTTTCTAATGGGACTCATTAAGGTTTTACAAGTGGAAAAGAATGTCATTGATTGGTTGAATGTTGATGTGGTGGGAAAAGGATGTCTAATGATGCGAATTGAGAATAATATATAATGAACTGACCTACTAAACTTCAATGTTACAAGTATAAGTAAATGTGGCATTATTCCAATCAATTACCTAACTCAAGGGTTAATGATGATGATCGACGTCAACAAACTCTTAATACCAAATAAAATGTAGAGGAACATGAAATCACTGTCAGTGGTGTGGAGTATAATAATAAAGTGATGAATGGTAAACATATCAACCACTCTAAATTAGAAAATTCTTTATTTGATTCTAGATCCATAACTCATTTATTTCTAAATAATTTTATAAGGGTATCATCTAATTACCTCAACAATTAGATGTTCAGTCATCTATGACAACTCATAATGTCACAATGGAAGGATAAAAAATTTATAAATCTTCTCTGGTTGAAGTTTTTTGGAAATTTCCTAAAAATTATGTTATCCTTCCAATAGTATAATTTTATATGATTCATGGAATGGGTTTTATTTCTATATATGGACCTCATAACAATTTCCATGTAAGGTAGGTCACATTTCATATTCTAGATCAATCTATGATCATCTATTGATGCAAGGTTCAATATGACCTTTTGTTAGAAATCTCATCCATATTATGGGTATTGATTCCTATAAATTAAGTCCATATATCTCAAATGGATGGGTATAAAGTCATCATTAAGAATACACATGTTCTATGTGAGTATAATGATGTATTTCTGAAAACATTTATATGACAACCCTACTTATTTTACAAACATAAACATGATTTATTGCATAAATTTTTCACTTGATACAACATGGATGATCGAGAGGTCTAGTGTCTTTGGGGCTTAGGATCATTAAATAATAACTTAAAACATGAAATAAAACATCTTTATTGAAAAATTCCTTTACATGACCACTACATTCCCTCTTACTTAGCATTGCATGGGATAACCTGAGGACATGCATAAGAAAAGGGGTGAGCTATAAAGCCCAGTAAGGGAATAAACATGGAATACATGAGGGGTATAATACATATTAGACAATAGGCATATCAATAGAGCATAAGAGAAACATGAACATAAAGGCATGATAAAGCATGATAATCATAACATGGAAATGTGGCAACAACACTTAACATGGAATTACCATGAGCCAAGGCTCATTGCACATGGAGCATGAGTAAATCCTCATTGCACATGAAGTAGGAGTAAACCCTCGTTTCACTTGAATTACCATGAGTCAACACTCATTTCACATGACGTATCATGATACTATACTTTACCCAATGCATTGGAGTGCTATAAGGGTGCACCCTTCTTAAACATTTCATTTCATGCATAAGTGTGCCACATGGATCATAAAACATGGATTCATAAAACATAATCATTTATTCAACGACAAAGGAATGTGGAATGAAACTTTATAATCAATAAGTAAATGTGCATGAAGGTGAATACCCTTGATGGAGAAATGGGCATGGTATTCACTACACAATGACATTGGCTTAGAGAATCGGTGCAATTTCGGCAACATACCGGCGTGATATAAGAATTCATAAAAATGGTTGATGAGAGAGAAAGGGGTGTGTAAACACCCATAAATTTCAAGGAAATTTTTTTCTTAATTTCTTTGGAATTTTACATGAATGCACTTTCAGACGGCGCCTGATTCTGAGGACTGGTGTGCCCAAAATCATTTTTCGAAGTTTATCTCGGGTACGTTCAGTGAACGAACGAGCGGGTTTTTCTATATTTTAAACCAGTACTCAGAATTGAAATCCCAGGGCACTGATGAAACCGCAGTTCGAGTAATTTCATAAGAAGACCCTTTCTGGATGTGCGTTTTCTCAGGAGGAGTTATTTAATAAAAATTGAGGGATAAAAATATAATTGTTTTACAATTATATTTTCTTTTCTTGTTAAGTGGATTAAGTGTTGTGTCACAACACTTTTTCCCTCTCTTAAGTGGTTATAACCTAAGTAAGGGAGTTAGGGGTGGGACCCACTTTTAGTTAACTACCCATGAGAGGATTAAAGGTGATGTGGGGCCCACACAAACCCCACCCCTTCACATTCCTTAAACCTCCTCTAACTCCCCCATTAAGTGGGTGACCTCTCATCTTCCATAACTCACTCCAACCCCCCTTTTGACACACCCTCTCATTAATGATGCCAACTCTACTTCATTTAATTTGAAAAGCTCAAGATTAATTAAGTTAAGTTAATTCAACATTTTGAAATGTTTTGAAAATTCATGGGATGGGTAATAAAATAATAAGAGTCTTATTTTATTAGGGGTTGGATGGTTGTGTGGGGAATGGGAAGAGATAGAACTTGTCTTCTTAGTTGAAGAACGCGAAGAACATCAAGAACCCGATGAAGAACGCCGCCACCACAAGGAGTGAATGAGGTGTCGTTCTTCTTCCCTCTCTGTAGCCGATGAGAGACGCCTTCTTCGAAGAACGACGACGCGCCGCATCCTTCATCGGGTGAATGCCGACGACGCTTACGGAGCCTCGATCCGCGGCGCCGTCTTCCGCGATGTTCGACTTCTGCGACCCGACGATGTGCGATGTTAATTTCGAGGTAGGGGGTTTGGATTAATTTATGTGGATTATATCCTCAGCCTTTGATTGAATTGTTGTTAGTCATTGAGCCGTCTGTTATCGTAATAACGGGAGGAGATCGGACCGCACGAACATGGCCTACCCTCCTCCCCTTTGATGGTTATTCTTATTATGGAATGAGTAAAGGTGGAACAATGCAATTGTATCATGTGGAAACAATTAAAGAACAGGCGAAGAAGCGTGACGCCGTCGCACCGCGCCGTTGCGGCAATTCGAAGGCTCCGCAGATCGTTTAATTGTCGGTGAATCGTTGGGCGATGACGAAACGGGCTGCAGAGGTGGTTTGATGATTCCACAGTATAGTTCAAGACCCGAGATGAATACTGGCATAGACCGAATTTAAAACGGACCACCGGAGCAACTCCGGTGGTCCGCGGAGTACACCGGCGGCCGGCTCCGGCCGGCCGCTAGGAGGCGGTGGCGCCCGGCGCGCCGCCGAAAAGGGCCGTCGCGGCTGAAGTCGTGGCGGCAGGCGGCTGGTCCCGCATCCGCGCGGGACCATGGGCGACGCGGTGCCGGGTTGCGTCCACTGGCCGAGGAGCGCCTCCCCCCCCCCCCCCACGTGGGGGCTGCGGCTCATCAAGACGGGGGGGGGGGGGGGGGGGGGGGGGGGGGCAGCGCGCTCCCCCTGACCACTCAGCTCGGCTCGCCGAGCTGGCCACATGGGCCGCGCCGCGCCCACCGGGTCGCACCCTCTGGGGCCAGACCCGGACCCGGTTCGGGTCTACCCGGTTCGGGCCGACCTAGGGGGTCTCGGGCCGGGTCGGTCCGGGCCCAAACCCCCTATTTTCGGGCAATTTCCGTTCAAACGCTCATAAGTTAGGCTAAAGACCTCAGATCGACGCACCCTCAGTTGCAATGAGATCCTTGGATCGAGACGGTCGTTTTGGTATATTACACTCAAGATTTCGGAGATCTTTGAGTATGGCCGGGTTGGTTCGGATACAAAACCAACCGGGCCCTCAGAGCGGAAATGCTTATATCTTGAGTTCCGGAAGTTCGATTAACGTGCCGTCGACTTTGTTAGATTCCTCTTGATGAGAAGGAACTTTTGGCATACTTCGCCTGAGTTTTGGTTGCAGTTGGATAGTGGCCGGGTTGGATTGTACCCGAAATCCAACCGGGCCCCTGGAACGGAAAAGCTGATAACTTTCAGATCAGACGTCCGTTTGACGAACCGTCAGCGGCGTTGGTGATCAGGTTGAGAAATGGTCCCTATGAGCATACCCTATGAGAGTTTGAGGTACAGTTGAGATACATCCAGTTTGTTTCGCACACGAAACCAACCGGGCCCCTGGGACGAATAGGCTAGTAACTCACAGACCGGGCATCTGATTGACGCGTCGTCTGTTGCGTTGAGACCCCTATGACGAGGCGGTCCTTTGAGATACTTCTTCATGGGACTTTGAGATACTTGGAGTATCGACCTATAGCTCCTGGAGCACACCCTCCCGGAGATGAGTGTACTGAGTACGGAGACCGTGTAGCCGGCTGAGACCTGACGACTGCTTGACCGACTCGACTTGGAGTGAGTCGACTAGCCCAGTGGACGGAGCACTACTTTGTCTGGGTGCAGACCCATGGCGGACGGAGCACTATAGTTTTTGGGTGCAGACCCGCGGTACTCGTCCGGAGAGTACCTCTGCAGGCTATTAGGGGGGGTGCACTACTGTGTTTGGGTGGCAGACCCCGGCGGGTAGCACTACTGTGTTTGGGTGGCTGACCCGCGGTACTCGACAGGAGGAGTACCTCAGCAGTCTTAGGTTAGTGAGTAGTACCTCGGAGTCATGACAGGATCATTTTACTCTCCAGAGACGGGGCTCTTTAACAGTTACGGTTTCAATAATGAAAATCCAAGTTTGAGCTGAGTCTATGACCTTTGTGTTTACCTCATGATTGAGATGGGTCACTTGATAACTTAGGTATATGTATGGGCATATACCTGGGTATTGGTTATCTGTTGATTTCATGACCTTTGTGTTTACCTCATGATTGAGATGGGTTACTTGATAACTTAGGTATAAGTATGGGCTTATACCTAAGAAGGGTTATCTGTTGTGATTCTGCTTTGTGGTTATCCTTGTTGGATTTAGAGAGACCATGAGGGTCTCGGGGTCCCTACTGAGTATCATTATACTCACCCCTACATGGGATATGCCCACACCTCATTGTGTTGGTTGCAGATGGCGGGCAGTGCTGACGGAGGTCGAGTGTTCGAAGACTGGACGGTACCCGGAGGTGGACCTCACGACGAGTCAGTATCTGGAGGTGGACTTCACGGCGAGACGATACATGGAGAAGGTTGGCAGGCCAGAGCGTTGTGGAGGCTATCTGTACCTACCCTTCAGGTAGGATCTATGGTGGACGATCCAGGAGCTGCGCTATCTATACCTACCCTTCAGGTAGGATCCGAGGTGGACGACCCAGGAGCTATTTCTATTCTTCCAGCTGTTTGTCTTTTCTGTTTTACTTTCGTTCAGTTGTAGCTGTACTTTTAAGTTGGGTTTGTATTCTGGCCCTTTTACTTTTCAGCACTTCTTTTGTACTTAGTGTTTACTTACGCTTGTACTCTATGGTGTTTTGCTTACTTTTATAAAGGCAATGTCTTCCCCGTTATCAGGATTTACGCCTTTGGTGCTAGTCGCCAGCCCCTGTCCTATGGAAAGTGGGCTTGGGGTAGTCACGGCACGGGCCCCGAGGACAGTTCGTGACAAATTGGTATCAGAGGAGTTTGGTTCTACCGCAGAACTAAGGACTCTGATATTTTTCTATGTGAAGCAATAGTGTTAAGGGTACCGAGTGTGGTCTTCAGTTTATGGGGTCCAGTGTTGGTGTGGCGGCCAACGTATCCGTACACCAGGACCCTGACTTCTGATTTCCGACTTTGTTCATGAAAACACTGATTGCGTGTGTGTTTCCAAAGTTTCAAAGTCATCTCAAACCAGGTCAGCTCACCAGGTATAAATCATTAACTGTGTCATATCTGTTCAGTATGTCTCCACGCAGACAGTCAGTTGGAGTTCCGAGAGAGTACTCGATGACGGCCCACCGAGCGACGAGGCTCTGGTGCGGGGCCCTTTTTACTATGTTGGCACCCTTGGGTGGTGTACCAGCCGCACCACCACCTATTGGGCAGCAGATTCCACCAGCCATACTAGCGAACTGTGCACACTGGCAGAGCGCGTTTCACGAGTTCCAGCAGCAGCGGCCTCCGAGGTTACGAGGCGAGGCAGATTCCCAGACAGCAAAGCACTGGATGGAGGCGATTGCTAGAGTTTTCCACCTAGCTGAGACATCAGTAGAGTTGATGGTGGACTTGGATACTAGTGTTTTCCAGTGAATGACCATGAGGATGGTCCGCATAGTGATGAGGCTTCGGTATGTGGACCGATGCCAGAGATAGTGCCTTCGAGTAGTGTTTCATCTATACATCACTACCTGTTGGTCAGAAGTTACAACCGGAGGTTCCGGTAGGTGACACATATAGGCTTACTACCTTACACGTGTTCCAACATCAGATACCCACAAGTTATGAGGCGAGCCTGACTCATAGGCAGTTGATAACTGGCTTGAGGAGGTGGCTCAGAGTTTTATAGAGCTTATAAAGATTCGGCAGGACGATGTTACAGTAGCTGAGTATTCATCAAGGCGTACTGATCGTTCTTGGTACTTGATGACTACGATATTATCAGTGCTTTAGATCTCGAAACTCAGAGCGAGGTGTGTTTAAAGGATATCCGAGTAAGAACTCTTTCCTCTATGCATTCCTACTTATGTTAGGGTGCTAGAGAGAACCTTTGTGGTTGAATGTTCTTTGGATGATTGGTTAAAGCCAGTGAATGTTAGCAGTGGGAAGATGCGAATTGACATCAGTCTCAGAGACTTGGATGTGTAAAATGTTTCAAGAAGAGGAAGTGCCAAGGAAAGATAAATCTGCAGAGCAGCAGACGTAGAAGCAGAGCTAGGAGAGCAGCATGTGGTGGTGTACTTTTCGACATGTTACAATCACCCGCCTTTGTAGTCCCCGCTAGGCTCAGGGAGCTGGAGGGCAGGGGAAGAGAGTAGCTTCATGCGGTCAATGATTGTGACCTAATGGCTCTAAGAATGATTCTAGGGATAGTCTGTGTCCACTAATAGCTGTCGTAGTAACATACGTTGAAATGAATCATTCCTTCCTTCCACGAATCTTGTCCCAGACCTAGAGTTTCTGGTAAGCCGTAGACTTGACCCTCACGTCTGGATATACCTTGGAAGGAGAATCAATAATCACACTTACGCTGATAGTGTGATTTGACCCACGAGGCGAGAGTTTCGGTTGAAATCTCTTGGTGGCAGCATCGAGGCCTTACGATGTTGGTCTAAGTATGGATTGGATCCACAGTCCATACACGGATTGATTGTATTAGGAAAAAAGGTTGTGGTTTATCTCCAACATTGGGATGGGGTTTTCCATGGTCGACGAAAAGGAAAACCCAGGAAGCACAGGATGGAATCCTGCATAAGAGGGTGCATTCGATCACTCAGGAGATGGACAAACTTACTTTTGTGCCAGAATTCTCCAGAGTTGCGGTACCACTTCTAGTAGAGCTTTCAGGAGATGGGTTGACCGGTGCGCCCAACCTGTGGGAGTTGGTTACATAGTTCACTGCGACGCATTAGGGACCGGACTCGGGTGTGTCCTTATGTAGGAGTGGGCAGTGATCGCCTATGGATCACGGAAGATGAGACTACACAGAGCTGACAGGAAGCCTCTAGAGTCCAAGGATGACGACCACGTCCTTATACGGGTCTCACCTCGACGAGGTTTACAGAGATGTGGTCAAGGCGGCAAGTAATATCCGAGGTTCAGCGGACCATTTCAGGTCCTCAGCTAGGTAGGCGAGGTGGTTTACTTCTTGACCCATCCACCTCAATTGCACTGGGTGCACGACGACTTCCAAGTATCTCAACTGAGGAGATATGTGCTTGACCCGACACATGTCATCGACCATGGGGAACTAGACTTTGGCGATGGGGTGACTTTTGTGTGGTTCCAGTAGAGATTGAGGATCGATAGGAGTGGATCCTACAAGGACGGTGGATTCCTTGGGTGTGTTTTCACTGGAAGCACAGGAACCTCCAGGTGAGCACATGGGAGAGGAATTCTTAGGTGCGTGCTCAGTACCGCTTTTCTTTCCCTAGTTTCTGTTATAGCCTTACGGGGACGTAAAGCTCTGAGGTGGGAGTAATGTAAAGACCCAAAAATTTGAAGGAAATTTTTTTCTTAATTTCTTTGGAATTTTACATGAACGCATTTTCGGACGGCGCCTGATTCTGAGGCCTGGTGTGCCCAGAATCATTTTTCGAAGTTTAGCTCAGGTACGTTCAGTGAACGAACGAGCGGGTTTTTCTATCTTTTAAACCGGTGCTCAGAATTGAAATCCAAGGCCACCGATGAAACCGAAGTGCCAGTAATTTCTTAAGAAGACCCTTTCTGGAGTTGCGTTTTCTCGGGAGGAGTTGTTTAAAAAAAGTGAGGGATAAAAATATAATTGTTTTACAATTATATTTTCTTTTCTTGTTAAGTGGATTAAGTGTTGTGTCACAACACATTTTCCCTATCTTAAGTGGTTATAACCAATGTAAGGGAGTTAGGGGTGGGACCCACTTGTAGTTAACTACCCATGAGAGGATTAAAGGTGAGGTGGGGCCCACACGAACCCCACCCCTTCACATTCCTTAAACCTCCTCTAACTCCCCCATTAAGTGGGTGAACTCTCATCTTCCATAACTCACTCCAACCCCCCTTGTGACACACCCTCTCATTAATGAGGCCAACTCTACTTTATTTAATTTTACAAGCTCAAGATTAATTAAGTTAAGTTAATTCAACATTTTGAAATGTTTTGAAAATTCATGGGATGGGTAATAAAATAAGAAGAGTCTTATTTTATTAGGGGTTGGATGGTTGTGTGGGGAATGGGAGGAGATATAACTTTTCTTCTTCGTTGAATAACGTGAATAACGTCAAGAACCCAATGAAGAACACCGTCAACTTAAGGAGTGAATGATGTGTCGTTCTTCTTCCCTCTCCGCAGCCGGTGACAGACGCCTTCGTCAAAGAACGACAATGCGTCGCATCCTTCATCGGGCGAACGCCAACGACGCTTACGGAGCCTCGATCCGCGACGTCATTTTCCGCGACGTTCGACTTCCACGACCTGACGACGTGCGACGTTAATTTCGAGGTAGGGGTTTTGGCTTATTTTATGTGGATTATATCTTCGGCCTTTGATTGAATTGTTGTTAGTCGTTGAACCGTCTGTTATCGTAATAACGGGAGGAGGTCGGACCGCATGAACACAGCCGACGCTCCTCCCCCTTGATGGTTATTCTTGTTGAGGCACGAGTAAAGGCGGTGCGGTGCAACTGCACCGTGTGGATACAATTGAAGAACAGGTGAAGAAGTGTGACGCCGTCACGCCGCGTCGTTGCGGCAATTCGAAGGCTCCGCAGATCGTTTAATTGTCGGGGAATCGTCGGGCGATGACAGAACGGGCCGCAGAGGTGTTTTGATGATTCCACAGTATAGTTCAAGATCCGAGATGAACGTCGACGTAGACGGAATTGAAAACGGACCACCGGAGCAACTCTAGTGGCCCATGGAGTACACCAGCGGCGCGGGCCGCCGGCGGTCGACCCCGGCGCGCCACCGAAAAGGGTCGTCGTGGCTGAAGTCGCAGAGGCTGGTCCCGCGGCCGCGTGGGACCATGGGAGACGTGGCGCCGGTCCGCGTCCGCTGGCCGAGGAGCACCCCCCCCCCCCACATGGGGGTCGTCGGCTCATCAAGACGGGGGGGGGGGGGGGGGGGGGGGCAGCGCGCTCCCCCCTGACCGCTCAGCTCGGCTAGCCGAGCTGGCCATGTGGGCCACCCTGGCCGGGCCACGCTGCGCCCTATGGGGCCGGACCCGGACCCCGGTTCGGGTCGACTCGGTTCGGGCCGACCCAGGGGGTCTCGGGACGGGTCGGTCCGGGCCCGAACCCCATATTTTCAGGAAATTTCCGTTTAAACACCCATAACTTGGGCTAAGGACCTCCGATTGATGCACCGTCAGTTGCGATGAGATCCTTGGATCGAGACGGTCATTTAGGTATATTACACTCAAGGTTTCAGAGAACTTTGAGTATGGTCGGGTTGGTTTGGATACGAAACCAACCGAGCCCTCGGAGCGGAAACGCTTATATCTTGAGCTCCGGATGTCCGATTGATGTTTCGTTGACTTTTTTGGATTCCTCTTGATGAGAAGGAACTTTTGAAATACTTCTCCTGAGTTTTGGTTGCAGTTGGATAGTGTCCGGGTTGGATTGTACCCGAAATCCAACCCGGCCCCTAGAACGAAAAAGCTGATAACTTTCAGATCAGACGTCTGTTTGACAAACCGTCAACGGCATTGGTGATCACGTTGAGAAATAGTCCCTATGAGTATACCCTATGAGAGATCGGGGTATAGTTGAGATACGTCCAGGTTGGTTCACACACGAAACCAACCGGGCCCCTGGGACGAAAAGGCTAGTAACTCACAGATCGGGCGTCTGATTGACGCATCGTCTGTTGCGTTGAGACCCCTATGAAGAGGCGGTCCTTTGAGATACTTCTTCATGGGACTTTGAGATACTTGGAGTATTGACCTGTAGCTCATGGATTGGACCCTCCCGGAGACGAGTGTATGGAGTACGGAGACCGTGTAGCCGGCTGAGACCTGACGACTGCTTGATCGACTCGATTTGGAGTGAGTCGACTAGCCCAGTGGATGGAGCACTACTTTGGGTGAAAACCCATGGAGGATGGAGCACTATAGTGTTTGGGTGAAGACCCGTGGTACTCGTCCGGAGAGTACCTCTGCAGGCTATTAGGGGGGATGCACTACTGTGTTTGGGTGGCAGACCCCGACGGGTAGCACTACGGTGTTTGGGTGGCTGACCTGCGGTACTCGATAGGAGGAGTACCTTAGCAGTCTTAGGTTAGTGAGCAGTACCTTGGAGTCATGACAGGATCACTGTACTCTCCAGAGACGGGGCTCTTTAGCAGTTACGGTTTTGATAATGAAAATCTTGGTTTGAGCTGAGTTTATGACCTTTGTGTTTACCTCATGATTGAGATGGGTCACTTGATAACTTAGGTATATGTATGGGCATATAACTGGGTAGTTGTTATCCATTGATTTCATGACCTTTGTGTTTACCTCATGATTGAGATGGGTTACTTGATAACTTAGGTATAAGTATGGGGTTATACCTAAGGAGGGTTATCTATTTTGATTCTACTTTGTGGTTATCCTTGTTGGATTTAGAGAGACCTTGAGGGTCTCGGGGTCCCTACTGAGTATCGTTATATTCACCCCTGCATGGGCTATGCCCGCACCTCGTTGTGTTGATTGCAGACGACGGGCAGTGCTAACGGAGGCCGAGTGTTCGAAGACTCGACGGTACCCGGAGGTGGACCTCAAGACGAGTCAGTATCTGGAGGTGGACTTCACGGCGAGACGATACATGGATAAGGTTTATGGGAAAGAGCGTTGTGGAGGCTATCTGTACCTACCCTTAAGGTAGGATTCGTGGTGGACGATCCAGGAGTTGTGCTATCTGTACCTACCCTTCAAGTAGGATCCGTGGTGGACGACCCAGGAGCTGTTTCTATTCTTCCAGCTGTTTGTCTTTTCTGTTGTACTTTCGTTCAGTTGTAGTTGTACTTTTCAATTGGGTTTGTATTCTGTCCCTTTTACTTTTCATAACTTCTTTTGTACTTAGTGTTTGCTTCCTCTTGTACTTTGTGGTGTTTTCCTTACTTTTATAAAGGCAATGCCTTCCCAGTTATCGGGATTTACGCCTTTGGTGCTAGTCGCCAGCCCCTGGCCTATGGAAGGCGGGCTTGGGGTAGTCATGGCACGGGCCCTGAGGACGGGTCATGACAGGGTGTCTCATAATATCTACATGAAATGGACAGTAAGTGGGGTCATATAGATAAATGTCCCAACAATTGTAATGGAATTTAGATTCATGATACAAAATTATTTCTTGAATGTAAATGAGGAGAGAGAAGTTCCTTTAAAAATTTCGGCATAGTAACGGGTGTACATGAGAGGCATTTAATGAGAGATAAAGGGGTCTCCCATCATTCAAACAATAATAGGGAAGTATGGGGGAGGTTCAAAACCATACCCCAGCATTTATAATTGAAATTAAAAGGGCATAACAATATTAATAAAATTGGACAAAAAAGTGAAAGGAAGAAAAACCCTTACTTGAAAGTGTGCTTCCAAAGGCTTGAGAGAGGCCTGAGAGATTCTTATTGGGAGATTAGGGAACCTTGGGAGGATTATATAGAGATTAGGGGTAGAGGTTGGACGAACTCCAGAGGATTTGATTGAGGAGGAAGTGGGAGCTTGGGTGGGTTTATATAGGAAAGGTGAGTGAATTATTTATTATTTATGTTTGGGAGCCCTTTAATTAAACTAATCCAAACCAAAAATCAGCTCATAGTTTTTTCCCATGGTTTTTGGAAAAGGGGAGAGGAAAAAAATATTTTATGAGGCCAAAGTCCTAACTTCTTAAAATAATTGGGTTGCTTATGTGGAGGTGAGTCACACTCCCATGGAAAATAATTTAAAAAGACAAGATGTTTAATAAGTCTTGAGGGGTCCATTATGCTTTCTAAAATAAGTCAAAAAAACCCAAAATTACATTATTTTAATGGTAAAACATATATTTTCCTAACATAAAGCTTATAGTATTTTATTACATCACTATTGTGTCATTATGATGTCATAAAACACATTATATATTTAAACGGTATTTAATTTTTACCCAAAAATTTGACTATCTCAGAAAATTATGAAAAATTTATCGTTGGATAATTTCGATGTCCTGATTCCAGAGATAACATTAATTTTATCTAAATAATTTTCTAAATATGTTAATATTCACTTTTAAAATAAAAACTGACATTTATCGAAAATTCACGGTTTTTGACAAAAATGGCTTTCAAACCGTAATAAAAATTACAATTGCATTCATAAAATTATAAGACCATTTATATTTAATAAAAATTAATTTAATAATAATATTATTATTTTATTAAAATATTATTTAATTCAAAAATACATTAATTTAATAAAATAGAATTCTTAATTAAATAATAACTAAAAACACTATTTGTACTTCAAAAACTATTTACAGTGTATCAATAATGACAAGAAAGTATATTCATTATTATATAAAAAAATAATGTACATAAACATAGTACTATATATTTGTTACATAACCCCTTAAAACAGCTGCATAATACCTAAGGGTAAGGTGTTCATTGGTGATAGACTCTTGGGGTGGCTTAGATAACATCACTCGATTGGTAATCTCTATCAACTTCCACTTTTCCCGTAGACGGTCCCGTTCGAGATTGACATGATGAAGCTCAGCTTAGGATTGGTTAAGAGAGAATCCCAAAGACGCCACCTCTTTTCCGAGCTCCGAAAAATGGGCTTCGTATGGAGAAATTCTACTGGATGAGTCCATCACTTCCTTTGTCTGAGTAAATTGGGTTTGTTAAAACCTTATATTTATACTAATCATGTGATCACTGTTCAATGGATATAAAAGTAATGGTCATAGTTCATAACATAAAACCAAATAAGTTGACATTTTATATACACATTTTACATAAAGAGACATTTAATTAGATCAAGAGGTATTTCCATTAATGAAAGTTTGTGTCATTACAATTTATGGGTCTTCCATCGAATTGTGAGTTTGAGTTTCAATATAACTCATATCGGGTGCTATGTCTATTTCAAAGACGCCTTATAGAATTCCCCCAATTGAGTTGTAGGAATTGAATAGGAAACTCCATGATAATCATCATAAGGGATTCATACTCCCTAGTTTCTCACCTTTGGAAGCACTTATTCTATTTGTTAAGAAGAAAGACAGATCAATGACACTATATATTTAAAGTGATAACTTAACAAGATCTCTATCAAGAAAAAATATCCTCTTCCCCACATTGATGACTTATTCAAACACCTATGCAGAGATTAATACTTTTACATGATTGATATTTGTTCATGATATCATCAATTAAGGGTTAAGAGGGAGGATATACCAAATACCACATTCCATAAAAGGTATGGCTGCTATGAATTTATAGTTATTTTTTTTGTCTTACTAATTCCCATGATATCTTCATAGTTCAAATGAATATAGTCTCTAGAGACAATTTTGATCAATTTTTGGTAGTCATTATAGATGATATTCGTTTCTATTCTATGATAAGGAAATAATAAGAAGGTCACATGAGAATTATATTGAAGACAATTAAAAAGGAGAAGCATTATGAAAAATTTACTAAGTGTAAATTTTGGCCTCAGAAAGTTTCATTTTTGGGTCATATAATCTCAAGAGAGGGGATATCAATGGATCTAGAAAAATAGAAGTTATTGAAAGTTTCCCATGACTAAAAACGGTAACTGAGATTTGATGATTACATGGTATGGATGGGTATGTTCAAAATTTAGTTAAATATTTTTCATGATTATCTAATCCAGTAACCATGTTGACTCGGAAAGGAGATATGTCCGTGTGGATTGAAGAATATGAATATTATTTCAAAGAGATAAAAAAGAAGGTTATATAGTGCACATATTCTCACACTAACTTGTAGTGGAGAAATGTTTGTGATCTATTGTGATGAATCCAATAAGGGGATTGGTTTTTTTCTCATGAAAAATGATATAGTGATATCTTATGCTTTGCGAAAATTAAAAATACATGAGTAAAATTTCCCGACTAATGATTTGGAGTTAGCTATGGTAATATTTGAATTAAAGAAAAGGATTTGTTATATTTATGGTGAAATGTGTGATATTTATAGTGATCGTAAAATATTAATGTGTATTTTTACATAAAAGGAGTTGAATATGCTGCAAAGAAGATTATTTGTGATGATTAAAGATTATGAATGCTTAATACATTAAAACTATTGGAAATCATGCAAGGTGGAAGATTATTTGAGATTAAAGGACCATGCTAGAATATCTATGATTAGGATTAAACAAGATCAAATATTTATATATTTTCAAAGGATGGATCTTTAAATTTTAAAGTAAGGATATATATTTTATCGTTCTCAAATAAATGTTCAATGATCCATACAAGTGAGGATTAAGGATGCATAGGGGGAATATTTAGATCAACAAAAGAATGTGAGAAATGTTCTTGAATTCAACCTTGATTATGATGGAATAATAAGGTTCATGAATCGGGTTTGTATTCCTCAAATACCAGAACTAAAAAAGGATCTATTAGAAGAGGCTCATAGTTCTTCATTATCTATTCACCCTAAAATCACAACTATGTAGATGTACATGAAACTTTATTACTGGTGGGATGGAATGAAAAGATATGTTACCAAATATGATTCTTGGTGCATGGTTTTCCAACAAGTTAAGGCTAAGAGATAGAATTATAAGGGTATTTTAAAACTGTTTCCCATACCAGAATGGAAATGGGAAAACATCACTCTGGAATTTTTCATCAAACTTCCCAAAACATATAAATTACATAATGATAAATGGGTTATAGTTTATTTCCTTACGAAGTCGGTAAACTTCATTACTATTAGATGATATTTCTCTCTTGATGTGATTTACAGGATATATGTAAGGGAAGTGGTAAGATTGAATGAAGTACCAATTTCCATTATATATGACCAGTATCTCAGGGTTACCTCAATCTTCTGGAAAGGTCTTCAATAAGATCTAGGTACAGTGTTATTTTTAAGCACAAATCATCAACCTTTGTCAAACGGTCGGTCTGAGAGGAAAATACAAAATATATATAACATTTTGAGAGCTTGCTCAATGGATTTCAAAGGTGGTTGGGATCAACACCTACACTTGGTGGAATATTCATACAATAATTACATTCACTCCAGTATTCAGATAGTTCCTTATGATGCCCTCTTTTGAAATAAGTGTAGAACTCCAACTTGTCAGGTTGAAGTTGGGGAAAAATATATTGGTAACTGATCGTGTTGATGAAATACAAGAAACGGTTAGAACTACTCAACAATACATAAGAGAATAACAGAGTCGGCAAAAATTTATACTAGAAACCAATGAAAAGACCTAGAGTTTGAAGTTGGTGACAATGTCTTTCTACAAATATCTCCCTGGAATAGAGTAATGTGATTTGGAAATAAGGGAAAGATTATCCCAAGGTATATCATTCCTTTATAAATTCTAGATCACATTGGGAAGGTAGCATACCTATTGGTGGTTCCACTAAATCTATCTCATGTTAATTATGTGTTCTATATATCTCTCCAAAGAAAGTACATACCCAATACTTTATATGTAATAAATTCAGAATTTGTACCATCATAGAAATATCTTTCATGTGAAGAAAAACTGATTGAAATTTTAGAATGTAGCAAAAAAATCATTGAAAAAAGACCACTCGCATGGTTAATGTTTTTTGGAAAATCCACCAATTTGATAAGCTATGTAGGAACTTGGGGATATGATAAGGGAGATATATCATTATATTTTTATATCCAAGCGACGAATTTCATGGGAGAAATTTAGTTTAATGGGGTTAGAATGTAACACTCGAATGTTTTTATGAAATATTTTCTCCAAAGAATTTTAATTCCACAGTAGCATGTATTGCATTAAATTGTTAGTTAAAACAAACCATGGGATGAACTTATTATAAAATTACCATTTTAACCTAGCTATTACGTTTGTAGGAATAAATATAACTAACTTATGAAAATTATTATTGAGTTTATTCACTACAAATTATTTATAAATAATATAAATCAATTATATAATTGAATTTTGGTATTAATAAATTGAGTGAATTACTTTTAGTAAACAAAATTAATGAAATATATATGTTATATACTAACTAAAATATTTCTTATATTCGTACAATAGATATTTTTGTCATAGGGTATGAATAAACCCTATTTGATATATTAAAATAGATATTTTTTAAAAGGGTAATCTTCTACATTTTAACGGAGAAACCCTTTTAAATTATGATTTTGACATATTAATAATTTATATATGACAAAAAAATATTATTTGGAATAATTATTTAATAATTTACTTTTTATTAAGTTTTAATATTTTTCTGATAACTTTCAATTTTTCATGAAAAGTAAAAATACAAAAAAATTAATTGAAAATAATTTTTTCATAAAATTACTTTATATGGATAAATTATATTATTTAATTGTTTAAAAGTATAAATAGAATATATTTTCTTTTTTAAATATAATTTGTGTCACTAGAATTAATTTTACATTGAATTCTTATGTAAAAACATTTAAACTTCTATGTTTTGAATTTTGAAAAATGGATTCCATATTTGTAATCAGTAGGTACAAATTATGTATATAACATTATTTTATTTCTTGGAATTATGAATAGTAACATAGGTAATGTTTTATTAATATAGTAATAGAGTAAATCATGAAATTAAGGGTAGTAATACAATTATAAAATATCCCTAACACTTGTATTAATATCATTGGAGGAGCATGTTTTGACCTATATCATCCGTGGGTCAAATGGTGTCCTTTTGAAGCTACTTGGATGACATTAGGACATTTCATTTATTTTATTTAAAGGAAAGTAAAATATATCTCACTAAAATTTTAATAACTCAATTAGTTTTTTATGCAAGGTTATACAAAAGATAAATTATATTATAAATACTCATTTTAAATATAATATGTTTTCATTATCATGTTAATTTAATTATAATTTTAGGAAATTAAAAATTACCTTAAAGTCTTATACTTTGATGATGTAAAAAATTAATTAATTGATGAGAAATCAATAAAGAAATTTCAATTAAAATAGTAATAAGCATTAAGAGATCCAAAAACTTGAAAAAATCTTATTTGTTTATATATTTACCATAACCATCCAAGATTCGAGTTATTGACCATTTGGAGCCTAATATACGAGATTGTGGAATATATATTATTTTACTTAAAGCGATGTTAAAGTTGTCACATTCATAATTTAAAAAGTATAACATTTTAAATGTTGGATTTTATATAAGATAAATTAGACTACATATATTCTTATGAAAGATAGAATATTTATATTAATCATAGTATATTATTTTTAATTTTTATTCAAAAAATATTTTTATTAAATAATTACACAAAATCGATATAGTAATTATCTTATTAATAGAGATAACAAATAAATGTTATTAAAAATTAGTATAATAACTATAAATTGGGATAATTAATATATCTATGGAATTTTTAATATTATCTTAATCACATGGTAATATAATAAAATAGTTAGTCTGATGTTAACATGTTATCTTAATATTTTTAAAAAACAATGAATTGAATAGTTTCAAAATTGACACGATTGATTATTTATCAAAATAATGAATTATTAAATTATATAAAAATCATAAAACATTTTTCAAAAATATAGAAAAGTTATTGTGTGGTCTATAATGTTCTAATGTATTTATTTATGGTCTAATTGACATTAAATAAGTAAATATTTAACCATTTTAATAGTGAAATATTTGTTAACCTAGTTTAAAATTAAATAGAATAACTGGGTGTTGATTAACATGATAATGTTTAAATTGATAGAAACAATTCCCTAGAATATATGGGTTTATGATATTACAAACCTATATCATCTTGTATTTAAAATATGGTCATTTTTCGGTTTTTTGGATGGGTTTTAGTTTAGTAACAATTCATATTTATAGAGATCTCAAAAGTTTCCCTAAACTCAATAATCAAAAGGGATCCTCCTCTATCACCTCTTAATTTCACATTGGTCCTTAATTATAGTCCATAACCTACCATTTTACCTTATAAAATGCTCTATTTACATTATATTTGTTATGGTATTCTTAAAATATCAACTCTAGTGCTCTAAGAAGAGATTTAGAGGAAGCACGTCGAAGAAGAGGTAATCTCCTCTTCTAATTCATTCAAACTTATTTATAATTATACTTCCTCTTCATGATTTATTTCATTATAAAGTAATAATTCTCATATAAACTATATATCGAGATGTTATTATGATTATTTAGAAAAAATAGTACACTTTCTATTCATCATATGAAAAACAAAATCGTCATGTGTGCGTACGTACGACTTACCATCTCCATGTCCTGGTGTAATCTATTTTTCACCACCACCTTACATGGATATAATGATGTAAATAATAACTATATATTATTATTATAACATGATATTGATTCTGAAATATTATACAACATTCAATTAATACTATCCCACAATTATTAGAATGATATTTTTATTCATGCGTACGTACGACCTACCGTCTCCACGATGCAATGTGATTATTTCTACATGATCTTTATTAAAGCATTATTATATAAATTTATAGAATGAGTAAATATGATATATATAATATTAATATAATTTTTTAATGATATAATAATGACTTATGAAGGAGAACCAGATCTTATTAGACAAAACATACATACGAAAATGAAGTAGTTAATACCCAAATAACAAGTCATAATGAAATTTTATTAACAAACAGATGATAATATGATCATATATGATATCATAAAAATTACTATGATTATTAAATAATTCAATGTAATTATTTAAATAATTATTCCATAGTTTTGGATACATACAAAGGAAACCAGGCCTAAAAGGTTAGGGATAATTTCACAATCTAATTATTATCAAAGAATTTTTTATACATAATTATTTACTGTTGTATATTTATCATCAATGTCCATGTTTCCGGATTATGTAATATTATTTATATTCTTATAAAATTGTTTAAAATTCAATTTTAACCATTGGTTAATTTTTATTAAATGGTATGAAAGAGATCATTTGTCATTATTTGATCCGAGTTACTTTTTGACTTTTTCATCAAAAGTATGAGGAGAATGTTTTTTTAACTTATACGACATGTACTAATTTTTACATCTTTATAATTTATTATTTCCATGCATATTAATTCACCCAATTTCATGTTTATTTTCAAATAAATTCTTTTATTTTAATATTTCATAACATTTTGAGAAAATAAAATTTTTTGGAATAAGAAAGGATATTTTCATCAAGAATTAATTTATCGTGTTTTATCAAAATAAATTTCCATCTAAGATGACATTATTTTAATAGTTTTAGGATTATAGACCTATTATTACTATTTTTTATTGTGTTTGTGAGGTAATTATATTTATGAAATCTATTTTTTATAGGGATTATAATGAAATGATGTTTAAGAAACCCCTTTTTCCATGGGTTATGCTATGATAAATGATTTATATTTTAGTGGAATATGTAATAATGATTTCATTATGAGATGGGTGGTACATATATATCCTTCCAATTCATTTTGTAAAGATTTATATCTCGTGAGATATACATGGTTAGAACTGTAAATGATCTCGATTTAGTATTACAGGGTTGGATCGATGTGTGAACTCTATTAATTAATGGACTTTATCTACTATAATTGTCTGGGAAATGAGACTTGGATAATATGAAATGATTTTATATGCATATGTGTCTGACACCAAACATCATAAATTATGTTATTAATTTTGGGATTACATTCATTGATTCTTATGAACATTTATGATTTATCCCCTAGTATAATATCATGATCTTTCATATACATGATAAGAATTTCAAATATTATGTTCTCATGTCTTATGATTATGATATGATTGATATCTCATGGGTTTACCCTTACTAGGAATTTGAGCTCACCCAATTATATGTTTCTTTTACCTATGTCATGACGAAGTGTATTATGTATGATATGTAAAAAATCGGTCTAGTTGTGACAAAATAAGTGGGAGATAATGAAGATGTCTTATGAACCAGGTGTTATGTTTCCCAGTTTCTAAATACGTTATACCTATGTGGTACTATCATGGATATAGAGACCATTTATTTATATACATTGATATCACTTCATAATGGATATATATTTCTTACAAAATATAACAAAACCATTACATGACCTTATATGTATACTGTCTTTAGAAACTGGGAAACATAAACAACTGGTTCATAAAACATCTACATTTCCTCCCATTTATTTTATCATAACTAGACTCATTTTTGGAATATCATACATAATACATTTATTCATGTCCTGGGGAAAATAAACATATAAAAATATGATCTCAAATGCTCAGTAAGGGTAAAAAAATGAAATAACAATCCTATCACATTCATAAGAACATAACATTTGAAAATATTATCCAGCATATAAAAGATCACAATATCATGTCACGGGATATATCATAGAAGTTCAAAGTAATCCCAAAATTCATAACATAAGACATTAAATTTTTGGAATGCACATATAAGTATATAAAATCATTTTATATTAGTCAAGGCTCATTTTCATGACCATCAGAGCGGACAAAGTCCATTACTGAACTGATTTCTCTTCTCATTCCAACCTTGTATTACTGAACAAGATTTAATTTCCATTACAGACATGTCTATATCATGAGATATAAATCTTCACCTAATTAATTGGAGGGATATATAGGTCCCACACATCTCATAATCAAATAATTATTACATGTTCTACAAAAATATAAACCATTCATTATAGTATAACCCATGAAATAAAATGGGATTCATAAACATCATTTCATCATAACATAATCCATATAAGAAAAATGGATTTAATAAAAAGAATTACATCAAAAAAACAATAAAATCAAAGTAATAATAGGGATATAAACATAACCCTATTTCATCTTATATGGAAAATAATTTCAATAAAACACTTGAACTTAATTCCAGAGGAAAATAACCTTCCTTTTTCAAAGATGTTTTCTTTTCTCAAAATGCCATGAAATTTTAAAAGAAAATAATTTATTTGAAAATAATATTGAATTTTTGTAGTGTAATCTTCATGGAAAAAAGGTGTCATGAAACCATAAATATCCATTCATTCCATTTAAGTTAAAAAACATTCTCCTCGTACTTTTGTTAGAAATGTCAAAAAGTACCTCAAATCGAATAACGAAAAAAGATTACTTTCATACCATTGATTTTTTTTACTAAAGTGTAAAATTAACTTTAAAAGTTTTTAGAATAATATAAATAATATCACATAATTAGAAAAATTACATGTGGATGATAAATATACCCCCAAAAATAATAATTCTTGAACAATCTCAGATAAAATGAGATTTGAAAATTTATCCCTTACCTGAGGCCGGATATGCTTCGTATATATCTGAACATCATATATAATTATATAAATAATGTTACTGATTTATTCCAGAATCATAATATTTTTTATGATAATATTTGTTATTTCATCTATTTGTTAGTAACATTTCATTATTACTTGTTATTCGGGTATTAACCAGTTTATATTCTCATCTATGTTTTTTCAGATATGTTATTCTTCCTCTTTTTAGGTTATAGTTATATCATTTAAAAAATAGAATTAGTATAATATATAAAATATTTATTCATTAAATTCATTTATATAATCATGGTTTAATGAATATTATGTAGAACGAACCACATCGCATCGTGGAGACGGTAAGTCGTACAAATGCATGAGGGATGATATTGTTCCCATAATTGTTGATCAATATTGAATTGGATGGTTTATAGTATCTCAGAATTAGTATCATGTTATATTAATCATATATAGTTATTATTTCCACCATTATACCCATCCATGAAATGTGATGCTGAAAATATATATTACACCACGATGTGGAGACGGTAAGTCGTACGTACGCACGCGCGGTGATTTCATTTTTCATAGGATGGATAAAAGGTGAAATAAGATTGTTTAATATTTATAATAAAATATCAGTATATAATTAATACTTATGTTATTACTTTATTATGAAACAACAAAATAAGAGGAAGTATAAGAAGAAATAAATTTGAATGAATCGGTAGAATAGATTACCTCTTCCTCGGCGTGACCCCTTTAAATTTCCTCTTAGTACACTAGAGTTGGTCTTTTGAGGTGACCAAAACCTCTATAATGTAACTAGAGAAGTTTAGAAGACAAATGGTCATGGTTTGGATGAGAATTAAGGCTAAAAATGGATTGAATAGGAGATGGAGGAGGTTCCCTTTTATAAGACAGGAGAGTGGCACTTTAGGAAACTTTCAAAAATATTAATTTATAATAAAATCAAAACCTACAAAAAAACCTCCAATGTGTCCCAAATTAAAAGATGAGACGAGATAGGGGTAAAATATAATCAACCAATAAATTTTTTACAACTTATATTGTCAATTTAAACATTATATTTTTTACTTGACACTTATTTATTCTATTAAATTTTAATTTTGGTAATAATATTCTAGATATTTAATGGTAAAGAATATTTACGTATTTGATGTTAATTGACCATAAATGAATACTTTATACAATTTTAAACCCTATAATTATCACTATTTAATTATTAAATATTTTTATAATTTTTAAATAGTTTAATAAAATGTTATGTTTATAAAATGTCAATAGTGTCTATTTTGAAACTATACATTTATAAGACTTTAAATAAAATTCACACAGAAGATAAATTGAAACCAAAATATTTAATACACTCCTAAAATGTCATAGTCACCTAGAAAATTCTTGGAGCACATTAATTAGTTCATATGATATTTCTTTTAATATTTTTAAAACCATTTATTTGATATATCTATTAATAAAATAATTTCTACATCGCTATTGTTTCATCATTAATGGTAATTATTTAATCTATAAAAATTATAAATAAATTTATATGATGTATGTAATTATTTTAAAATTACATAGACTATCTATATTTGATTTTATCACCTATTTATCCATATTTTAAAATTAGTTACTTATATAAAATGAGATTGTGACATTTTGTCTATTTCATTAGTTTTTATTACATTCATGTCATCTTCATAGGTAAGTGGCCATAAAGTGATCTCATTTAGAATAATAGATGATAACTGCGGAATTTAGTCATCTAATAGGATTCTTACAGGTGTTATGTTAATTTTATAATATTATGTATACCCTTAATTACCCAATTTACCTTTAACGTTGGTCATAAAAATAATTATCATAGTTACTATTCATAATGAAAAATAAATAAAATTAGCTTATTATCATAATTTTAACATAAAAATTCAAAATATGGAATCCATTTTTCAAAGTTCAAAACACAAAAGTTACAGTAATTAATTTAAAATTAATCCCATTGTTGACAATATGGGTTTTAATAGTTAAAACATTGCAAAAGATTGAGATGTTTTTACCTATGAATTCATTGTAAAATTAATGATAATGACATAAATTATATTAAATGATAAAAATATAATCTATTTATAATTTGAAATCATTAAATATTATAATTAAACCATATAAATTATCTTGATCAAAAAAGTTGTTTTTAAATAAAATTTATCGTATTTTTACAATTCATTACAACATGAATGTTATCAGAAATTTATCCAAAGTAAATTTTCAAATCCCACTTCAAAATAACATGTCTATATTTTCATATATATATATATATATTATTAATGGGTAAAAATCATAATTTAAAATGGGTTTTCCATTCGAAGGTGTAAAATTGACCTTAAAAAAATATATCAAATAGGGTTTTATTGATAACCTATGACTAAAATATCCATTGGATGAATATAAAAAATATATTATTAAGTATATAATAGATATATATCTTATTGATTTCATTACCAAATGTAATTCACTCTAAAATATAAATATCAAATTGATTTATATTTTTCATAATGCATTTTCAAAAGTTAGTTATAATTATTCTTGCTAACCTAACGGCTAGGCTATAATGGTAATTTTATAATAAGGGTGTCACACAGTTCATTTAAACTAACTATTGAATGAAAAGAAAGATACTGAATAATAAAAAATATTTAAAGAAATATTTCCTAAAAACATCCGGGTGTTACATTCTACCCCCCTTAAACTGAATTTCACCCTAACAATTCATCACTTGGAAACAAATAGATGAAAATAATTCTCCCTCATAATATCTTCAAGTTCCCATGTAGCTTATGAAAATTAGTGGTTCCTCCATAAAACATTAACCAAGATAGTGGTATTGTTTCTTTGAACTTTTTTTCTACGATCAATAATCTCTATTAATTATTCTTTATAAGAAAGATATTGCTCTAGTGGTATGCATTATGAGCTTAGTACATGTGAAAGATAGGGTATGTACTTTATCAGGAGAGATATATGGAATAGATCATAAACTTTAGAGAGATTCGATGGAAGCTCCAATTTGTAAATTACCTTCCCATCACGATCCAGAATTTCAAAAGGACCGATATACCTAGGGCTCCACTTTACCTTCATTTCAAATCACATTACTCTGTTCTAGAGAGATATTCGTAAGAACATCTTATCACCCACTTCAAACTATAGGTCATTTATTCGGTTGTCATCATAACTTTTTTTTTGACTCTGAGCTTCTCTTATGTGTTTTTGAATAGATCTAACCTTTTCTCCCATTTCATCAACAAGATCGTGTCCTAATAGATTTATTTCCCCAACTTCATCCCAGCAAGTTAGAGTTCTGCACTTATTTCTATATATGGATTCTTAAGGATCTATCTGAATACTGGAGTGAAAGCTATTATTGTAATAAAATTACACTAATGGTAGGTGTTGATCCCAACTAACTTTGAAATCTATAGAGAAAGATCTTAATATTTCTTCAAGATTTTGAATTTTCCTCTCAGACTGACCGTCTGTCTCAGGATGATAACTAGTGCTGAAACAAAACTCTGTATCCAGATCATGCTGAAGAACTCACCAAAACATTGAGGTAAAAATTGGTCTCGGATCAGATAGAATGGAAAGTGGTATTCAATGAAATATTTCCACTTCCATTACATATATTTGGGCAAGGTAATCAAGAGAGAAATCCTCTCTAACTGCAATGAAGGGTGCTAAATTCAAAAGGCGATAAACTATAACCCAGGTAGCATTACTGCCAATGGATGTTTTCAGAACTACGATGACAATTTCTGTAGTGATGTTTTCCCATTTTCATTCGGGTATGGGTAATGGTTGTAACATCCCCTTATAATTTTGTCTCTCAGCCTCAAATTGCTGACAAACCAAACATCGAGAGACATATTCGCCAACTTCTCTTTTCATTCCACCCCACTAGAAGTACTATTTCAGGTCTCTATACATCATTGGGATTCCATGTTGAATAGAGAATGGAAAACTTTGAGCCTCATCCAATAGATGATTCATTAATTCTGGTATTGTAGGAACACGAACCCGGTTCCTGAACCTTATTATTTCATCAAAATAAAGGTGGAATTCAGGAACATTTCTCACATTCTTTTTGTAACTCTATATCTTCCTTTTGTGACTATTTAATCTTATCTTGTATAGATGGTTGAACATTCATTTTAGAAAGATAGTATTTCTACCCTTCCTTAAAAATTTCAATATCCATACTTTGAAAATCCATAAATATTTGATCTTTTTAGATCCTTATCATGAATAAACTAGCATGGTCTTTTTGTCTCAAAGTATTTTCCACCATGTTCACCTTCCTAGTGTGGTAATGTATTGAGTAGTCATAATCATTAATCAACTCCAACCATCTTTTTTGGTGCATATTCAGATCTTTTTTTGTGAAAATATACTTTAAACTTTTATGATCAGTATAAATATCACATATTTCACCATAAAGACAATGCCTCTATATTTTTAATGCAACGATTACCGTAGAAAACTCCAAATCATGAGTTGGGAAATTTTTCTCATGGATTTTCAACTGTCGCGAGAAATAATCTATCACCATATCTTTTTTCCTGAGAACACACCCCGACACCTTCTTGGATGCATCACTATATATCACAAACCTTTCTCCACTACAAGGCAGTGTGAGTATAGGTGCACTGGATAACAATATTTTTAGCCCTTTGAAATTATTTTCACATTCCTCTATCCAAATGAATATATATCCTTTCCAAGTCAACTTGTTGATTATATTAGATAATCGTGAAAAATATTTCACAAAACGTCGATAATATCCAACAAAACCAAGAAATATTTGGATCTCAGTTACCGTTGTTGGTCTTGACCATCATTCAGTAACCTCTTTTTTTTGCTGGAGCCAAAAATATCCTCTCGCTTGAGATTATGTGACCCAAAAAAGAAACATTTTGAAGACAAAATTCACACTTGGTAAATTTGGAATAAAGATTCTCCTTTTTCAGGGTATTCAATACAATTATCAAGGTATCATCATGTTATTTCTTTCTCATTGAATAAAAAAAATATCATCTATAAAGACAACCACAAACAGATCAAGATCGTCTCTAAAGACTCTATTCATTATATCTATAATGATAGTTACCACATTAGTAAGTCCAAAGGTCATAATGATAAATTCATAGTGTTCATACCATATACAGAATGTCATCTTTGGTATATCCTCGTTTTTTGACCCTTAATTGATGATATCATAAATGAATATCAATCTTGGAAAAGTATTGAGCTCTGCGTAGTTGGTAAAATAAGTCATCAATGTAGGGAAGAGGATATTTTTCCTTGATAAAGATCATGTTAAGTTCAATATAATCAATTAAGAGTCTCATTAATCCATCTTTATTCTTAACAAACAGAACATGTTCTCCCCAAGGTAATGCATTAGGGCCTATGAATCCTTTATCATAATTATCTTGGAGTTGTTTCTTCAAATCTTGCAAATAAATTGGGGCCATTGAATAAGGTGTCTTTGAAATAGGAATAGCTCTTGGTATGAGTTATATTAAAAACTCAACTTCACGTTTTGGTGGAAGACCTAAAAATTCCTCAATAAAGACATCGTCAAACTCTCGTAGAATGGGAATATTCTTAATCATGAGTATCTCTCCAACAATTTTGGATAAATAACCTTGATTTATTGGAATCAAGACCCATAAGATGGTTCAAATTTCTACTGGAAGGTTATATTCATCATTGAATCGATAGATGATTATTAATTGATCTGGAATATGATATTTGACATCCCCACTTTGGAAATTTATATGAGATCCATATAAATAAATCCAATCCATGCCAAGAATCGCATAAAATTTTACTATAAGAAGGATCACATGATTTACAGGAAGCACTTTCCCAAAAATTTCAATTAGAGAAGAATTATATAATTTTGATGCGACCATTGTGACATTAATAGTTTTCACAGCTAACTCAACATCTAATTGTTGAGGTAATATGGAGATACCCATAGAAATTTATTTAGAAATAAAAGACTAGGTGGTTTTATAATAAAATTAAAAAATTTATACTTTGGAGTGTATGGTAAGTATATCTTTCACCACTTCATTATCGTAATCCACATCGTTGATATTTATTGCATGTGACTTTCCTTTGTCTTTGGACGTAAGAGATTTTTGGTGTCGTTCATCATTAATAACCCTTGGATTAGGAAATTTTTTGCTATAATTCCCCCTTTCCTTGCACTTGTTACATTGATGTGTAGGAGGTGCATTCTGTGTATCCTTTTCTTTGTTCGCATAATTAAACATCTTTTTCCCATCACATCGGCAATCAATTTACCTATGACCATATTTTCCACACATAAAACATTTTCTAGTCCCTTTAAGAAAATTCCCTCTGTGTTTCTTTCGACACTTTGTGCATAAGGGAAAAGTCATCTTCTTTTCAGTGTGGTCTTTATATTGTCCTTTGAATTCCATTTTACTATCCTTATCAAACCCATATGACTAATGGGTTACTCCATTATCCATATCATCCTTGATAGAACATCAAAAAATTTCATTGTAGCTATTTAAGTCCCTTATGGATAATTCACTTTGGAGACTTGTTTTTATTCCACTAAAGAATCGATCAATCTTAATCTTAGTTTGGATAATAATTCCAAAAGTGCACTCTGCATGTCTTGTAAAATATGTTCATAAGTACCAATGGATTCATCATCCTTTTTATTAACATCAATGAAATCCTTCAACATATTTGTTTGAAGAATATGAGGAATGTACTTTTTGAAAAATAAGTTCTTGAACTCGTCCTATTCCATGGACTCAATTTCGTCTATTTGACTCATATTTTGGATAAGATTCCACTATTGATCAGCTTCACCATCCAAACAATATACTACTAAGATGACTATATCATGTTTAGAACATTGTATAACTAAAAATTTCTTTTCAGTGGTACTGATCCATTGATTATCCATTTATGGATCAGAAGAGGCGCTGAATGAAGGTGGATGTTTCCTCATGAAGGATTCAACAGAATGTTTCTCCCTAATTTTTTCATTTGGAAGTTTAGCATGATTCATAGATTGAGAATTTTTTGTGGGCATAGATACAAGTTTTTTCATTCCATCTCCCATAAAATATGGTTTCTCATGGGGAAAATCATTTCATTGTTCGTCACATTCATCATTAACACGGTTCCTTCGGGTTCCAGCCATTGACTAAAACCTAGAAAAATAGTGTGAGAAACACTAATCATCACAGGAAAACCACATAATCAAGAATAAAATATCCATTTAGTACAATTTATTTTTTATCCTAGGTTATTCGTTTTCATTTCTAAAACATTAGGATTGTATCCTATACTTACACATATCCTTAAGGCTTTCTCATCCTAGTTTCCAAATCTTAACTATACCTTTCCTCTGATACAAACTATAGTGACCCATTCTTTACATACATTGATATCACTTCAGAATTGAAGTATATTGATTAAAAAATATAACAAAACCATGATAGGACCATATAGGTATAGCGTCCTTAGAAACTGGGAAACATAAACAATTGGTTTACAAAACATATGCATTGTCTCCTGTTTATTTCATCATAACTAGACTAATTTTTGGCATATCAAACTTAATACCCTTCTTCACGTCCTGGGGAAAAGAAACATATAAAAGGTTGAGATAAAATTCTCATTAAGGTGAAAAAAAATTAAATAACAATAATATCATATTCATAAGAACATAACATATGAAAATCTTATCCTGCATATAAATTATGACAATATCATGTCATGGGATAAATCATAGAAGTGTAATGTAATCCCAACATTCATAACATAAGACATGAAATTTTGTGGGATGCACACATAAGCATAGAAAATCATTTAATATTAGCCAAGGCTCATTTTGAACACTATCATAGCAGATAAATTCCATTATGAACCAATTTCTCTACTCGTTCCAGCCTTGTATTACTGAAACAGATTTACTTACTGATCCAGCCATGTCTATCTCATGAGACATAAATATTTACCCAATGAATTAGAGGGATATGTAGGAAAAACCCATCTCATAATTCAACCATTCTTAGATGTTACACAAAAATATAAATCATTCATCATAGCATAACCCATGAAATAAAATGATATTCTGAAAAATCATTTCATTATAACATAATTCATATAAGATAAATAGACTTCATAAAAACAATTCTATGTAAAAGACAATAAAATAAAAGTAATAATAGGGATAAAAAAATTACCCTACTTCATCTTATATGGAAAATATTTTTTATAAAACACTTGAACATAATTCCTTAGGGAAATATCCATTCTTTTTCAAAAATGTTTTATTTCCTCAAAATGCAATGCAATTTTAAAAGATAATAATTTAGTTTAAAATAATCATGAAATTTTTTAGAGGAATATTCTTGGACATGAGATGAGATAATGTTATAATCGCATCAACAAATAGATTTTGGACAACTTATTTTTTCAATTTAAAACTTATTGTTTTAATTGACACTTAGTTATTCTATTAAATTTTAATTTTGGTAATAACATTCTTGATATTTAATGGTAATGAATATTTACTTGTGTGGATTTAATTGACAATAAATGGATAATTTATTCCATTTTAAACCTTATAATTATTAATTTTTAATTTTTAATTTTTTTTATAATTTCTAAATAATTTAATAAAATTTTATGTTTATAAAATGTCAATAGTGTCAATTTTGATACTATTCATTTATTAGACTTTAGATAAAAATCACACAGAAGATAAATTCCAAAAAAAAATTTATTACACTACTAACATTTCATATTCACCTATAAAATTTGTGGAGAACATTAATTAGTTTATATGTTATTTATTTTAATATTTTTAAAACCATTTATTGGATATTTCTATTAATACAATAATTTCTACATAATTATTATGTCATCATTATTGGTAAATATTTAATATTTAAAAATTATAATTAAATTAATATGATGTAGTTAAATCTTTTATCTTTCTCGAGACTATATATTTTTTATTTTATCTAATATTTATCCATATATTAAAATTGATATGTATATATAAAATGATAATATGATATTTTTTCTATTTCATTAGTTTTTATTACATTCATGTCATTTTCATAGGTAAGTGTCCATAAAGTGATTCCATTTCAAACAATAGAAGATAAGGGTATAATTTAGTTCTAATAGGATTTTTACAGGTCTTAAATTAATTTTATAATATTATTTTTACCATCAATTACCCGATTTACCTTTAAACATGGTAATAAAAATAATTACCAACGTTACTATTCATGATGCCAAAAAATAAAAGTAACATATCAAGATATTTTAGAAATACTGATTCCAAATATGGAATCCATTTTTCAATATTCAAAACAAGGAAGTTTTAGTAATTAATTTAAAATTAATCCTATTGTTGAGAAAACAGGTTTTAAAATTTAAAACATTAAAAAAGATTAAAATGTTTTAGCTATGAATTCATTTTAAAATTAATGATAATGACATATATTATATTAAATGGTAAAAATATATTCTATTTTTAATTTATAACCATTAAATATTATAATTTTATCATATAAATTGTCTTTATGAAAAATGATGTTTTTAATTAAAATTTTGCATATTTTTACTGTTCATCAAAACCTTAAAGTTAGCAGAAATTTATCCGAAATTTATCCAAAGTAAATTTTTATATCCTACATAAAAATAAAATGTTTATGTTTTCATATATAAATTATTAATTTGTCAAAACCTTAATTTAAAATGGTTTCTCCATTCAATGGTCTAAAATTAACATTTTTTTAAAAAAACACATCAAATAGGGTTTTATACATAACCTATGACTAAAATATCCATTGGATTAATATCAAAAATATTTTATTAATTATATAACAAATATATATCTTATTAATTTTATTACTAAAAGTAATTCAATCTAAAATACAAATATCTAATTGATTTATATTTTTCATAACATATTTTCATAAATTAGTTACAATTATTTCCACTAACCTAACTGCTATTCTATAATGTTAATTTTATAATAAGGGAATATCATGGTTCATTTAAACTCACAATTGTGTGTAAATAAAGATATGGAAGAATAATAATTATTTAAAGAAAACATTTCATAAAATCATCCAGGTGTTACAGTGGATTTGTTATATTTTGTAATGAATATTCTTAAATTTTGAAGTGTTATCTATCTATGTAAATTAAGGGTCATTATAGGTATTTAATACCATATAATAGTAGATATTACATTCCATTTAGAGGGTAGATCTCAGAGTACTTTCATCTCCTAATCAAAGTGTGAAATTGGTGTTCCCAAGGAAGAAACACCATTGGCTATCATTGTAAATCTCTAATTCATATTGGTGGTTCTTTCACCACTATAAATTCTGAAAGTATTAAATTTTAGCTCTATAGTAGTGTACCTTAATAGTCTGAAAATGTATGTTCCATTATAGGTAACAATAATAGTTTACCATATTTTATATGCATTAGAACATTGAGAAACTATATTCAATACATATAGAACAAGTCCACATATAATTTCATTCACTTTCCTGGAATTGATATCATATTTAGCCTATTTTCTAGAATCCCATGTTTATGGTTTTCCAGGGATTAGATAAGGAGTCAAAATCATCAAGTATACTTTATATCCAAGATTTTTCAAATTGATAATCATATGAGCCTTCTAGTATCCATAATTATCCCCACTAATGTAAGGATCATAGAACATGTACATACCATCATTTAGTTCATTCATTTATATTTTTATTAGTATATACCTTTTACATTGAACTCACTAGGGCTTCAGCTTCATTCTTCAGAAAGTAACCCTCTAATAACAATTTTTAGGTCAGAATATTTCAATGATACATAATAGAGGATAATTGTGTCTTTTCAATACTTTTATAAATATTTAGAATGTTAACCTTCTTCATGATTTATAAATATAAAAATTCCTCTTCTTTAATTAAGTTGAGAAGTGGATAAATAGAGAATAATAACACATATGTTTTTATAGTGCTTCTAGGAAAATATATCCACTAGTCCACTCCAAAAAGACTCTCTTAGTGATCTTGATTCTTTTAACTAGTAATTTCCTCTTATAACAAGACCATAAAAATTGAGTACAATAAGTTGAAACATTTACAATATGGCTTTTACAATTACTTTTGGTTCATTTACAGGGAACTCTAAATCCACAACTTATTCTATGAAATTGATCATCCAATAATTATTATGTTTGAGTAGCTCATACTCTAATAAATAAATTCATATTGATTTGATTGAATAAACATATTCCTATTCATTTGTTTTGTATAAAATAAAATAAAATGGATCTTCTTCTTTAAATATAAATGTTTTCAAGAAGTAATTGCTTTTATTACTTCTTGGTTTCAAATGATCTCTAATAAAAATTTAAATAGACAAATAGTAGTATTAACTATTAATTTGCATTTTTCACAACACAATATTGATAGGAGTATATCTCTAAAGTGTATATTCATTATAATAATATATATTCTTGATCTTTTTTATTTTTCAATAGTACATTATTCAAAAATATATTTCACAAAAAAATATATAAAAAATAAGCATTCTATTTAACAAGAGAAACTTGGGTTAGTTTCAGTTGAATCGATCGAAGAAGATCTCCTAACAAACAATGATCATTTTAAATATAAATCATTAAAATATATTATAAAATTACCTTTGAAATAGTTTCAATTTAATATATTTAATAAGATCCATTGAATTCGTTACAAAATAGCTTTAAAGTGATATTCACTTCTGGTGATATCGCTACAGAAAACGTAGAAAATATCTTAAATTTAAATCTATGTCATTACCAGTATAACTTATGGATCCTTCATGTAATGAAAAACTATAAAATCAAGGTTGACAACATACATTTTTTTTCAAACATAGGTTTGATTAACCTTAAATTTATTCACCAATCATAGGGTGTCTTCCAAATTTATGGTTTATGAACCATAATTTTCCAACACCATAGGGTATATGATCCATACATTTTCTTCCGGACATAAGGTTCCCAAAAAATACACTAATATTATAAATGTAGGGTATGAAAAATGATTCATGAATATATTTAAACATGTCAAGAATATATAATCAAATTATTTCACCTATAAATAAGATAATTTTTTCATGAAATATATTCTTGAAAAATTATAATTGTAATTTCATTTGAAAAATAAATAAGGGTATTTATGACCAAAAATATAATTAATATTATAATATTATTGTGGAGAAAATACATACCCAACCCCCAAGTCTTCTAGAAACTCCCACAGGTTATTTTCAAATGATAATGTATGTGGGCATTATAAGAAATTTACATATTGACGATGGTTTTTTTGTAGAGGTTTCTATAACCGATTATAATCAATGATCTCCAAATATCTATCATTTTATTAGTGTATATTTAATATTTACCATTTATAATTAATTATTAGTGTTTTTCTAAAAAACATTCACCAAATTTGTATTTAATAGTGATTTTGAAGAAAAACTCTACTAATAGAGACGCATATCAGAGCATGGATCTCTGGTATTTCATCCTCCTTTATCACATGATTCCATAAAATTTATTCTATCTCCCAATAACTCCATCCATCTAGGGTGTCCACCCCTATGATGAATCCTCCAGTATGGTGTCTTCATGGGGATACTTTGAAACCATTTCCCTCATTCAACATCATCCACATTGCCCTCCATTGACTCCTCCCGACATAGAATTATCACGAAGAGACTAATGTGACTTATCCCAAACTAAAAATCATTCTAAAATGAAGAAAAAATATATATTAAATCTATTATTATCGATAGTATATTTTTTCAAAACAATTTTTTATATTTTAAATATGTGCATGTAAAAAAACTTTATAACCATTGTATTAATTTAGTGTACATTGATTGAAAAATGAGTATAAACAATTTTTTTAAGATTAATTTTTTTATGAAATAGATATTATTTATTTCCATTGTTTAATTATATTAAATATATTTTGAATAACCAATTATTTTAATTTTCAATATGTGTATAAAACAAAACATTTATCATAATTATAATATTAGGAGGGGAAACCTATATAATTCTAAAAATTATTTTAATGTAATATAGAATAATAATTATATTATAATGTAATTAAGGATATAATAGGACTTCAGTTTCTTATTTTCATGCTACCAACATCATAGAATGAAAAATAATATGTTTCAAAAAAAATTAATTTTTTTGTTTTTGTAATTTTAATTAAAATTACCCCTCAATCCAAAACATTTTTAAACATTTTATATACTATAAATTGAGTAATAATTCTTTATACATTGAAACATGTATAAAATTTATTGTATATGTTCAAAAAATTACTTTCCTAGTTTAGATATTAAATCTATTTGAAATTTTTCATGTATATTTAACTACATTTAAGAGATGACATATTCAATGAATATTTAATTTGAAATTTTATTTAAATATGTAATTATTATATGGAAAACCTATTCATTGTAAATACACCTGATATATATGGATCATAATTTTATATCCACTTGATGATGTTATAAATTAAATTTTAGTTATACACACTTTGGATCTATGTGTGTGTGAATGGAAATTTTTCAGTTATCTTCACTCATATAAAGTTAACTAGATAAATTAAATTATATGAAAAAACCATATTCTATATTGACATTAATTAATCTTATAGATGTGTAATCAAATGATATCTTCAATTTATGCATACAAATATCTCTCCACTATATGGTTATCATTCTTCCTCTGAGACATAGACATATAAAAAATATAAAAATAAATATTGGAGTTTAAGAGATCAAATATCATCTATTATTATCAACCTTCTCTTAATAATATGTATATATTAATCTTTGAAGAAACAATATGTGTTTATCATGATCATTAATTTATTGATACTTCAAGATGAGGTGACATTAGACATATCAAATTATAATTAACCTTCATGTGACTTTCCCTAAAAAACATTGTAGTGTTTATTATGTATACAAAAATATTTAAAGGCTTCATGTTCCACCAGTTAATAATGCATAATTTATATCATAATTTTATTTTCTGATTTTTCCTCGCACATATTTTACAAATGATAATTTTTTCGAAAATAATATTTTATTACTCCATTAAATATTTTTATTATGCTTGACATGAGATTATTTAATTAATATGTTTTGTGTTTTTTATATAGATATTTATTGATATTATACAATTGGATAAATTTTGGGTTAATTTACCACAATATACATCTCTATTTATTAATGGATTAGAGGTTTTTTAGATTTTAAATTTAAAATTGATCCATATATGGAATAATAAAATTTCCATGCCCTGATTGTAATTTTTGATGATGGTTAAAAAGACATGAAGTATTTGAGAAATTTATATTTATAAAATTTCATAACAGATATCTGAATTGGAACTTACATTGGAATTAAACATTATGGAAACTTTAATGTATGACCATCATTAAAATAAACAACCCACTACCTCAATAGTGATGAATGAGAATCATAGACTTATTAATGATTTTCTACAAACCAATAATGATGAATATTATGACATATTAGTGGATCCATTGTCTAATTTTATAGATATTTTTACATGGTATTTGTTTAGTAAACAATAAAAATAGGTTTATGAATTTCTAGATGGAAAATATCTTATTCTCTAATAAGGATTTATCAAATATAAAAAAATTATCTTCCTTTCTAAAGTAGTAACATTTGAAGTTTTTATATATAATTTTTTAAAATTAATTTCATTGTTATTAGTTTTTTTATGATGAATTTTTTAAAGATAATATTTCTAAATCAAATATTGACCAAAATATTTATTTTTAACAATCCCTATATAAATTATAAAAATATACATTCATGTCCCATCGATTGAATGTTATATTTGGGGGATGAGTCAGATAGATAAGAGTGTATTAAATGTGGTACTTATTGATGGAAATTGGTGTACTATGATGAAATTATGAATGAAATAACTATAAATAAAAACAAAAAAAAACTTCGGTTAAAATTTAATATTAAATTCCATTAAAAATTTATTAAAAATATTGTTTATATATTATAAGATGATATCAAAAATAAAGTGTCATATTATAGAAATCAGCAATGATGGGTTTATAAATCATCATATATATATATAAAAACAATGAAATCATTTGATTCATCATATCCAAATTTCTCTACATGTCCTAGGTTTTTCATCTGATAATTTATACTTATGGATATAATCCATCTAGCACTGTAAATCAAACTCATAGAATATGTACATTTATATTGATCCCTTATAATCTACCTCCAATAATGATTATGTAAAAGCCTTATTTTCTTATTTTTATGATCATTTAAATAATGGAAATTCATGATAAATGAATTTATATATATCTTTGTCATATTATATAATAATTACAAGAGTTATGGGATACTAGACCCCATTCATTATGTGTGATTTCACTCTCTTTTTCCCTTGTGAGGATATTTTCTTTGTGGTCCTTAATGGGTGGTGCAGTCATCAATATGTGTTCTTATAATTATTAATTTAAGTGATGATGGCTATTTATTTTCTTTTTCAGGGAGTTGTTTTTCCTAATATTATTGGTGGTGGTTGTTCTAGTAGTTATTTTTTCTAGGAATTTTATCTAAAGAAAGGGGTATAAAATCCTAAAGAAGGTCATGGAACTCTGTTGACACTATCTCCTCTTGAACTCTAATATGGTGTCATGTTTCATCCCTCCTACATAGGTCAGTTTTGTGTGGTAGTTCTCAATGATGTTTTAGGAGGTGTTGTTCGAGTGGATGTGGTGTTCCAAGAGATGCAACCAGAGAGAGACTCATTCCATCCATTGGGTTTGGGTATTTTATCTTTCTTTTTTCTGAGATGGTCTGATAAATGTGGTGAAATTGGATTTTGATCATGTTTTTTATTGAATTCTTTGGATATTTTTTATTGAAGGAGTTTCAATGACATTGGTTTTTAGTGTTATTTATTGTCTCTTGGGGGAGGTCCCTTAGTAGAAGAAATTATAAATCATGTTGATAACTTTAGACAGATAGAGAAGATCTATACCATATATTTTTCAAGTTCTAGTACATGCTCTAGATTTGATGGTTATTTAGTTCAGGGGGTTTTCTGTGCTAGTTTATAGAAAATTCTTTTCAATGATGGTGGTTATGGTGATTTGTGTTTTTTTCTGCTGGTGGGTCACATTTCTCAAGGAAATTTCATGTGGGGGATGAGTTCTAATTAGGGTCTGGTTATAGGATAGGGACTCTAGAATCGACATTCGCTGGTAATGGGGTCATCTGCAAGTCGAGGAAAAAGATTCCTTTTATATCACCATTATGTGGTCCTACGTCTGTATTTTAATCATAAAATTTGAAATTTGAATATTTGATTTTGGTTTGGGTCTGGTTGTTTAGGTTTTATGGTTAACTCTTAACTGAAAATCAGATTTTAAAAATTTTAATAAAATATATAGAGAAAAGAGTAATGGGATAATAGTGTTGATACATATTATTATTTGAAATCCTAATATTATAAAATCTGTATTTTTCTATTGTGTACATTTAGTTATTTTCATGGATTTTGACTCATGTTTTGTTTGAAAACCTACATTTCTTAGGAATTTACAATTTGTGACTTTGAAATCAATTTAATAATATTTTCATACAACAGGATGTGGTGTTTAAGGTTCAATCATAAATTCTGGGATAAATCTATATAATATTGGTTTAATGAGTAATGATTCAATGGAAAAAATGAGCTGAGGTCACCACCAAAAAAGTTAACATGTTTATAAATCATTTCACAATTATCAAATATTTTTTCAAATTTTTAGAAAGCATACTATTTTAAGGTTTCTAGGAAATGAGTTCAAAAAACCATCATATACAGCTGGTATCCAACAATGAAATAAAGAAAGTATTTTTTAAACTGTCTTATTGGCAATTTCAATTGACACATCATAATATTGACATTGTATTTGTTGAAAAATATATATGATAATTTGGGTTTTAAAATATTTAATGAGAATGGAAAATAAAAATATCATATAAATTCTTTTATGAACTTATAATAAATGAATATAAACTGTGATCTATGAAAAAATGTTATTAGAAATGATCCCGATGTAGTTGTTTTGTTGAAAATCGTGAATTTTTTTCCTTTAAAGACTCAAAAATGTAAAAGTACTTGATGGAGACTCATGTAGCATATCAAGATATTTTTAATTAAAAAACCAAAAGTTTCATGGATTTAAAATCCATGATTCAAATATTTTTATGGATCAATAGTTACTTTCAGCATTATGTACATTGTTACATAATAAAAAAACTATATTAGCTGATTTGTAGGTATACTTAAGTTAACTTTTTTAGAATGGTTTAACCCCCATTGAGCATGATAAAATTCTAGGAAATAATTTTAATGAATCATTATAATTTGTAGATGATATTTTCCCCATTTTTACCATAATTATGATTCATCTAATTGTTCTTTTGATCAGGGAAGTTAAAGTAATATGGAATACACATTCTTGATGAATATATCACATAGAGAGGTATTGTACTCTTAATTTTATATGAATACTAAATTAATATTTTCAAACTAAATGAATATGTGGCCAATAATTTTTTAAAATTTCCTTAGGTATAAATGTTATTTACATTATTTTTTTTTGAAAAAATCTCAACTAGAAGGCTCAATTACTGATGTTTATGTCACGACCCATCCCCTGAGTCATGTGTCGTGGCTACCCCAAGCCCGACTTCCATAGGCCAGGGGCTGGAGACTAGCACCAAAGGCATAATTCCCAAAAAATGGGAAGGAATTGCCTTTATAACCTATAAACAAACACAACAGATACGATCACAAGTAAACTAAATAACCAACAAGTGAGTACAGTAAGTAAAACGGGGCCAGAATACAAGCCCAACTAGAAAGTACAAGAAACTGAAAGTACAAGTACAACTGAGGAAATAGGAAAAACAACCATTGGGCCGTCCTCCGAGGTTCCTACCTAAAGGGTAGGTAGATATCGCCTCCTCAGCACTCCACATATGTTTGTCTCCCCCATGTACCGACATGCCATAAGGTCCACCTCCGGGTATTGTCCAGTCCTGGTACTCTCAGCCTCAGTCAACGCTGTCTGTTGTCTACATCCAACACAACAAGATACGGGAATAGCCGGTGTAGGGGTGAGTATAAAGATACTCTATAGGGACCCCGAGACCCTCAAGGTCTCACAAAATCCAACAAGGATAAACCACAAAGTATGAAATCAACAGATAACCCCACTGAGGTATATGCCCATAGATATACCTAAGTTATCAAGTAATCCATCTCAATCATGAGGAAAACACAAAAAGTTACTTACTCAACTCAACCAGGCTTTTATTCACATTATCGAAACCACGACTACTGGAGAACTACTCCTATGTCGAGTACAGTGGGCCTGTCGTGACACCAAGGTGATTCCCACTAACCTAGTACTGCTGAGGTGCTCCTCCTGTTGAGTATCATGGGTCTGTTGCGTCACCAATGTGCTCCCCACCTTGGGTCTGCCACCACAACCAGGCACTCCCCCTAATAGCCTACAGAGGTACTCCTCTTGTCGAGTACCGCGGGTCTGCCACCACAAGCAGACGCTCCTCCTCTTTAGGTCTGTCGCCACAACCAGGCGCTCCCCCACTGGGCTAGTCGAGTCACTTCGAGTCAATTAGTCAGTAGCCATCAAGTCCCAGCCATCTACTAGGTCTCCTCACTCTGTCCGCTCGTCTCGGGAAGGATCCACTCCATGAGCTACTGGTCTATACCCCAACTAACAAAAAGTCCCATGAAGAAGTATCTCAAATGTCTACCATGTCATAGAGGTCTCAACGCAACAGATGACACGTCAATCAGACGCCCAGTCTGTGAGTTATTAATCTTTTAGTCCCACGGGACCGATTGGATTCGTGCACGGTCCAACCTAACTGAATCTCAACTATACCCCAAACTCTAATGGGTTATACTCAAAGGTACTTTCATTATCCCAGATTACCATCTCCACATACGGTTCGTCAAATGGATTTCTGGTGCCAAAGATATGTCCAAAGAAGGTAAAGGGTCGTAGCGGGCCCGGTTTTGGTCCGACCCGGTTTAGGTCGACCTGGTCTGGGTTGCCCCAGCCCGACCCGTTGGGTCTAGACCGACTCATTAGGTGGGATAGCCTGTTAGTTTTGGCCCAGACCATTGGGCCCATCCCAGCAGGCCGCGAGGGGTCACGCAGGGCCGTGAGAGCACAAACTGGTCGAGAGGGGGTGGACCGGCCGCGGCTCGGTGTGAGGTCGGTTCGGCCCGAAGGGTGCCATGAGGGCAGTTCTTGGCTCGAAGGGTGCCACGAGGATCCAGCTTAGGGTGGCTCGGCTTGGAGCCAGGGTGGCACGGCCGGGGCTGGGAGGCCGGCTCGGCCGGGGTTCCGCGGGGCACGCGGATGGCAGAGTGGCGGGGCACACAGGGCGCATGGAGGCCGGTGGGCCGATTTGGCCAGCGGGGGCGCGGGGCGTGCGTGGTGCGTGGATGTCGGAGCCATGTGGTGCACGGGGCGTGTGGAGGCTGGCTCGTCCGGGGCTCGGGAGGGCATTGATGGCGAGGGCGGCATGGCCGGCAAGTGAAGCATGGTTCGGACTGGGGCGGCGGAGCCGGTTCGGCCAGGGCGCCAATGCGTCATGGGGGCGGTGTGGGTCGCGGAGGCTGCGGGTAGCATAGTCATTGCCTTCGTGGCCTTCTTCTCCTTTGACATTTCTTTCCTCCATTTCTAATAATACCACAAAGGAGAACGGCGGAAGGGTCGGACCATGTTGGTTTGGTCCGCACCCTCTGCGTTTAGGGTGATAGCAATTGGCTCACAAAAATGATGCAAAGAATGAGCATGGAAGATATCTTAAAAACATCAATTCCCAGAATCCCTCCTTAACAAAATATTCCCAACCCGCAAGTAAAAACATCCACGGATCAAATTAATAACATGTTGGTCTGCGTTCTTTGTTTTGGAAGAAAATTAACAAGGGAATAATATCATACTAAAATAAAATTAAACCCCTACCTTAGACACAGGGAAGAAGACAGAGTTTTTGTCATTCATCACGTCCGCCGCACACTTCCAATCCCAAGCTCGTGCGTCGATTCGTTGACGATGATGAGGAGGGAGGGTCGGTCATCGAAGACGTCCCACATCGGTTGCTTCCGCAAGGTGCTTCCGAGGAAGAAGTCGAAGACGCTCCTTGATAGTGTTCTTCGTTGGAAGAACGCATTCTTCATTGGGAGACTTCTCCCAATATTTCTCCCAAGTTCCTCCTTTCCCCAAACTCCACCCAAAATGAAATGGTATCCAAAATAAGAGATTATGATCTATTTTGTTCGTTGGCGTAAATTAAATTGGGTGAATTAATTAAGTTGGATCCCCTTAATTAATTCATGAGGTTGGCATAATTAAAATTGTGGAAGGGTTGACCCCATTAAAGGAGGGGGGTGCAGAGACTCTACCTCATTAATGAGGGGATTTGAGAGGTTTTCCTCTCCCACCATTATTAGGGGGGGTTTGTCCCGGGTGGTCCCCACATCGTAACCTCTCATGGGAGGTTAGGTTCGGGTGGGCCCCACCACCATAACCTCTCATGGGAGGTTAAGGTGGGGTGGTCCCCACCTCCAACTTCCACTTGGGTGATTATAACAGATAAAAATAAAATAAAACATGAGTTTATTTTATTTTATTATTCCCACGAAAAACCAAAAAACTATCTTCCACCCTCGACCAATGACCGTCGAGTTGAAAGTCTTCTTAAGAGAATATCGACGTTGCGAGTTCAATGGTGCCCTTAGATTTCAATTCCGAGCACCAGTTCAAATGTTATAAAAACCTCTCTTAATTTTCTGAACATACCCAAACAAAACTTCAGAAATTCATTACAGGCACTCCAGGTCTTGGAATAACGCACCATCAATTTTTTCAGACTCATAAAATTTCCATTTAAAAAAAATACATGAAAAATCCAGGTAATTACTTTCTCCCCACCTCAGGGCTTTACATCCCCATAAGCTACAACTCGTAACTAAGGGAACAAGTTGTGGTACTGAGCACGCATCTAAGCCTCCCCCTCCCTTGTGCTCTCTTGGAGGTTCCTGTGCTTCCAGCGAACGTGCACCAGAGGTATTGACTGTCCATGAAGTACCCGCTCCTATCGATCCATAATCTCGACTAGAACCTCCGTAAAAGTCGCCCCATCATCGACATCCAGCTCACCATGGTCGATGATGTGGGAAGGGTCGTGCACGTATCTCCTCAGCTAAGATACATAAAAGATGTCATGAACCTGGTTCAAATGAGGTGGAAGAGCTAAGAGGTAATCCACCTCTCCAAATATACTGAGGACATGAAAAGATCCGATGAATCTCAGAGATAACTTTCCGCCTCAGTCAAATCTTTGTAGACCTCGTCAAAGTGAGACCCGTAGAATGATGTGGTCGCCATCCTCAAACTCCAGAGGTCTCCGTCTCCTGTTGGCATACAAATTCTGCCTGCTCTGTGTAGTCTTCATCTGCTCCTGGATGATCTTCACCTTCTCCGTGATAGACCGTACCATATCTGGTCCCACTAGTGATGACACTCCTGGGTCATTCCAGCATAAAGGTGATCTGCAAGGTCGACCGTACAACGCCTCAAAAGGTTCCATCCCAATGGTGGAGTGATAGCTGTTGTTGTATGAAAACTACACCAAAGGTAAGTGATCCTCCCAGTTGTGACCGAAGTCGAGGACACAAGCACGCAACATGTCCTCGAGGGTCTAAATGGTTTGCTCAGTCTGGCCATCCATCTGAGGATGGAAGGCGGTGCTCAAACGAAGATGCGTCCTGAAAGCTTCCAAGTACTCCTTCCATATCCGGGAAGTAAAATGTGCATCATGATTGGAGAAAATCGTCGAAGGTACTCCATGTAACCGCACAATCTCCTACACATAGATGAATCCCAAGCTCTCTATTGAACCCTTCTCTCTGATCGATATGAATTGGGCTGACTTGGTGAGTCGGTCGATGATCACCCAGATCGATTCATGACCTATGGATGTACGTCGAAGTCCTATAACTAAATCTCTAGATATCCCATCCCACTTCCACTCTGGGACCTCTAAAGGTTGAACCAAGCCTGCTGGTACCTGATGCTCCTCCTTCACTTGCTGACAAGTGAGGAACCGAGAGACAAACTCTACAACTGCCTTCTTCATTCCCAGCCACCAGTGTTGTCTTTGGAGTTCATGGTACATATTTTCCACTCTTGGATGTACCACTAGAGGGGATGTGTGGAACTCCCTCAACACTTCCTCTTGAAGTGAAACTGGTACCATAGTACATCCTCTAAAGAGGATTACATGCTCCCGACCTTCAGAAAATCCATCAGGTGTCTGCCCTGTGGATATCTGAGCACGTCGTGTCTCTTAGTTAGCATCCCCACGCTGCACCTCCCTAACTCACGGAAGAAGTGGGGGAGTGACTGTAAGAGACTGAAGAAAGGCAGCTCCATATCTATCCAAAAAGGATATCTATAAAGCAGCCAGCTGCTCTGTCGCCTCACCTAGCAGTTGTATACTAGATCTCCTACTGAGTGCATCTGCAACAACGTTCCCCTTCCCAGGAGTATATAATATCTAGAATTCATAGTCCTGGAGGAACTCAAGCCAACGTCGTTGTCTCAGGTTTAGGTCCTTCTAAGAGAATATATACCTGAGACTCTTGTGATCAGAGTACACGATAAAATGTTCGTACATCAGATAGTGTCACCACATATTCAAGGCGAAGACCGCTGTTGCTAACTCTAGGTCATGGGTAGCATAGTTCTTCTCATGATGTCTCAACTAACGAGAGCCATAGGTGACCACTGCTTGGTCCTGTATCAGGACACATCCGAGTCTGGTCCTTGATGCGTCGCAGTAGACTATGTACCCTACGCCTTCCTCTGGAATCCTCAAGAGGGAGGAACTAGTCATCCTCTGCCTCAGCTAATGAAAGCTCTGTTGGAATCTATCCAACCACTCAAAGGGTTTCCCCTTCTTCGTCAAGGCTGATAGTGGTGCTGAAACTCTGGAAAAGTATGGCACAAACCTCTAGTAATAACGAGCCAAATCCAGGAAACTTCGTGCCTCTGTCACACTCCTAGGTGGCTCCCAAGCAAGTACCACCTCAATCTTCGCTAGATCCACTGCAACTCCAGCCTCCGATATGACATGTCCCAGAAAGTGAACCTATTAGATCTAGAACAGGCACTTCAAGAGCTTACCATAAAGATTGTGCTCTCGGAGTGTGTCCATTACTACCCGCAAGTGATAGGAATGCTCCTCCTCAATAGTCGAGTAGATTAGAATGTCGTCGATGATGGCTATGACAAATCGATCGAGGTATGGCTGACAGATCATGTTCATGAGTCCCATGAAAACTTCTAGAGTGTTGGTTACACTGAATGGCATAACCAGAAACTCATAGTGGTCATACCGACATCTAAAGGTCATCTTCTGCACATCCTCATCTCAAACTCGGAGCGAGTGATAGCCTGATCTGAGGTCTATCTTCGAGAACCACTGTGCTCCCTTAAAATGATCAAAGAGGTCGTCAATCCTCGGGAGTGGGTACTTGTTCTTTATGTTCACCTAGTTTAGGTGATGATAGTCAACAAAAAACCTCAAGATCCCATACGCCTTCTTGGAGAATAGAATCGGGGCTGCTTAGGTAGAAACATTGGGTCGGATGAATCCCTTCCCCTATAAGTCCTCTAGCCGTACCCATAGCTCACGAAGCTCCGTGGGAGCCATCCGATATGCTATAGTAGATATCGGTGCCATCCCGGGGTACAATTAAATGTAAAATTCCACCTCTCTACGAGTAGGTAGACCCGAAACATCATTAGGGAAGACATCCGCATACTGGTCCACCACTACAGGATATCTAGGACTCTCCACATAAACTGCTCCAAGGGTAAGGCTAGCCAACTGATTAGTGATCGGTTGCAACCTCCTCTGGGTAAGTCCGTCATATGTAGCAAAGTCTCCCTTCTCACCGGTGAAGGTAAACCCATTCCCTTTCGTGCAGACACATCTCACTTTGTGCCTAATATAGTCAATCTGAGCATGGACTATAGATAACCAGTCCATACCCAAGATGACGTCGTAAGGACTCAACACCACTACTAAGAGATCCCATCCAAATCTCTTTCCTCCTAGAGTAATCTCACACTGCTGAAACCAGTGCATAATCATCGAGTCTTCTTCTGTAAGAGTCTCTAGTTGTAAGGATTGAGCCAACGACTCCGTTGGAATCTCCGAGCTCCGAACGAGGGTAGTGGAAATGAAAGAGTGACTGGAACCTATGTCTATAAGAACTACAGCTAATGGGGAATACACAAAAATTATACCTCATATAATATCTGGAGCACCATTATTGTAGGCCTCAACTCCCTAGATATGAGCTCTCTCATGTCCACCTACTCCCTACGGTCGGGGTGGACCTCCTGGTGGTGGTTGCGATAACACCTCAAAACGTCGTCCACCGCCAGCTACACGGCTTGCTCCTCTGCCACATCTTCCTTCTCCCTGCATACCACCTTGATCGAATCTCTATCTCTGCCTGGGAAGTCCTTTAATTGTCTTCTGATCATCTGAACGGTAGGTTGGACAGTCACAAGCCATGTGACCCTACCCGCCGCATGTGAAACACTGCCCGCTCCTGGCATGTATGTCTCTACTCCGGGTTCCCTGCATAACCGATCCTAAGTCATGAGGTTTTCCACATGTATTTTTGGTCCTCTTGGACCTCTGTGACGAATTTCTACTTCCAGCTGCAGAAGACTCCTCTACGTGTCAACTGGTGGTGGATCTCACTACTGGAGACTACTCAGCAAGGAAACTCTCCACTAGGAGGTCTCTCTCTAACACCCCTGCCTGCGTCGGGATGCTGAGTGAGATCACCAAAGCTCTAATCTCTCTCCTGAGTCCCTGATCAAAGGTTCGGGCCCTGAAGAACGGGTCTCATACCATATCGGTGGAGTAGCGTGAGAGGTCTGTGAACCTCACTGAGTACTGAGCTACAGTCATGCTGCCCTGCTGCAGACGAAGTAGCTCCTGTATACGCACTTCACGAAGAGTCATTGGGACAAACTCTGCCAGAAACAGGCACTCAAAGTCTGCCCAGAGAAGCGTCATCTCATCGTGAACTTGGAGCATCAAGCTCCACCATCTTCCATTGCTGCCTGTAGAAGGATGACATCAAGAATCACCGTGAGGTCGGTTGGTGTCCCTACCAGTCAGAAAACTCTCACCATAGCCTCTAGCCAATCCTCAGCCACTTTTGGGTCCTTCTATATCCCCTAATCCTGGGTTGCTTCTGGTGCAAGAACTCATGCAACGCGCTTAAGCGGCATGCATCATCTACTGCTTGAGTTGGTGGCATCGGTGGCCTAACGGGGATGGGTACCGCCGGTGCCTCTACTGGAAAAAGGGCCCTCCATCGAGGAATCGTCACTCGGTGGGCTATATGTGCATACAACTCTCGGTACTCTAGCTGGTCGTCTGTGGGGAGGAATCCTGAAAGAAATAGATGCGACACGGTCAAAATATTATACCTGGTGAGCTGACCTGGTTGAGATGACTTAAAGAAATCTTTTCAAAACACACACGTAATCTGTGTTTTTGTGCACTGAGTCGGAAATTAGAAGTCAGGGTCCTGGTGTATGGATACGTCGGCCACCGCACCAAAACTGGACTCCCTAAACTGAGAACCACACTCACTACTCTTAACACTATTGCTTCATAGAAAATAAAGAACGGAGTTCTAAGTTCTGTGGTAGAACTGAATCCTTTGATACTAATTAGTCATGACCCGTCCCCCAGGGCCTGTGTCGTGACTACCCCAAGCCCGCCTTCTATAGGCCAGGGGTGGGTAACTAGCACCAAAGGCGTAATTCCCTAAAACTGGGAAGGAATTGCCTTTATATCCTGTAAACACACACAGTGGATACGATCACGAGTAAACTGAATAACCAACAAGTGAGTACAGTAAGTAAAAAGGGGCCAGAATACAAGCCCAACAAGAAAGTACAAGAAACTGAAAGTACAAGTATAACGGAGGAAATAGTAAAAACAGCAACTAGGTCATCCTTCCAGTTTCCTACCTGAAGGGTAGGTAAAATCACCTCCTCAGCACTCTATGTTTGTTCGTCTCCTCTATGTACCGACATGTTTTAAGGTCCACCTCTGGGTATTGTCTAGTCCTGGTACTCTCAGCCTCGGTCAGCGTTGTCTGTCGTCTTCATCCAACACAATGAGGTGTGGGCATAGCCCGTGTAGGGGTGAGTATAATGATAGTTAGTAGGGACCCCGAGACCCTCAAGGTATCACAAAATCCAACAAGGATAAACCACAAAGTATGAAATTAACAGATAACCCCACTTAGGTATATTCCCATACATATACCTATGTTATCAAGTAATCCATATCAATCATGAGGAAAATACAAAAGTTACTGACTAAGCTCAACCAAGATTTTATTCACATTATCGAAACCACAAATTCTAGGGAACTCCTCCTCTGTCGAGTACAGTGGGTCTGTCGTGACACGAAGGTGCTTCCCATTAACCATGGACTTCCGAGGTACTCCTCTTGTCCAGTACAGTGGGTTCGCTGCATCACCAAGGTGATCCCCACCATGTATCTGCCGCCACAATCAGGCACTCACCCTAACAGCCTGTAGAGGTACTCCTCCTGTCGACTACTGCGGGTCTTCCGCCACAACCAGGTGCTCCTACTCCGTGGTTCTGCCGCCATAACCAGGCGCTCCCCACTGGGCTAGTCGAGTCACTCTGAGTCAATCGGTCAGTAGTCGTCAAGTCTCAGCCAGCAACTAGGTCTCTGCACTCTATTCGCTCATCTCTGGAAGGATCCACTCCACGAGCTAATGGTCGAAACTCCAACTAACATGAAGTCCCAATAAGAAGTATCTCAAAGGTCCGCCACGTCATAGAGGTCTCAACGCAATATACAGCACATCAATCGGATGTCCGGTCTGTGAGTTATTAGCCTTTTAGTCCTGGGGGCCCGATTGGATTCGTGCACGATCCAACCTGACGAAATCTCAACTATACCGCAAACTCTAGTGGGGTATACTCAAAGGGACTGTCATGCTCCAAGATTACTAGCACCGCTGACGGTTCGTCAAACAGATTCCTAGATCCAATGATTTGTCCAAAGAAGGTAAAGGACAATAGTGGGCCCAGGTCTGGTCCAACCCGGTCTCTGCTAACCCGGTCTGGGTCGACCCGACCTAACCCGTTGGGTCTGGCCCAGCCCGTTATGCGGGCTAGGACAAAGTAGGCCGCGAGGGGTCGTGGAGGGTTGCGAGAGTGTGGACCAGTCGAGAGGGCGTGGACTAGATGCGAGTTGTCGTAAGGGTGGTTTGGCCCGGAGGGTGCCATGAGGGCGCGGCTTGGCCCGTAGGGCGCCGTGAGGGGCCAGCTCGGCCTGGAGGGCGCCGCGAGGGGCCAACTCGGGGAGGCTCGGCCTGGGGCCGGAGGGGCGTGGCCGGGGTAGGGATGTCAGCTCAGCCGAGGCACCGCATGGCGCATGGACGACGGAGCTTCGAGGCGCACGGGGCGCGTGGAGGCCGGCGGGCCGGTTGAGCCAGAAGTGGCCCAGGGTGCGCGGACGGCAGAGCTACGGGGTGTGCGGGGTGCGTGGAGGCCAGTTCAATTGGGGCTCGGGAGGGAATGGTTGGCGAGGGCGGTGCTGCCGGTGAGGGTGGCACAATTTGTCCTGGGGCGGCAGAGCTGGTTTGGCCGGGGTGCCAGAGCGTCGCGGGGGCGGTGCGGGTCGCGGAGGTCACGGGTAGCACAGTCGTTGCCTTCGTCGCCTTTGTCACCTTTGACTTTTCTTTCCTCTGTTTCAAAGAACACCACAAAGGAGATTTCCAGAGGGTTTGGAACACATTGGTTTGGTTCGCACCCTCCACATTTAGGGTGATAGAAATTGGCTCAGAAAAATGAAGCAAAGAACGAGCATGGAAGATATCTTAAAAACATCAATTCCCATAATCCCTCATTAGCAAAATATTCCCAACCCATAAGGAAAAACATCCACAGATAAACTTGATAATAAGTTGGTCCACGTTCATTGTTTTGGAAGAAAAGTGACAAGGGAATAATATCATAACAATTTGTCATGACCCGTCCCCCAGGGCCCGCAACGTGACTACCCCAATCCCGCCTTCCATAGGCCAGGGGCTGGCAACTACCACCAAAGGGGTAATTCCCTAGAACTGGGAAGGCGTTGCCTTTATAAAATGTAAACACACACAACCAGAGTACAAGAAGAAGAAAACATTAAGAAAAGTTGTATAACAAGTGAGCTGAAAGTACAAAGGGGCCGGAAATACAAGCCCAACAAAAAGGTACAGCTACAACTAAAAGAAAATACAACTGAAAAAAACAAACAGCTGAAAGGTGAAAGAAACTCATGGATCATCCTCTAGGATCATCCTCCAGGTTTCTACCTTAAGGGTAGGTACAGATGTCCTCCTCGGCACTCCGCATCTATCGGTCCGCTCTATGTGTCGTCACACCGAGTGTCCACCTCCGGTTACCGTCCAGTCCTGGCGCCCTCGGCCTTCGTCAGCGCTGTCTGTCGTCTGCATCCAACACAACGAAGTGCGGGCATAGCCCGTGTAGGGGTGAGTATAAAAATACTCAGTAGGGATGCCGATACCCTAAAGGTCTCAAAAAATCTAACAAGGATAAACCACAATGTATGATTTCAATGGATAACCATTACTTAGGTATATGCCCATACATATACCTAAGTAATCACGTAACTCATCTTAATCATGAGGAAAACACAGAGGTCAATGACTCAACTCAAACTAGGATTTTTATTCACAATGTCAAAACCACGGCTGCTAGAGAACTCCACCTCTGTCGAGTAAAGTGGGACTGCCGTTACAACCAAGTGATTCCCACTAACCTTGGACTATTGAAGTACTCCACCTGTCGAGTACTGTGGGCATGCTGCTACAACCAAGCGCTTCCCACCATGGGTCTGCCGCTACAACCAAGCACTCCCCCTTATAGCCTACAGAGGTACTCCTTATGTTGAGTATCGCGGGTCTGCAGCTACAACCAAGTGCTCCTCCACCGTGGGTCTACTGCTACAACCATGCGCTCCCCACTAGGCCATCTGAATCACTCTGAGTCGATCGATCACTAGTCATCAAATCTCAGCCAGCTACTAGGTCTCTGCAAACTCCTCGCTCGTCACCAAAAGGGTCCGCTCCACAAGCCTCAAGACGATACTCCAAGTTTCAAGAAGTCTCGTATGGAAGTATCACAAAGGACCGCCTCATCATAGGGGTCTCAACGCAACAAACGGCACGTCAATCGGACGCCCGGTCTGTGAGTTATTGGATTTTCCGTTCCAGGGGCCCGGTTGATTTTTAAGCTAAAACCAAACTGACCATACTCCAATCTCATCTGAATCCCTCTTTGAGTAAGAAAAAATAACCATCTCATTAAAAGGAAACCAACGTAGTTGATGGCACGTCAATTGGATGTCCGGTCCATAAGTTATAAGTGTTTCCGCACCGAGGGCCCAGTTGGTTTCGGGTTCGAACCAACCCGGCCGTACCCAAACTTTGCCAAACCCTTGAGTGTAATATACCGAAATGACCGTCTCGATCCAAGTATTTGTACGCAACTAACGGGGCTTCGATCAGAGGTCCTTAGCTCAAGTTATGGGTAAATAACCGAAAAAGGTCTGAAGAGGGGGGTCTGGGCCCGGTCCGACCCGGCCCGACCCGCCCTAGGTCGGCCCGAACTGGGTCGACCTGGCCCGGATCTGGGTCTGTCACAGCGGCTGTGGCTTGGCCTGCATGGCAGGCGGCCCGGACCGCGTGCAGGCGGTCTGGCCCGGTGGCCGACCGCGGCTCGGCCAGTCTGGCCAAGCGAGGGGGGGGGCAGGTTTTTCGTAACGGTGGCGCCAGGATGGCGCCGCCCTACCTCCAGGATCCCACGTGGCGCAGGATCCGCTCCACCACCGTCGCGGTCGGTGCCGCGTGGTCTTCCACCGGTGGCGCTCTAAGGCGCCACCACCATCAGATGGCCGGCCCCACCGTAATATTCCATGGGCCACCGGAGTCATTCGGGTGGTCCGTTTTAGCTCCCATATGTGCCTACAGCCTCCTCAGGTCCCTCTCTACACTGCGACGGCCTCAAAACAATGTTTCCCTTCCGTTCATCCGTCTCCAAACATTCCGTGCATCACGAACAAGTTGGCGGTGGGTCCGGACTTGTTCGTTAGCCCGTACCCACCGCGTTAGTGGTTCAAATAATCACCCAACAAATAAACTCCCATGTTCGAGGGTATAAATCACTTATATGAAATTATAAAAAATCCCCCTACCTCGATTTCAAGAGTGGAGCACATCAACGATCCATGTAAGACAAGCGTCGCGGATGTCAGGCATCGCGAAAGAACGGTGTCGCCCCGTCAATGTTAGAGGAAGGGTCGTTTTCATAGGCGGCGTTCCTCACATGTGGTGTCTTCTCCCTTGATGTAGAGGAAGAAGAAAGGACAAAGTTCTATGTGGAGAGAACGTCGGAGTTTTTCTTCATTGGTGAGGGATGAAGGCCTTCTCTAAAATCTCCAAAGGCTCCCCCACCAAATATTTTCCAACCCAATATAAAATTAAGGCTCCCCCTTATATTAACATTACCAAGAAAATTAAAACAATTCAAACAAATTGTTGACACCACAAGTTAATTAATGAAGTATTAAATTAATTTTGTTGGAATTCTTAAATAGAGGGAGGTGGAGAGGCTTCACAATAATAAGTGAGGGGAGTTGTCAAATTTAAAGAAGGGGTGTTAATGGGGAGTTTAAGGGGAGGTGAAAGGTTAGGGCTCGTGTGGGCCCTACCACACTAATTCCTCTCATGGGAAGTTATGTGTATGTGGGCCCCAACTCTAACTCCCCATTGTAGGAAATAACTAACTTCCTTTAAATAAAATTTCATGCTACAATTTTATTTATTTTATTCTAAATCCCCAAAAAATTAACTCTCAACCCGTATAAAATGCAACTGCGGTAAAGGACCCCTTAAGCAAAAACCGGCGCTGCGAGTTCATCGGTGTCCTTGGATTTCAATTCTGAGCACCGGTTCAAAAGATAGAAAAACCCGCATGTATGTTTACTGAGCGTAACCGAACAAAACATCATAAATTCATTCTGGGCACACCGGGCCTCGGAATCAATTTCCGTCCGAAACTGTGGACTCATAAAATTCCAAAAAATTTAAGGAAAAAAATTCCTTGAAATTTCCGGGTCTTTACATTACCCCCATCTCAGAGGTTTACGTCTTTGTAAAGCTACAACACACACTAGGGAAACAAAAGGGGTACTGAGCACGTATCTTGAGCCTCCCACTCCCATGAGCTCTCCTGGAGGTTCCTGTGCTTCCAACGAACGCTCACTAGAGGAATCGACCATCCACACAGGACCTGCTCCTGTCGATCCTCAATCTCCACTGGAACCACTGTGAATGTTTCCCCATCATCGATGACCAACTCCACATGGTCGATGATGTGGGATAGGTCATAAACGCATCTCCTCAGCTGAGATACGTAGAAGACGCAGTGCACCCGGTGCAACTGAGGTGGAAGGGCCAGGCAGTAAGCCACCTCACCTACTCTGTTGAACAGTAGGTACAGATGTCCTCCTCAGCACTCCACGTCTATCGGTCTGCTCTGTGTGCCGTCACGCCAATTGGTCCACCTCCGGGTACCGTCCAGTCCTGGTGCTCTCGGCCTCCGTCAGCGTTGTTCGTCGTCTGCATCCAACACAACGAGGTGCAGGCATAGCCCTTGCAGGGGTGAGTATAACGATACTCAGTAGGGACCCTGAGACCCTTAAGGTCTCACTAAATCCAACAAGGATAAACCAAAAAGTATGATTTCAACAAATAACCATTACTTAGGTATATGCCCATACATTTACCTAAGTTATCAAGTAACACATCTCAATCATGAGGAAAACACAAAGGTCACTGACTCAGATCAAACCAGGATTTTTATTCACGATGTCAAAACCACGGATGCTAGAGAACTCCTCAAGTCTCGGTATGCCTCGATGAATACTCGGTCGCCGCACCAACACTAGACTCCCTGAACTCGCAGCGCCGATATTCTCTTAAGGAGACCTTTACTGCAGTTGCGTTTCATGAGGGATGAGAGTTAATTTTTGGGATTTAGAATAAAATAAATAAAATTGTACTACACAATTTTATTTAAAGATGTTAGTTATATCCTACAAGGTGAAGTTATAGGTGGGGCCCACAACCACATAACCTCCCATGAGAGGATAATTTGAGGTGGGGCCCACATGAACCCCTAACCTTTCACCTCCCCTCAACTCACCTCAAATCCCTTAAACTCCCCATTAACACTCCCCTTTAATTTATTTGACAACTCTCCCCTTAATTAATGTGATGTCTTCACCTGCCTCTCTCCCATTAATTTTTTCCAACACTTTTGATTAATGAATTGAACCCTATAATTAATTAATTAAAGTGTTTGAATTTTTAAAATTCATGTGTGAATAAAATAATAGCCTTAGATATTATTTTAGTCTGGAACTCGTTTTGTTGTGAGAATTTTGGGAGAGCTCTTGAGAAATAGAAGAATAGAGTTCTTCTTTCGACGAAGAACTTCCTAAGAACGATGATCATCTCCTTCTATATTCGGCTAAGCCAAAGGAGAAGGAGCCACCCGCAAGGAACGCCGACCACTCACCATCCTTGGTCCCTTCTTCCCCGACGTCAACAAGTTGACACCGCCTCCTCGCGGATCCGTCTACAAACGAACCTTATTTCGAGTTAGGGGGTTTGTTTCAATTTTAATTGAATAAAATTTTTCTCCGTCCCTCATTGAAACCATGTTTTAACTTTGGCCTTATGATACCGCCTAACGTTGAGGGTGTGGGCTGAACAAACACGCCTGAAGACCCTCCATTGACCCCTGTTTTTTTTTTTGGAAGAGTTGGCGGTGACTGGAGGAAGCGGCGGCCGTGTGCCGGCCATGTGGAAAAGAAACACGGCCCGGATCCACGGGCCGATCGGCCGAAGAAGAACCGGTCGGCCGTAGCCGGCCGGGCTGGTGGAACCGCGGCGCCCCATGGCGCCGCGCTATGGAGTACCGCGGCCCACGCTCTGCGGTCCGCTTCAGCGGGAAAACGGGACGGCTCGTCGGCCAACCGAGTTGATGAAGGTCGAAGCACCCGCAGGTGCCACACAGGACGACCGCGACCCACCCATACGGTCCGCTCGCGCTGGGAAGAGCAGCCGGCTTTGGCAGGCCGGATAGGAGGGCGGCACCACTGATTCAACAAGTTTCCCCCCCTGCATCGCTCGGCCACCCGGACCGAGTCACTCGGTGAGCTGGGCCAAGCCCCGGCCAGCCAGGACGAGTCGGGCCGCGCCCCTCGAGCCGGGATGGGCCGCGCGGTTCACCGAGCCGGTCCGACACTTGCCGAGTCGGACCTGCCAAAACCGGGTCGACCCGACCCGTCATCCCACTGGGCTTAACGGGCTGGGCCCATTACGCTTAAATGCAAATAACTTCACGACCGTGCGTCTGATCGACACGCCGTCTGTGGAACTAGGATCCTCATAACGAGGTAGTGTTTTTGCGATACTCTTAGTGAGGTTTGGACGACTTTGAAAAACATATGGGTTTGGATCGAGCATAAATCCAACAGGGCCCCTGAACGGAAAAGCCAGTATCTCTTAAACCGGATGTCCGTTTGATGAACCGTCAATGGAGTTGGTAATATCGCTGAGAAACGGTCCCTTTGAGTACACACCATGAGAGTTCGGGGTATAGTTGAGTTACAGTCGGGTTGATTCGTACACGAAACCAATCGGGCCCCAGGGACTAAAAGGCTAATAACTCACAGACTGGGCGTCCGATTGATGCGCCGTCTGTTGAGTTAAGACCCCTTTGATGTGGTGTTCATTGTGATAATTCTACGTGGAATTTCGTGACACTTGGAGTATCAGTTTGTGGCATGTGGAGCGGACCCTCCCGGTGAGGAGCGAGCAGATTATAGAGACCTAGTAGCTGGCTGAGACTTCATGACTGCTGATCGATCGACTCTGAGTGATTCAGATAGCCCAGTGGGGAGTTCTTGGTTGTATTAGTAGACCCATGGCGGAGGATCTCTTGGTTGTAGTGTCATACCCGTGGTACTCGACATAAAGAGTACCTCTGTAGACTGTGAGGGGGGTGCTTGGTTATAACGGCAGACCCATGGTGGGAAGCGCTTGGTTGTAGTAGCAGGCCCACAATACTCGACAGGTGGAGTACTTCAGTAGTCCAAGGTTAGTGGGAAGCGCTTGGTTGTAGCGGTAGGCCCACTGTATTCTACAGAGGAGGAGTTCTCCAACAGCCGTGGTTTTGACATCGTGAATAAAAATCCTAGTTTGAGCTGAGTCGGTGACCTTTGTGTTTTCTCATGATTGAGATGGGTTACTTGATAACATAGGTATATGTATGGGAATATAACTAAGTAATGGTTATCTATTGAAATCATACTTTGTGGTTTATCCTTGTTGGATTTTGTGAGACCTTGAGGGTCTCGGGGTCCCTACTGAGTATCTTTATACTCACCCCTGCACGGGTTATGCCCGCACCTCGTTGTGTTGGATGCAGACGACAGACAGCGCTGACAGAGGCCGAGAGCGCCAGGACTGGATGGTACCCAGAGGTGGACCACTTGGAGAGACGGTACACGGAGCAAACTGATAGACGTGGAGTGCTGAGGAGGACATATGTACCTACCCTTCTGGTAGGAACCCCGAGGACGATCCAGGAGCTTCTTTCATCTTCCAGCTATTTATCTTTTCAGTTGTACTTTCATTCAGTTGTAGTTGTACCTTTTTGTTAGGCTTGTATTTCTGGACCCTTTGTACTTTTAGTACACTTTTTATTCAGCTTTTCTTAGTGTTTTCTTTTTCTTGTACTCTGGTTGTGTGGGTTTACATTTTATAAATACAATTCCATCCCAGTTTTTAGGGAATTACGCCTTTAGTGCTAGTCTCTAGCCCCTGACCTATGGAAGGCGGGCTTGGGGTAGTCACGATGCGGGCCCTAGGAGGCTCAGATGCATGTACAGTACCCTTTTTTTCCCTAATGTGTGTTGTAGCTTTACGGGAACGTAAATCCCTGAGGTGGGAGTAATGTAAAGACTCATAAATTTCAATAAATTTTTTTCTTAAATACTTTGGAATTTTTTGAGTACGCAGTTTTTGACGGCGCCTGATTCTGAGGCCCGGTGTGCTCGGAATCAATTTCTGAAGTTTTTTTTAGGTACGTTCAGTAAACGTATGTGCAATTTTTTCAATCTTTTTAACCGGTGCTCGGAATTGAAATCTGAGGACACCAATAAACTCACAGCACTAGTATTCTCTTAAGGGGACCTTTACCGCAGTTTCGTTTTATGCGGGTGGAGAGTTAATTTTAGGGGATTTAGAATAAAATAAATAAAATTGTAACACACAATTTTTTTAAAAGATGTTGGTTAATTCCTACAATGGGGAGTTAGGGGTGGGTCCCACACCCACATAACCTCCCTCTGATACCAATTTTTTAGGACCCGTCCTCAGGGCCCGTGCCGTGACTACCCCAAGCCCGCCTTCCATAGGCCATGGGCTGGCGACTAGCACCAAAGGCGTAAATCCCTATACTGGGAAGGCATTGCCTTTATAGAAGTAAAAAAACACAACAGAGTACGCAACTGAAGTAAGAACAAGTAAAAATGTATACTAAAGTAAGTGTTGAAAAGAAAGGGGGGAGGAAATACAAGCCCAATAGTGAGTACAGTACAACTGAAAGACTAGTACAATAGTAGTAAAGTAAAGCAGAAACCACTGAGTCGTCCTCTGGGAATTACACCTGAAGGGTGGGTACAGATGGTCTCCTCAACACCTCGGTTCCGTCTGTCTGCTCCTTGTACGTCCCGTCGGGTGGTCCACCTCCGGTTACCGTCCAGATCCACAAATCTCTACTACGATCAGTGTTGTCCGTCATCTACATCCAACACAACGTACTGCGGGCATAGCCCGTGCAGGGGTGAGTATAACAATACTCAGTGGGACCCCGAGACCCCTCAAGATCTCCCAGAATCCACAAAGGATAAACCACAAAGGAAAGATACAATCACGAATTATCAAACAACTCTACTTAGGTATATGACCATACATATACCTAAGTCATCAATTCCAGTTCGGATCCAACTCTTGAGACCAAGCACAACCCAGTCCCCAGGGCCCGCATCGTGACTACCCCATGCCCGCCTTCCATAGGCTAGGGGCTGGAGACTAGCACCAAAGGAGTAATTCCCTAGAACTGGGAAGGCGTTGCCTTTATAACACGTAAACACACACAACCAGAGTAAACGCGGAATCAAAAACTAAGAAAAGATTTATAACTGGTGTTCTGAAAGTACAAAGGGTCCGGAAATATAATCCCAACAAAAAGGTACATCTACAACTGAAAGAAAGTAAAACTGAAAAAAAAAACAGATGAAAGGTGAAAGTTTCTCCTGGATCGTCCTCCAGGATCGTCCTTCGGGTTCCTACCTGAAGGGTAGGTACAGATTTCCTCCTCAGCACTCCGCGTCTATCGGTCCGCTCCGTGTGTCGTCACGCCGAGTGTCCACCTCTGGGTACCGTCTAGTCCAGGCGCTCTCGGCCTTCGTCCGCACTTTCCGTCGTCTGCATCCAACACAACGAAGTGCGGGCATATCCCGTGCAGGGGTGAGTAAAACGATACTCTGTAGGGACCCCGAGACACTCAAGGTCTCACAAAATCCAACAAGGATAAACCACAAAGTATGATTTCACCGGATAACCATTACTTAGGTATCTTCCCATACATATACCTAAGTTATCAAGTAACTCATCTCAATAATGAGGAAAACACAAAGGTCAATGACTCAGCTCAAACCAGGTTTTTTATTCACAATGTCGAAACCACAGCTGCTGGAGAACTCCACCTCTGTCGATTACAGTGGGTCTGCTGCTATAACCAAGTGCTTTCCACTAACCTTGGACTTCTGAAGTACTCCACCTATCGAGTACTGTGGGCATGCTGCTATAACCAAGAACTTCCCACCATGGGTCTGCCGCTACAACCAAGCGCTCCCCCTTGGAGCCTACAGAGGTACTCCTTCTGTCGAGTACCATGGGTCTGCCGCTACAACCAAGCGCTCCTCCACTGTGGGTCTACTGCTACAACCAAGCTCTCCCCACTGGGCCATCTGAATAACTCTGAGTCGATCGATCAACAGTCGTCAAGTCTCAGCCAACTACTAGGTCTCTGCAAACTACTTGCTCTTCACCGGGTGGGTCCACTCCACGAGCCTCAAGACAATATTCCAATTGTCATGAAGTCTCACTTATAAGTATCACAATGTACCGCTTCGTCATCGGGGTCTCAACGTAATAGACGGCGCGTCAATCGGACGCCCGGTCTGTGAGTTATTGGCTTTTCTGTTCCAGGGGCCTGATTGGTTTTTAAGATAAAACCAACCTGACCGTACTCCAATCTCATCCAAATCCCATGTGTAGTATGCAAAAAGAATCTTCTCATCAAAAAGAAACCAACGTAGTTGACGGCACGTCAATCGGACGTCTGGTCCTTACATTATAAGTGTTTCCGCTCCGAGGTCTCGGTTGGTTTCAGGTTTGAACCAACCCATCCATACAAAAATTTCGCCAAAACCTTGAGTGTAATATACTAAAACGACCATCTCGATCCAAGGATTCTTAAGAAACTGATGGTGCATCGATCGGAGGTTCGTAGCTCAAGTTATGGGCGAATAACCGAAAACGGTCCGAAGAAGGGGGCCTGGGCCAGGTCCGACCCGGACCAACCCACCCTGGGTCGGCCCGAACCGGGTCGACCCGACCCGGATCTGGGTTCGGCTTAGTAGGGAACGGCCCGGCCTGGCAGGTGCGGCCCAGCCCGGCGGCTGCGGCCTGGACTGACGGTGGCCCGGCCCGCGCGGCAGCCAGCCCGACCCGCGCGCAGGTGGTCCGGCCCGTGAGCAAGCGGTCTAGCCCAGTGGCCGGCCGCGGCTCGTCCAGGCAGGCCGAGAGGGGGGGGGGGGGCCTCCCCTGGTTTTTCATAATGGTGGTGTCAGGCTAGCACCGCCCTGCCCTCCCGGATCCCGTGCGGCGCGGGATCCGCTCCACAGCCACTTGGCCGGTGCCGTAGTGGTCTTCCCCCGGCGGCGCGCTCGGGTGCCGCCGCCTCCATGAGGTCGGCCGGTGTCGGCCGCTGCCTTCAGTCGCCAGTGCCGCCGTGCCGGTGACCAATGCCTCTACAATATTCCATGGTTTACCGGAGTCATTCCGGTTGTCTGTTTTAGCTCTTTTCTGCACCTACGGCCTCCCTGGGTCCCACTCTACATTGTGATGGCCTCAAAACAATGTTTCACTTTTGTTCATCCATCGCCAAACATTCCGTGCATCACGAACATGTTAGAGGTGGGTCCGAACTTGTTCGTTAGCCCATACCCACCGTGTTAGTGGTTCAAATAATCACCCAACAAATAAACTCCCATGTTCGAGGGTATAAATCACATATATGAAATTATACAAAATCTTCCAACCTCGATTTCAAGAGTGGAGCATCTCAATGAGCTACGGAAGGTGGTGTCGTTCCATCAACGTCGAAAGAGGAAGAGAGATACTCGTCGTTGGCGACGTTCTTCGCGGGCGGCGTCTTCTCCTTTGATGCGGATGAAGAAGGAGGAAGATGGTGTCATCATTCTTCAGTGGTGGAAGATACGTTCCCTTCCTTGCCCCGATTGAAGAAGAAGGAAGTCGGTGTTCTTCATTGGAAGATGCAGCTCTCCAAGAACTCCCCCTCTCCTTAGTTCTCCCAACAAAAAGAAAGAAGCATTCCATCCAAATAATAGATGGAAATGACGTCTATTATTTTTTGGAACCACAATTTGAAAAGTTGTGATTAATTAAAAAAGACAACCCATATAATTAATTGGAAGGATGGTTCAAATTTAAAATAAGTGGAGGTGAGGAGTTCTAATTAATTAATGGAGAGAGGTGTCTAATTAATTAATTGGGAGGTGGAGAGTTTTATCCACATAAAAGAGGGGGTTAGAGGTGTAAGAAGCTCATGTGGGACCCACTATTCATACATGAATTGGGGGTTTAAGGGGGGTAAAGCTCAAGTGGGCCCCACCTAAAAATATCCTCCCAATGAAGGTTATGTGTGGGTGGGCCCCACCTCCAACATCTCCTTGGAGGATTAAACCGCCACAAATAAAAGTAAAGTTGTCACTTTATTTTTATTCAATTTAATTAAAAAACCCCCAAAACAAACTCCTACACACGGTAGAACGCAACTGTGGTGAAGGTCTCATTAAGAAATTACCGACGCTGCGAGTTCAATGGTGCACTCTGATTTCAATTCCGAGCACCAGTTTAAAAGTTATAAAATTACGAACATACATTTACTGAACGTAGACGAAAAAAAGTTTGGAAAATTATTATCAGTCACCCTCAACCACTACGATTGAGGTTAGGCTCTTCCTAAGTGGAACACACCACAACGAACCCAATGGTGCTCTCGGATTTTCAATCTGAGTTATCCTATAGAAGTTATGAATTTTACAATAAAATAATTGTCATTTAATTATTTTATTTGCATCCAAAAACTAACTTTTTCTGGTGGCCCGTTCCAGCCAATGTTAGTATCTGCTTAAATAAAGCATTCCCTCATGAGTTCAGCGGTTCAAAAGATAGAAAAACCCGAACAAAACCCGCATGTATGTTTACTGAACGTACCCGAACAAAACTTCAGAAATTTATTCCTGGCACACCGGGCCTCGGAATCAAGCACCGTCAGAAACTACAGACTCATAAAATTACAAAGAATTTAGGAAAAAAATTTCCTTGAAATTTCTGGGTCTTTAAATTACCCCCACCTCAGGGCTTTACACCCCGTAAAGCTACAACACACACTGGGGAAATAAAAGGGGTACTGAGCACGTATCTGAGCCTCCCGCTCTCATGATCTCTCCTGGAGGTTCCCATGCTGCCAATAAACGCACACTAGAGAAATCGACCGTCCACATAGGACCCGCTCCTATCGATCTGCAATCTCCACTGGAACCTCCGTGGAAGTTTCCCCATCATCGATGTCTAGCTCCCCGTGGTCGATGATGTGGGATAGGTCGTGCACGCATCTCCTCAGCTGAGATATGTGGAAGATTTCGTGCACCCGGTGTAACTGCGGTGGAAGGGCCAAGAGGTAATCCACCTCGCCTACTCTTCTGAAGAAGTGGAGGAGTGACTGTAAGAGACTGTAGATAGGATGCACCATCTATATCCACAAAGGATATATGTAAGGCAGCCAGCTGCTATGTAGCCTCTCCTAACAGCTGAATATTAGTCCTCCTACTGAGCGCATCTGCAACAACGTTCCCCTTCCCAAGAGTATAGACTATCTCAAAGTCATAATCCTGGAAGAACTCAAGCCATCGCCATTGTCTCGGGTTTATATTCTTCTGAAAGAATACACACTTGAGACTATTGAGATTGGAGTGAACCGTAGACCGTTCTCTCAACGAACAAATGGTGAGACTAGCCAATTGTAAGAACTCGTCTTCACCCTTCTTCGCCTACGATTTACAAGAGCATCTATGATTTCTCATCTTCCAAAAAGAGAAATCTGGTCTCATCCCCTAGATGAACCATGTCCTTTTCCTAATACAGTCAATCCTATTATAAATGGTACACGTTCATGTCATGGACGACGTTGTAAGGTCTCGACGCTACTACCAAGAGTTCCAACCATTACTCTCACCTCCAAGGGTTGAGTCACACTGTCTGCATTAGTGTGTGGTCACTGGGTCTCCTCCAGTAGGAATCTCAAAAGTGAGGGTCAAGTCATTAGTTTTAATCGGAACATCTTAGTATTAACCACAAAAAAGGAAGGAAAGAAAACGTCAGAAGGACAAGTGTCTTTTATTACTGCAGCTCGAAGTACAAAGACACAATGAAACCACAACAATGACATTAACGAAGCTAGAAGCATCATAAACAAAGGCCTCTATGCTTGGAACTAGTCCCGCTCTTGTTCTCCTGCTTCCGGAGCTCCATAGTCATAGGCTTCGGCTGCATTAAGTTGTGATCTTCCATGTCCACATGTTCCCTATGGTCGGGGTGGACCTCCTGATGGTGGTGGTGACAACCCCTCAAAGCGTCGTCCACCACTAGCTGCATAGCCATATCTTCTGCCTCAGTCTCTTTCTCCTTGTGGTCTGCCTCGATCGAACCTCTACCTCTGCCTGGGAGGTCCCACATCTATCTGCTGATCTTCTGTATGGTGGGTCGGACGGTCACGTGCCATGTGACCAAGACTGCCGCAGGAGTAACACTGTCCGCTCCTGGTAAGCCGTTCTCCACCCCGGGTGCCTTGCACACATGATCCTTAGGCATGCGGTTGACCACCTGTGGGTCTGGTCCTCTTGGACCCCTGTGTCATCTGTCTACTGCCAGCTATAGAAGACTCCACTGCATGTCGACTAGTAGTGGGTCCCGCTACTGAAGATTGCTCAGCAAGGAAACTCTCTACTAGGAGGGCTCTCTCCAACACCCATGTCTACATCGGGATGTTGTGATAAACAACTGAAGCTCTAATCTCTCGCCTGATCCCCTGCTTGAAGGTCCAGGCCCTGAAGAACGGGTCCCGTACCATATCTGTAGAGTAGCACGAGAGGTCTGTGAACCTTGCTGAGTACTGTGCTACTATCATTCTGCCCTGCTACAGATGCAGTAGATCCTATATACACATCACTCAAAGGGTGTCTAGTACAACCTCTGCCCGGAACTGGATCTCGAAGTTTGCCCATAGAAGTGTCACATCATCCTGCATCTAGAGCATCAGGCTCCACCATCTGCCTGCTGCTTCCTAAAGGAGGATGGCACCAAGGATCCCCATAAAGTCGGATGGCGTCCCTAATATCCTGAAGACTCTCACCACAGCCTCCAGTCAATCCTCAGCCGCCTGTGGGTCCGTCTCTCCTTGGAACCTGGGTGGCATATGGCGCTGAAACTCGTGCAGGGCGCTCAAGCGGCGTGCATCACCTGTAGCTAGGGCTGGTGGAATTGGTGGCTCAACTGGTGGTAGTACCACTGGTGCCTCCACTAGTGACTCAACTGGAAAAGGGACATGTACTGAGGCCTCGTCACTCGGCAGGCTATCAGTACGTACAACTCTCGGGGCTCTAGATGGTCGTCCGTGGGGAGGTATCCTGAAAGAAACCGATGCGACAGGGTCAAATACTATACCTGGTGATCTGACTTAAAGGAAAACTTTTGATAGACACCTTGAAAAACATCCCAGGAGGTCACCCATCCTAATCACTACTCCAGGATAAGCACGCTTAACTATAGAGTTCTAATCAGACAGGCTCCCGAAAAGGAAGGTTCACCTTGTAGACGTGAGTCATATCATTTAGTCATTTAACCCTTTAACATTTGGGGGTGTTACAATCACCCCCCCTTTAGAGCACCATTGTCTTTGTTGTGGGCCCTACATCTCAACCCAGGTAGTGCACCACACTTAAGGCTGGGTACCACCTCTGATACCAATTTGTCACGACCCGTCCTCGGGGCCCGTGTCGTGACTACCCCAAGCCCACAATCCATAGGCCAGGGGATGGCGACTAGCACCAAAGGCGTAAATCCTGATAAAAAGGGAAGGCATTGCCTTTATAAAAGTAAACTAACACAATAGAGTAAGCAATAGAAGAAAGCACTAAGTAATACTGAATACAAAAGTAAGTGCTGAAAGAAAAGGGGCCAGAAATACAAACCCAACAGTAAGTACAATACAACTGAAAAGCTAGTATAACTGCAGTAAAGTAAATAGAAACCACTAAGTCGTCCTCCGCGAAATCCACCTGATGGGTGGGTACAGATGACCACCTCAGCACCTCAGGTCCGACCATCCGCTCCATCTACATCTCGCCAAGTGGTCCACCTCCGGGTACCGTCTAGCTCCACAAGTCTCCACCTCGATTAGTGTTGTCCATCGTCTGCATCCAACACAATGAGGTGCAAGCTTAGCCCGTGCAGGGGTGAGTATAAAATACTTAGTAGGGACCCCGAGACCCTCAAGGTCTCAAAAAATCCAACAAGGATAAACAAAAAGTAAGATTTCAACAGATAACCATTACTTAGGTATATTCCCATACATATACCTATGTTATCAAGTAACCCATCTCAATCATGAGGAAAACACAAAGGTCATTGACTCAGCTCAAACCAAGATTTTTGTTCCCGATGTCGAAACCACGGCTGTTGGAGAACTCCTCCTCTATCGAGTAGAGTGGTCCTACCGCTACAACCAAGCTCTTCCCACTAACCTTGGACTGTTGAAGTACTCCACATATCGAGTATTGTAGGCATGATGCTACAACCAAGCACTTCCCACCATGGGTCTGCCGCTACAACCAAGCGCTCCCCCTCATAGCCTATAGAGATACTCCTTCTGTCGAGTACCATGGGTCTTCAGCTACAACCAAGCGCTCCTCTATCGTGGGTCTGCTGCTACAATCAAGAGCTCCCCACTGGGCCATCCGAATCACTCTAAGTCGATCGATCAACAGTCGTCAAGTCTCAGCCAGCTACTAGGTCTCTGCAATCTGCTCGCTCATCACTGGGAGGGTCTGCTCCACAAGCCTCGAGCTGATACTCCAAGTGTCCTGAAGTATCACGTAGAAGTATCACAAAGGACTGCCTCGTTATAGGGGTCTCAAAGTAACAGACAGCGCGTTAATCAGACGCCCGGTCTGTGAGTTATTGGCTTTTCTGTTCCAGGGGCCCGGTTGGTTTTTAAGCTAAAACCAACCATACCATACTCCAATATCATATGAATCCCATGTGGAGTATGTAAAAATGACCTTCTCATCAAAATTAATCCAACATAGTTGATGGCATGTCAATCGGACGTCCGGTCCTTAAGTTATAAGTGTTTCCGCTCCGAGGGCCCGGTTTGTTTCGGTTTCGAACCGACCCGGCCGTTTTTCCAAAGTCGTCCAAAACTCACTTAGAGTATCGAAAAAGGACCTTCTATATTCAAGGGTCCAAATTCCATAGACGGAGAGTTGATCAGATGCGCGGTCTTAAAGATATTCACATTTAAGTGAAACGGACCTGGCCGGTCAAGCCCAGTGGGCTGGCGGGTCGGCCGGACTTGGTTCGGCAGGTCCAACCCGCAGGAAGACCACCGCGGCACCGGTCGTGGAGGTGGTGGAGTGTATCCTACGCCGTGCGGGATATGGGAGGGCATGGCAGTGCCAACCTGGCGCCACCATTACGAAAAACCGGGGGAGCCCCCCCCCCCCCCGCTCGGCCAGCCTGGTCGAGCCGCTGCTGGCCACCGGGCCGGACCGCTTGCACAGGGGCCGAACCAGCTACTGTGCAAACCAGGCCTCCCCCACATGGGCCGATCCGTGCCCTACCGGGCCGGACCCGTTTCTGGGTCGGTTCGACCCGGTTCGGGCCGACCGAGGGCGAGTTGGGCCAGGTCGTACCAGGCCCAGACCCCCCTCTTCGGACTATTTTCGGTTATTCGCCCATAACATTAGCTACAGACCTCCGATCGACGTGTTGTCAGTTTCATAGGAATCCTTGGATTGAGACAGTAGTTTCGGTATATTACACTCAAGGTTTTGGCGATGTTTGGGTATGTACGGGTTGGTTCGAACCTGAAACCAACTGGGCCCTCGGAGCGGAAACGCTTATAACTTAAGGAACGGACGTCCGATTGACGTGCTGTCAACTACGTTGGTTTTCTTTTGATGAGATGGTTATTTTGGAATACTCCATGTGGGATTCAGATGATATTGAAGTATATTAGGGTTGGTTTTAGCTTAAAAACCAACCGGGCCCCTGGAACGGAAAAACCAATAACTCACAGATCGGGCGTCCGATTGACGCGCCGTCTATTGCGTTGACACCCCTGTGATGAGGTGGTCCTTTGTGATAATTCTACATGAGACTTTGTGACACTTGGAGTATAATCTTGAGGCTCGAGGAGAGGACCCTCCCAGTGACGAGCGAGCAGTTTGCAAAGACCTAGTAGCTAGTTGAGACTTGACGACTGCTGATCGATCGAACCAGAGTGATTCGGATGGCCCAGTGGGGAGCGCTTGGTTGTAGCAGCAGAACCATGGCAGAGGAGCGCTTTGTTGTAGCGGCAGACCCACGGTACTCGATAGGAGTACCACTATAGGCTATGAGGGGGAGCACTTGGTTGTAGCGGCAGACCCATGGTGGGAAGCGCTTGGTTGTAGCAGCAGGCCCACAGTACTCGAAATGTGGAGTACTTCAGTAGTCCAAGGTTAGTGGGAATCACTTGGTTGTTGTGGTAGGCCCACTGTACTCGACAGAGGTGGAGTTCTCCAGCAGCCGTGGTTTTGACATCATGAATAAAAATCATGGTTTGAGCTGAGTCGTTGACCTTTGTGTTTTCCTCATGATTGAGATGGGTTACTTGATAACTTAGGTATATGTATGGGCATATACCTAAGTAATGGTTATCCAGTGAAATCATACTTTTTGGTTTATCCTTGTTGGGCTCTATGAGACCTTGAGGGCCTCGGGGTCCCTACTGAGTATCATTATACTCACCCCTGCGCGGGCTATGCCCACACTTCGTTGTGTTGGATGCAGACGACAGACAACGCTGATGAAGGTCGAGAGCGCCAGGACTAGATGGTACCCAGAGGTGGACACTCAGCGTGACGTCACACGGAGCATACCGATAGATGCGGAGTTCCAAGGAGGACATTTGTACCTACCCTTTAGGTAGGAACCCGGAGGACGATCTCGGAGGACGATTCGGGGGTTTCTTTCACCTTTATACTATTTGTTTTTCTTCAGTTGTAGTTGTACCTTTTTGTTGGGCTTGTATTTCCGGCCCCTTTGTACATTCAGCACACATGTTATACATATTTTCTTAGTGTTTTCTTCCGCTTCTACTCTGGTTGTGTGTGTTTACGTTTTATAAAGGCAACACCTTCCCAGTTCAAGGGAATTACACATTTGGTGCTAGTCGCCAGCCCCTGGCCTATGGAAGGCGGGCTTGGGGTAGTCACGATGCGGGCCTCGGGGGATGGGTCATGATAAATAAAATTAAACCCCTACCTTTTTTTGTTGTTCATTGATGAAGTCGCGGGGAAGAAGGCGGAGTTTTCGTCATTCTTCACATCCGCTGCACACTTGAAATCACGAGCTCGTGTGTCGGTTCATTGACGATAATGAGGAGGGAGGGTCGGTCATTGAAGATGTCCCACATCGGTTGCTTCCGAAAGGTGCTTCCGAGGAAGAAGTCAAAGATTCTCCTTATCGGCGTTCTTCATTGGAAGAACGTGTTCTTCGTTGGGAGCATTCTCCCAATATTTCTCCCAAGTTCCTCCTTTCCCTAAACTCCACCCAAAATGAAATGGTAGCCAAAATAATAGATTATGATCTATTATGTTTGTTTCCATAAATTCAAATTGGGTGAATTAATTAAGTTGGCTCCACTTAATTAATTCATGAGGATGGCATAATTAAAATTGTCGAAGGGTTGACACCATTAAAGGATGGCGTGGAGAGACTCTCCCTCATTAATGAGGGGAGTTGAGAGGTTTTCCTCTCCCATCATTATTAGGGGGTTTAGTCCCAGGTGGTCCCCACATCGTAACCTCTAGTGGGAGGTAAGGTTCGAGTGTGCCCCACCACCATAACCTCTCATGGGAGGTTAAGGTGTGGTGGTCCCCACCTACCACTTCCACTTGGGTGGTTATAATAGATAAAATTAATATAAAACATGAATTTCTTTTATTTTATTATTCCCACAAAAAACCCAAAAACTATCTTCCACCCTCGACCAACTACGGTCGAGGTGGAAGTCTTCTTAAGCGAATATTGGTGCTGCGAATTCAACGGTGCCCCTCGATTTCAATTCCAAGAACCGGTTCAAAAGTTATAAAAAACCACTCGTACGTTTATTGAACGTACCTGACAAAAACTTCAGAAATTGATTCTGGGCAATCCGGGTCTCAGAATCACGCTCCATCAATTTTTGCGGACTCGTAAAATTCCCATTTTAAAAAAAAATTACATGGAAAATTCAGGAATTTACAGTTTATATACAGGAAGAGTGCCTTACCTTTTTGAGGTATTTAATTAATATTCAAACTCAATTCAACCAAATAAGATTTCTATTATTTATGATAATAAAAATAAAAAACATTCCTACGCTACATAAATAATCTTTCCAAAGATGCCTCTACATGTTGTGAAATGTCATTATTTATATTATAATAGAAATAGTTTATATAAAAAAATAGATTTATGCTACTCAATAGTGATATTACAGATCCTTTCATTAATTAATTGAGGACACAACAAAAGGAAATCTTCTAAAGTTGATCATGTGAATGTATAGAGATAAAAAATTCATTAATAATGATATTGTTGATTTTCATTTACACCATAAACGATCATAATGAATTTTATATTCATAAAAAGGGATATAATTATCATTTTTAAGTAATAATATTTTATATTTCTATATGTAGACCATGGGTACGGAATATCATGCTGGACTACTAGATGATTTGGAATATTTGTCTTAAAGAATGTTGAAGAAGTGTTGAAAATTAAATTATTATAATATTAATGGATATATCATTCATAAAATATTGTGTGATGAATTTATAAAAACATTAAATAAAGTAATCCTCAAAAAATTCTCATACATGGGATACGGTAATTTCCCGACCAGACTAACCACTAAACCATTATCCGGACCTGTAACCAGATTCGCTCAAGTGTGCCACCCCATATGCCTGAGGATACTAGCTAGAAATGAGGGTATATTGGTGGAATGATGGGGAGACTATACCCTCAATACTAGATTAGCACAATGGTATTATCATATATAAATAAATAAAAATTAGAAAAATAATTAATGATAAAAGAAAAAGACACTAAAGATAAATATAATAATTTAATGAAGATGGCCAACACCAATAGAAAAACAATCATGAATACATCTCCTTGTGATCCTTCCAAATGATTTAGAAAAAATACAACAAGTTCTATGACAAAATTCATGTAAAAAAGTAAAGGAATAAAAATTACTCTAAGGGTGGTCTCCTTGATAATCATGAGAACTAGCTGAGTCTCGTGCTCCCAACTCCAAGAAAAAATGCAAAAAAAAGAAGTGAAGGATTAAAGACCAGTGAATAAGAGGATCTGCTTGGGTACCTTAGTGAAATATTGTCCCAAGAAGTGTGTGATAGATACTCAGTAGAACACCACAAATGATGTCTAAAGATTAATCCTTTTCATGCATAAAAATATGCAGTGTATGTGTATGAAAATAGTAAATTAACAATGTAAAATAAATAAATAATCATGTCAGGATCGGGTCCCTCCAATACACCCTCCCCAAACATACCTTCTTCGGGATAAGTAAAAATTCCACCACAAAAAGGTAACCTATGATAATGGAATATAATGTAATAACAGTTCGTCAAAATTTAAGCATCTAGAGAGGACAGGAACCAGAAAAGTTATTTATCCTAGAGGATGTTCCCTTTTAATTAATTACTTTACATATTGCATTTAATTTAAATAGGAATCTCTAGTATTCATTTATACAACATCATGTTCCCATCCAAGCCGAACATTCTAAATGAACCTGACTATCACACAAGGAGCATAACTAATTTCTGAAGCTAAAGGGGTCTGTCCATAGTGATCCAAAAATTGAATCTCATGTATCACTCTCGTCATACATAAAACAATTCCCCTATGATTATGTCCCTAATATCTCACAAAGGGGTCTGTGTTTCACTCATGCAATGGTGTAACCATCTTTCCACAATGCCCGTCCACAGGTGCTATAGCGACCCAGCCTTTTCCTACATTTCAATTATATCATTGAAAAGATAAACAACATAATAGTATTACACACAAAGGATATAATGGTTTAGTTTCTTGGGCTAACTAGGACCCTAATTAACAATTACAACATCAAGCGTAAACATTTATTTAGTTTCTTATTCTCTATCATCTTATTAGTACTTGACGTATCCTTAGTACATATAGTCACCTGAGGATATGCACAAAAAGGGGTCAGCTAAAATCCTAGTAAGAGGATATATAAGAACAATATATCATGGGGAGAGTAGTATCATAACATAGGAAAAAGATACTGAACATGAGAGGAACATTAATAAGAGACCTGAAATTTGGAAATGCATTATAAAAATGAAACATCGTGTCTTAGTGGTTAACTACCACACATACTTGTGAACAAAGCAAGAATCTTGTTAAAGGATCATTTCAAATTAACTCATGAGATTCATCACTTTACCCAATGCATTAGAGCACTGTATAATTCCAAGTGCACCCGTCACATTGAAACATTCCTATTGCGTTATATAATTCTGGGTGCACCCGTCACATCATAACATTATCATTTATCATTTATGCCGCAATGAAAAAATGAACATAACTTAACCCATGGAGAGGAATGGGTTTCATCTCATAAGAAAACATTTATAAACATCGGGTTCCCAAAATTAAGTGGGAATAACATACTTGATACGATAGCCATCCACCTTGAGTGAGAAATAAAAGGCGTGTTTTTTAAAGAATATTTCTTTTGGAAAACATTTGTTTGTCATAAAATTCAGTATCAAACATGTATATCCCAGAAAAGGTAAGATAATGATGAAAAAATTATTTTTAAAGAGTGACTATACCAAAAATGGAGTGAAAATAGGGACATCCCAAAGAAAGAAAGTTGGGTTCAAGATTTTCCCCTTACCATGTATCTGAATGCTTTCTTCACATTAATGTCCTCTGGAATCCTCCTCTTGGGACCCACCTTAAGGGGCCTAGGCTTGGTATTTTGATGATACCATAAGCTCTTGGATGTGGGGGAGGGTCTAGGGAAGATGCTTGGGAAGAGTTTAGACAAGGCTTGAAGCTAGAGAGGTGTGAGGAAATGAGGGTGTGGAAGGTGGTATTTATAGTGGATAGGAGAGGGGATTTCTCAATATAAAATTCATTAATTTTTTATTTCCCCACAAGACAATGAATTTTCAGTCTTATATTACCTAGAATAGTAATGAGGGAATGTGAGTTCGAGATTTGGGTTCTTACATCACTTGTGATGTCAGGAATAGTGGGTTTAAATTATAATGTATTTATACGGTAAATTAATGTATTTTACTATTCACCAAAAATTCAAGTATTTCAAAAAAATCCCAAAAATTCTCCCTAACCATTTTTCGATGTGTAGAATCCAAAAATTAAGTCTATTTTTCAAAAATAAATTTCTAAATATTATTATTTTAATATTTAATTAAAACCATAATTTATTATGAAAAACCATTTTTAAAACATTCATTTACTTATTATAAAATATAGGTATATCGTACTTTCAACATGAATATTATTTATATATTATCATAGGTAAGGTTACTATTCATTAAGGTATGTTACTATTTATAAGGGTAGTTTACTATGAATAAGAGTATGTTACTATTCATCAAAAATTAAGTTTTTCTTACTGGACTCCAAATAACTTACTGATTGCAACTGTGTATGTCATATTTTCGAAATTCCAACCACAAAAGTGAAAAACTTATCTTTAAAGGTCATTTAGCACTTATTAGTTTATTATTTTGTTTTTTCATATGATTTTATGACATATTTATAAGAAGGTAATTTCTATTGAAAAACATTAGGTCGTTATAGGTGCTCCCTTGGGAACTATAATGCCTCATATGGACGTAATAGAAACACGATGTGAGTTCATCAAATATATATATGGTACTGCTCCCAGTATATTAATCCTCATCAACTTTTTTTCCATCCAAAACATTCAATAAAAAAACTTGAGTGTCTCTAGATCCATCAACAAATATTATTCCTTTTAGAATTAAAAACAATAATGAGGCTAAGTGTATAACCATTAGTTATCTTAATCAAGGTGCAAAGTAGGAGTTCGTGTATAAAAGAAATACATATCACAAGTCTTGCATATCCAAGGTGAGTACCAATCCCATTGATCAGTTCAATTACTCATATTAAATCCCAAGTACTTAAAATGTCCCTAATCTAAAATGTAAACCAATAATCATAGAAATTTTTGGTTAAGAATACAATGCACCTCAATAGAGAGTTTTTATTAGAAAACATGATGTTTTCTTTCAGATAATTCCTTTAGTTACCTTCAGGCAATCAAATTCCAACACAATGAAAAAAAACACACTCCATGGTGGTCTTTATATAGCCGAGCATCTCCATTTAACACATAAATAAAAACTCACACCCAAAGGGGTTTCTATAACAATGTCAAACACAATAATTACTCATTAAAAATTATGTAAACCCACCCATGGTTGGTTCAAGTTATAGAAAAACCTCCAACCATATGAGGAGGAGTATAAAGGCATCATAAGGTAGTGTAAAACATTTACGTTATGAAAATTTTTAATTTAGAAGTGACAATATGTATATATTTCACATGAAATATTAAGATATTTTCTAAGAGAAAAAAATTAACGAAAAATCTATACACCATCTGCCTCATGCTTAGGATGACTCACATCTTCGATGCATATGCTTTATTCAGTCTGGTTCAAATGAAATTGAAGAAACATATGAACTCCCTGAATATAGGGTTAATGATCTCACACCAAAATAGCACAATATGTGTAATTTTAAACTAATAACGGAAGGAAGAAGGGTTTTAAACTCACCATGATCCTTTCAATGCACCTAACATCACTTGAATAGGAGTTCTTATGAGGGATATATCCTTATACAAAGATGAGGAAAATAAAATAAATAGATAAGGCTACAATACATAGAGAAGGAAGAAGAAAGGGTGAAGGAAGATAAATAATATAAGTGGGGGGAAATGATAATTTCACCCTTTTAATGAGGTGAAAGGTTTGGATGAACATTTTTTCAAAATTTCCATGAACCATGCAGGGGATACTACTTAAGGAAGAGGGTCACATATTTTTTTCCACACATTTGGAAAAATCGTTCCCATCCTTGTGTAAAAAAGTGCACATGTACTGCCTAAATAGCACTAATAATACAGACTAGGCACACAGTGTGGGAAACTATGCATAACCCATGCAGTTCACTTCTACCCACATGAAAAAGGCACACTATTTACACCAGTGGGTCACACAGTTTGAGAAAAAATAAATACACTTAATATTTTACCCAAACACGAGTTTTTGGGGATCGACTCTGTGAAAACTCAAAAAACCACCCAAAACCCCCTTAGGATCCCAACCATAAATAAACAAAACATATTTATGTTTTTTTTAAAACTTATTTTCATTCCATATATCAATTTACAAAATAAACCTTCTATAAAACAATAAAATTCAAAATCCTTTTAAATTCTCTTGGTATAAAAAGAACGGGACATTATAATCTCCCCACATAAAAACATATCATCCCTAAGAAGTAATTGGTAATTGAATAGAACATCACTCAACCTGCACGAGATTATAATTCATTTCCAAATGGTTGTGTTGTGTTTATAAATGTTAACTGCACCTCCAATAATCAACTTAACATACAACACATAAGCCAAATAAATTTAAGCTATTGATTTCATTTCTGAACTAAAACATTTGAGACAATGCCTACCTGAGAATTTATTACTCAATAAATGATAACATCATCATTCCCTATTCAACCAGGCTCTATAAGTTTCAAGGTCAAAATATATTCATGGTATTCAGCTGATGGAAATACTAATTTAGGGGTTCCTTTAGCGCTCATATGATGAACTTTTCATGATACATAGATTAAAAAATAAGTCAAATCTCCACCATCCTTTGAGTTTAGTTCAAGCTGAATATTTATAAAAAGTATCGGATTGAATTCACCAATATGAAAAAATGTCATTATGCAGTTCCTCACCAATCAAATATGATAAGAGGGATGGATATCCAGTCAAGTAATATTTGGTTGAATTCCCTAAAATATAGCTTCATAGATGGCTGATGCATTACAAATCTAGTCTTTTTTCCCCATTAAATGATGGAACTCGAATATTTATCTGACAACACTCACAAAATTCTGTAACTAGCTTCCAGTGATGTCATTATCCAAAACATTACTTTAATCAATCATGCCTCAACATGAACATAAGAACATTATCGATCCAGCAGATTCAGATCGTCTTAGTTAAAATAACCCATTTAACCCTACCTGATGTCTGGGGTAACCTCATAATCTACAACTGGATCCTAATGAGATCATCCAATGAAGTCCACATTTGGAGTTTACATGTGATATATGGATATAAATCCAAACATCCATATAATAAGAATAATGACATACCACAAAGTGGTATCCACCTAGTGATCAAGTCAAGTGTAAATCTAGTGTCCACGAGTCCAAACATGGTGTTACTACTTTGGAAAAACCAGGTATCACTCAAGACCAACCAGACATCGAAAACAACTCTGCTTTTAGAGATAACTCTTAAAGAGTTCACCCACTAAGACCGATGGTGTTTAAAATATAGAATGACATATAACGAATGCTCTTTTAGTGTACACAGATGATTTCAAGATAGGGTACATGATCATCAATAAGATAAGGTTCAATGAGATGCTAAGGATATTTACCTGATAGGTTAAAGACGCTCTCACTATTACTAAGAAAAATTGATCAGCAAGGTTTCAAACCAACTATTCAAAACAATTCCTAAAAAGTGATGAAAAGTTTAAAAAATAATGGTTTACATTTTCTGATAAAATCTCAAGATTATCCATAGGAAAATCCACACTTACCGACTGTGATGCCTTCATAGTCCAAGGAATCCCATGGTCACTCCAGCATAACCACCAATGTCCAACCCAAATAAAGGGGTTTTAGAGGTTTCATACACTTCCAACACTTTCATCATTATGTTTCCTCATGAGAACTGAATCAAAATGAGAGATTCAAAGAAAAAATATCATTTCAAATGATGTTGAACATTTCCAAATGATCATAGGTTTTCTATTCCACCTGGAAGGAAATATTTAACAATTTTTACATAACCCTTCCCATGGTAGGAGTTTCATGGACATCGTTCACTAAAAAGGTATATCAAAACACTCTTTGGAGAGTTATAAACCAAATAGGGTGATAAAATAGCTATATAAAAGTTCTCTATGACATATTTATTCTGGTAATTCATGGGGAAAATCACCTGAGTTATGCCCAAGAGTTACAAGAAATGAGACATTTGATATAAAAGACCAACTGAAATGATCATTTCATCGACACCCAGTCCTCCATGTATCGACACCCCGAACACTACGGGAAAGCAGTATCTCAGAGCCAGGTCACTCTACCCCAGAGAAGACTTGTGAATGAAGAAGCATAGGTCAAGGATTAAATAGGAACCACCTAACTCTTACAGCTCATTATACTATTCAAAAACCTAACTAGTACTATGTATATCGACAAATACTACTTAGTGATTCAACTGTAAAATAAAAAATTCCTAATGTTATCCACAGGTGTAACAACCATACGTATTCAAGTAACTGGTGGCCTACAAAATATTGAACCCAAATAAAAATTAACCCGTAAAAATGTTAACCTATCTGATGATGTATCAACTTGTCCATCAGTAGAGAATAGGATGCAGGATCACATGACCTAATATGTGTCCGACCAGGCCCTAGGCCTGCCTAGCTTGATGAAAATGAGAATTACCCAATGATAACAACATAATAAGGGGTCAAATATATGATTAAACACCAGTCAAACCAATTTTTTTTAGGAACTAAGAGTCATACATGGGAAAAAACACCCAAACAGTACCACATATCAGAAATCTCACATCACTTATTAAAAATTTTAATGGTCTAAGGGTTATCCCTACAATGGGATAGCCCATTAAACAAAAAAGAAATTTCGAACCTAACTACATCATGTTGGGTGAGAAGTTACCAGGCGTAAGGGCCTAACTTTTGGGTTCATGTTATTGAAAGAGATGTCTATAGAAAATTTTTCATTTATGTTTAAAGGAAACACTGAGGAAAAAACATTAACTAGACTTATACAAGGGGTAAAACTAAAACAACACTTAAGGTTTTATTTTCATCATTTAACCAAAATCATTTAATTCACAAAACATGTCATGGTTTATATTTAATGAAGAACGAACCCCCTATAATTAAGAAAGAAACATAACACTTATCTAAATAATTCCATAAGGCATATATGAAAGTTATATTAAATTTATTCTTTAAGCATTAGTAATTTATTTAAATCCAGTTATAATTAGGATATTATTTCATAATCCAAACCTTTAAAGATCCATCATTTATTTACAATGACTTGTATTTGGTTGACATAATGGAAATTTCAATTGAAATATATAGAGGAAAACACCATTTAGGTTTTAATTGAAATGTTCATTAATGATTTTTGGTAAAAATGATTCCACATTACATTTACATGAAAAATAATATATATAGAAACATCATCTTTGAATGTCTCTTAACACATATAAAAAGCTCACCACCACGGGGCCAAGAAATAAGTTATACCAAAAGTAAAAGAGACCTATGAGGATCATTTCAAGCCATTTTAGATTCAACTACAATAAACCTAAAGTTTTTAATCATTAAGGTTTAAAAGACCCTAAATTACTCATTCTGGAAGCAACATGCCCCAACTAACCTACTTGGTTCCAGTTATGGATTTTGAAATTTAGTCATAAGGGTCATAATGATCTTGTAACCAAGGTACAATACCGTATAAATAAACTAAACTTTTGTATGTCAAATATTTATCAACTTTCATATTTTTAATAGTTTATAACTGTATACCTTTCACAAAAAATGGTTTTGTTGCATGGGTTACAACTTCTCAATTTCTAATGATCCCATACAGTTTAAAAATTGCATGTGGCTCCAATCAAACCATCATAATTTTTATCTAGGATTAAAAATAAAATTCAGCAGCATTATAATCTATTAAATATACTTTACATATATACTATTAATATATAATGGTTCAATTATATGGTTCACCCTGTTGCAATTCATAAAGCACCCATACACCTGAAAAATTGGAAATTTTATCCCATTTAACTGGAGCCATAATGTTTCCTCCCAGGGAACCAATGGTCCTTGAATCAATAATTAAAATTTTATTAGTGAGGTTTCACAATAAATAACTAATAGAACAATTTAAAATTTACAACTACTCATTATAAACATTTTAAATTCATACAGTTAATATTGTAAGGATTCATGGATGTATATCAATTTAACATGTAAGTCTACTAAATAATCCAAGAATAACAACAACATTCTAATCATAACACTAAAATCATGAATGTATGGATGATAATAGGCAGGAAAATAACACATAAGGAATATCAATGATTTTTGATATCCTAACAATGAAAACTACATGGAATGAAATGTGAATTCTTATGGGCCTATCATGATTCATGTAATGATTCCTTCTTCCATATAAAACCAAGGGTAAATACTATAATAAAAAAAATCAATTAAAATCCTAAACTTCTCCATTCACTCAAGGTGAAATGAAAATCAACTATAATAATGATATAAATAATAATAGTCCCATCCCAAGCCACTTGTACTTTTCCACATACATGGGTTGATCACTCCTTAGAATGAATATTTACCAAGAAAAAAACCCTTATAGTCTCATGTCTACAAAACCAATATAGTACGATAATGAAAAAATAATATTCTGATACAACTTTGTAACGTCTCGGTCTGACTAGACACTAAATCGGTATCCTTGTCAGTTGCAACATGGCCTCATGTGCACTTCCCCATACGCTAGAGGCTGCAGACTAGTAGTGGGGGTCTAATAGTGATATGACGGGGAGACTATAAAGTCCAAATAATAGTACAACTATGGTATTATCGTGTTTAAATTAATATATAGTATCATGAGTAGTAATGATAAGTGAAAAAGAAGTGGAAGATAAAGGTAATAACATAATAAATATGTATAATACTAATATATATCTAACCATGAATTAGTGTCTATAGGATTCTACCTAATAAAGAAATAAATCGTACAACATGAGGTATGACACAATAAATGAAAAAATAAAAGCAATAAAAATGAATTTAGTGTAGTCTCCTCAAGCATCATGTGTACCAGCTTAGTCTCGTGCTCCTAACTCCCAAGTGCAATGCACAAAAAAATCGATAAAGACATGTGAACAAGAGGATATACTTGAGTACCATAATGCCATGGAGATCTGAGAAGCATCTGAGATATAATTAGTGGAAAACAACAAATGGTGTCTAAATCATAATCCAATCCATGCATATAAAATAATATGTGTGTGTATAACAAAAGTAAACAAGCAATGTGAAATACATAAATTACCATGTTGGGATTGGGTCCCTGCAGGACACCCTTCTCGACCAAAATTACTTCAACCTAATATGGAATGACTGAACCAAATGTAACCTATGATAATGGAATATAATGTAATATCAAGTCATCATAATTTAAGATGTTAGAAAGGGATGAACCCATACATGTGAATTAGCATGGTGGATATACCCATTTAATTTAATTACATAATTTATTAATTTAATCTAAAGAGACATCTATAATATTAAATTATATATAATATTATTCCCAACCACGTTGAACCTTATAAAGGAACCTTAGTATCCCCCAATGAGCATATAAATTTCCAAAAGTCAAAGGAGTATGTCCATGGTGATCCATAAAATGGAATCCCAAGTTTCACTCCCAATATATGTTAAACAAGCCATAACCAAGTAATTCCATAGTATCTCACAATGTGGTATGAACCTCAATCATAGTATGGTGTAACTATCTTCCCACAAATACCATCCATAGGTGCTCCCCTGGGATCCATACTCACTCATATAGAGGTAAGAAACATGCATAGTGAGCTCATCTATGATATTGAAGGTATCACCTCCAATGTATGAAGACTCATCAACTCATGGGATCATCCTCAACAGTATGTAAAAAATGAACCAGAGTGTTTTATGAGGAATCAGAAATTATTTCCTTTTAAAATTGAAAACACAAAATAGGACACATATATAGCCATTCCTTATCATAAACAATGCATAATGTGGAATGTTTCATATACAAAAAATCCACATAAAAAATTATTTCATATTTAATATGGGGGTAAGACTATTGATTGTATTAATTAATTATAAGAAGTCTCATATACTAAACATGTCACAAACCTAAACATTGAACCAACCAGCATAGCATTTTTGGTTTAGATGATAGATCACCTCAATAGAGGGGTTTTATTTGAAAACATAATGTTTTTTTCAAGAAATTCATTTATTCCATTTAGGTGATCACTTTAAAATACAAGGTATAAAAAACCAACCCCAAGGTGATTATTATATGAGTGAGAATATTTATTTAATACATATATAAAAAGTCACACACAAAGGGGTGTCCCTAACAAAGGAAAACATGATAATTACACATTAAAAATTAAAAGAACCATACCATGGTCGGTTCAGGGATGAGGTAATAACCTTTAATAATATATGGAGGAACCTAAAGGCATCCTAATGTGGTGTAAGAAATTTACTTAACACTGATTTAGAATTTAGAAGGAACATCGAGTATATCTAGCACACAGAACATGGAAACATTATATAAAAGTGAAAAAACATAAGTGAAAAGACATAGACCACCTATATTATACATCGAATGACTCACATGTCTAATTTCATGGCTTTATTCGGTCTGATTTGAGAGAAATAAAATAAATATACAAATTACCTGAAAATAAGGTGAATGGTCTCAAATAAAAATAGAGAAAGAGGTGGAAATATAAACATGTAATAGAATAAATTGGAGATGTAAAATTATAGAGATGCATCCAACAGACACTATGATGCTCAAATCATAGGACATATGAAGGAGATCTCCTCATACATAGATGAGGAAAATAAAAACCATGGAGTAGGACACTACGCACAGATGAGGAAGAATAAAGGAGAAAGGAAAATAAATAATAAAAATGGGCCAAAGGCTAATTTAATCCCATTAATGTCGTGCACAGTTTGGCCACATGGTATTATAAACAATGTGCCAACCATGTGAGGGCTACTATTTAAGGAAAAGGGTCACACAATTTTATTCGTACGGTTTGGCCAAACCCTACACCAACTATCCATATAGGAGTATGAAGAAAGGTTAAAGGAAAAGAAATATGAAAATATGGTAAAAACGTAATTTCACCCCTTTAATGAGGAACATGGTTTACCACATGGTTTTATGAACTCTATTCTAACCATGAGAGGGATACATTTTAAGGAAGAGGGTCACACAGTTTTTTCCATAGGGTCTGGACAAAGTGTTCACCAATCATGTGGAAAACAGTGCACACATATTTCCTAAATAAAACTAAGAATGCAAGCTAGGTGCACAATATTGGAAACCATGTGCAGCCCATGTATGTCACTTCTTCTCACATGTATAAGGACCACAACTTATAATGATAGTATTAATAGTTTCTAATGAACAATGAAGCCTTACCAATCCACCCAAACATCAGTTTTCTAGGCCTAGTGTTCTAAAATTCAATTAACCTCCCAATAAACCTCTCATGCTCCCAACCACATCTAATAAAAACACGTTTTAGTGTTCAAAAAGTCTTATTTTAACTTATAATATAGGTTTACAAAATGGACCAACCTGTAACCGATTAAATTCAAAATATTTTTGGAATTCTCCCAGTCCAAAAACAAGGGACATTATAGATACTATAGTAAGTTGAATAACATTGTAAACTGAAATTTTCATGGGAAATTTTTTTTATATTCAAAAGTAATGGGGTTAATATTTCTAGCAGCATAAGGAAATATTTTTTTAAAAAATTTACTTATGTTATCTTATTTTGGTTGATTAATTCTAGTGATCTTGAAGAACATGATCCATATATTTAGTCCTCACAAGAAAAAATGGTATATTTTCTGGATGATTGAGTAAATGAAGGGAGGAGTGTTTTAGTTCAAGTTAGATGAAGAGACTTGTATGATATAGGTGAATAAGTTTAGTAACTGTATTGGGAAATCAAAACTTATCAAGAAAACGAGATTGATCAATTTATCAATGATGATTTTAAAACTGTTGGACTTGTAATAGATGGTTTAGATGAAGATATAATGTTAGTGTGGGATTATGAAAATAACATGGTTAAAGATAAATCAATTTACCATATGTTTAATCCTTTAACTTATATTTTATTTGTTTATTTAGTGTACATGTATTTAATTAAATTTTGTACATAATTTTCAAATAATTTTCTTATTTTATATTGTAAATCATGTTTATACCAGGGTTATATTATTTTTAGATAGAGGAATTATGAGAGAAAATACTATTTAATTATTTGATAAGACCATCCACAACTCTTATGATGGAAGATGACACATCAGATATGCTCTGGACTACATTACAAATGCCTCTATTTTTAATTATTTATTATTTCTATCATTTTATCCCATATTCTATACTCCCATATTTCTTAGGAAAACTACCTATATTCAATTTATCACCTTATTATATATTGAAATTAAAGTGGTTTAATGGATCTTTTAATGAGCGGACATCGACTATACATATGGTTACAAGGTTACCATAATGAGGGAACTTAAGGGTCACCATAATTTTTATATAATAGTAAATGTGTTAAAATATTTTATTATGTATATACTAATTTTTTAATATATTTATTCAACATATTTAGATAATAACATGACATAAATGAGAATGAATAAAATAAATATATAGAGTCTTAGTAATATTAATGCATTTTATTTATTTTACATATTTTATGTTCCTAAATATGATGTTAGAATGTTATATGGGCATTTCAAGGGCTGATTATCATGCAAGATGACATCTCTTCCCATTACGTATCATTATTGGAGGCATATTTCCACTAATTAGAAGAATTATATTATTGATAAAAAATTGATTGTAATTTAGAATTCATATTTTTTATCTAATATTCAAATGAAATGTATGTTTAATTATCTTTTAATATCCAATATGTATACATTTTTCAATTTTTATGTTAATTATGTGGTTTTGTTTCAATTGATATATATGTGTCTACGATTAATGTGGAAGGACTTGTGGTGTGAATTTAATGGCACCTCATTTAGTGTATGATAAATGTATAAAAAGGGACCAACAGGAATACCTCAATATGGAGGGATGTACTTTGTTGTTAGGAATCATTTTGATTGAAACAAAATATTTTATATTTTCCTAAAAAAATAATATTAATTTAGTAATAATAACAAAATTTTTATAAATATTAAAACTTGTTATAAGAATCCTCAAGAAAAAATCCTTTTATTATGAAAAAGGGGTCATTCTACAAATAGCTAGTTCTAAATTTTTTTCATGGAGAAGGTCTAATAATGTAATATTATAGTTAATTATTAACTATAATTTTGTTTCATATTATGTAAATTATTTTTATATTTTTAGTTTTTTCATTGATGTTATAGGTGAAAGAAGTTGGTCATATGGTCGGTTAAACTGAGTTGTGCTTCTATGTGGAAATAAAAGCTAATGTAATTTTATATATGATACTACTATAAAAATTGGGTTTAAAATATATATCATAGATTATTTTCCTTGAAGTAATATAATTTTTTAAAACTTTTTCTAGTTTTTGGAATAAATTAAAGATGAAAGGGATGAAAATACTGCACATTCATTGCCAATATCCCATAGTGATGTTATTTCTAGTGTTTTGGGAAATGAGAATGTTGGTCCTATTCGAGGGTTATGTTTTTTGACCATCCCCCTCATGATTAATTGGGAGGATCCCTTTTTTATTCATTAGGATTCCTCCTCTTGTTGGTTTGAGTAATGTTATTGTTCTCTATCACTTATAATAAAAAATAAAATTCCAGTTCATTAGAATAGAATATAGGAGTAAGATAACTAATGGATAACATATGTTAATAAGTTTGAAAAAATGGGGAGTTAATGGGGTATATTATTTTAGGGAATGATCCAGGACATTCCAGTGAACATTTAAACGCAGTTATGATAGACTACAGTTGAATTTAGTCTGTTAAATTTATTTCAATATTTTTTTAATATTATTATTTTTTTTGGAAATAATTTTTTAGTTACTATATAATTAAAAAAAATTATATTCAATATTTTTTTTTAAATTAAATCACAATATGTAGTGAATACTGATAGATGACATGAAAATAAGAAGAATATATCATTTGAAGGTAGCAGAAATGACATAGGATGGTGACATTGATGATGGATCTATAAAATTATTTTTTGTTCACATTATTGAAACTTATATGTGATTCTTATAAAGTATTTTACTAATTTCATTTATGGTTATATGATATGTTAATGTCTGTAGATTATTATTTTTTATGATTCATTTTAGTTCTAAAATTATTAAATTATGTATATTATATATGTAATTATATTTTTAATCTAAAGGAAATATTGTATTTAACGGTGATACAACATTTTCTTTTATTAGTGGTGGTTCATTCCATCACTAAATATTTACCAGTGGATAATACCACCACCTTTCATTAATGAACTGTCTCAAAATGATTCTAATCCAAAATAACTTATAGTGGTGGTTTTAACTATTTTTAGAAAAGGTAAAAATTTCAAAAAAGGACACCGTGTATATAATTTAAAGTAGTTTTAATAGATGCAATATTGATAATAATGTTTTTGAAAAAAAAAGTTCATTTTCATTTTAGTGGTTGTAGTAAAAATAGATATAAATTATGTATCGACTTAGGAAAATAGGAAGATTTCAATAATAACATGTTATTAATAGAATATGGTTCCAACCACCACAATTTAATAATTAACCATCAATAATTACTATTTTTGTTATAGTATAATGATATGGAAGGAAGTTTTTAAATATTATAGATTCCATGATCCTTTCAAGAAGTTTCACACCTAACCCTATAAGACCATTACCATGCAAGAATACCAGGATGACCAGTTCATCCCATGGTGGTATCACACCTAGGGTATGTTAGTGAGGATCCTTTCTCTCTTAAATTTTTTTTATTATAATATTAACTTTATTTTATTTTTATAATTTGTTATTTTATTATAATGATGTTTACAATGATGAATTTTAAAATCATAGACAATTATTTTTTGTTTACGATTATTATTATGATTCACATTCGGTGTTTAGAAGTTTTTTATATATAATATATTAAATGTTTATTCAAATATTTTTAATATATTATTTATGATATATTTTATCATTGGTTGATATTCTTCTAAGTATTTCTTCTTATGTATGAACATCATAATTTCATGTATATAATGTTTTGATAATTTTTCTAGGTATATTATATTACACATTATGTCACCCTTTAAAAAAATATTATATATGACCATTATTATATATTTAAAGACATATGTTTTGGGATGGTTTTTTTAATATCGAACTAAAGTTGTAATATAATGAAAAAATGGAAATCTAAAAATGTTATAAGTATTATGCTATAATGTAAAGTCTTATAAGATTGATGAAATCCCTAAGATCTTAATGATTTAATTAAAAGATTTATAATTTTTATGATTTGAAAAATATGGAATTATATTTAAGTATGTTACTCATGCATTTTACAATGATTTTAATTTTTATGAGCTTACTCTTAAGAAGTGATGGATCAACTCTCACATGATTTCATATACTCCTATTAAAAGTGTTCACTAAATATTTTTATAAGTGTTCCTTGAATCTCATGTTCAGTAGATTAACACTTAAAATTTAGGTTTACCCTTACTATATTATAAAAAATCTTACAATTTATGTTTTAGTCATAACATATTATTATTTTCTCTTATATAATTTTTTATTTTAAATTTTTTAATGTTTTAGAAAATAAATAATTAAAACAAGGATAGGAAAATTTATAATGAATGAATATATGAAGATACATCCTTTTTTCATGATGATATACTCATTGTTCTAATAATTATTATATTCATATATACATATATAAATACATAATGACTTCTTTTATCATGAATATTGAAAATAATACTCAAATTGTGATATTTGAATACTATTTTCAATTGATAATAGATAAATTATATGTTGGCAACCATATTTTATTGAACCATTGGACATGAATTTAGAATCATTTTGGGTTGATCGATGGAGAATTTAACTATAAATAAATATCAAAGTAACAAGTTTAATTGAGATGAATAAACATTTAATAATTTTGATCAGGAATTCCTATATAATAGGTTTTCTTATAAAGATCGTTACCATGATAAAATGAATTTCTCAACATGATCAAGCTATAATGATTGTTTAACATTCATAATTTTAGTTTATATTTATATTAGGTTACATTTATTTATCTCTTTCCGTTGAATTGAAACTATATCTTCTTTATGATTTTCCATTACTAAAGAAAGTCTTGTTTTGGTAGTGCATCCATCATAAAAGGCATGTTATGAATATTTTTATTATTTCTCTTGAAAAGGGAAGGGTTGTACCCTATTGTGAAACCCAAAAAAATATAGGCTATATTGTTTTAGTTATACCCCTACTAGAAAAGGTAATCAACAACATGAGTTGTGACCCTCATATATAATTTAGGTCATAGTGGATATCATTTTTCTAGAGGAGATGAGTGAATTGATGAGTAGATGTGGGATGTTTTTTTTATCAAAATTAATATAAAATTTTACTCTCTTAATTGTTTAATTTCTACTACACAAGCATTTTAATTTTATTTTAACTTTAATTTTTATTTTAACATGAATTTTAAATTGGTTAATTCACCCCTAAATTTAAATATTTGATTATCTCAACCTATAAAATCACATTGTATAATATCTTTAACTTTGGATTTCTGGTTTTTTTCATGGATTATATCTTCATAAAAATATATTTTTTATAGACTGTAAAAGCTTTTGGAAATTTAATTATTTAGATGTTAGTTCAAATTAATGATTGAAATATTCCTCAATTACTACCTAAATTTGATGGTATTTATTATGTATATAAAAAGTAAATAATGGAAGCATACCTTGAGAACATGAACATTAATCACCAAAAAAATATGGTAAAATGAAAAAAACAAACCATGTATGACCTGGATTCCATAATTGGTAATGATGTTGTAATGTATGCGTTGAATTATTGTAACATGCCAACCCAAGTCGTCCTATAATTCCCCCAAAATTGGACCTCCACAAGGCCTAAAGTGTGTTCTTGATCGCTAAAGGGTAGTGAAAATACACTTGGGGATCATATAAACAATCATGGGAATTATTCCACCCTTAAAAACATTTAATAATATAGAACTAATATAATATAATAACATGGATCCATAATATATCAACTTTCAAAACAATATAACCACTGATGTAATATAAACCAATAGACAATAATATCTAAAATAATAAAATGAAAACCTCAAACATGGAACATGAAGCATCCCAAGGGTCCATTACCTAGAAACTATAAGTCACAAGCATCCCAAACCACCAAAAGGAAACAAGATCCATAAGATCCATCCACTATATAACACTATTATCTTTACCTCTATCTTAAAAAAAGTATACAAACCCCAAGGTGAGGTGTTATAATTAATGCATAATATGATTCAAAAATGAATCTATATAATTTCTATCCACATTCATCTGTTAGTTATTGAATAATTTTTTTTCAAAATATTTCAAGAGATATCATTTTTCCTTAAAAATGATCATTTTTTAGAAACACTAAATATTCAAATATGAAACAAAATATTACATAAATATATAGATTGTGTATAAGAAAATTAATAAAGTAGGTTTCAATATTCAATATCAATAATAATTTGAAAAATAATCAAATCAAATAACTATGCATGAAATGTATCCAAAATGAACAAAAATAAATATATGAAACAATTGTGTACACATATAAAACATTCAATGAAATAATATCCAGAATAAGTGAATACTATATTCTAGGAACCACGGTTACCTAGAAAGGATACCCACTAGAAATAATGTCATAACATGTACCACCCATAATGATAGATTACTCTATTAGGTCTCACATATGTTTTGTTTTCCATAATATCCCAAAGTCTACGAATGGGTTATATATCATAATTAATAATCAATAAAATCATTCTTATATGTCATAAGAAAATAATATTTTCATCCCACACCACTTTCATTATTGAAAACAAATTTCTATTTTATTACCATCATTAGGGAATTATATCAAATACATCATGCTCATAAAATCCATCTTTCAACGAAAACCCAGTTTGAAAACACATTCCATTTCAACCAAAAATCAAGTCCTATTTTAATATTCAATTTAATTATAAAAAAATATATAACCAAAATAATTCAAGAATACCATGTGATATACCATGGGATAGAGACACATATATCATGATTAATGAAAACCATGTTTCCTTATTGACTAGTGGCGACAGAGAAAGAGATTATATCCTTGGTAACCTGATATGATTGAAAAATATTCAATTGTATATGTATAAGCTATATCCAATTATATATCCTTATAAGGAATAAAAAACTTCATTAGAAAAGAAGAAAACATGTTGGAAAGGATCCCACTTTCTAGATTACACCCAACGGAGATCCAAGATGACAACCAGCATGTAGATACACTAATTAGAATGTAGATAGATCCAAAATCATCACCAAGGATCCTATAAAATTAATAAAACAACATTGGGGTTGTGGTTGGAGGATTAGGTGTTAAATTATTATTTTTGGATATACCGACATATTATCCCTTACAAACCCACATTCCTAGAAGCGTCACTATAGAGATGTTGGGCAGTGAATGGATTCATAGTGATGGTCAATTGGTCAGATAATTGGAATAAGTAGAGTCATTATACCCTACGGTCCCCATTATAAATATTGGGTAAATTCACCGAATAGGTGATATAACCACCAGATTGATAGAAATTTTGTCTAATTTCACTGGATAGCTAGTGGCCCTCACCGAGTAACTTGTGGCCTCATACTACTACCATCTATCCAAAATCAATTCCATAACCTATGGATGATTCAAAATCCAAAAAACATAAGAAGATTCATACCTAGTTCATTATACAAGGGTCTAACAATTATCGAAATTATAAAATCATTATATCCTTAAAAAGGCCTAGGACCCTTAACTCAAAAAAAGATAAGGAAATTGTTTTACCATCAAGGCCTCACACTCCATTGTTTCATGTATATTCCTACCAAATTTTAATCCGACATAAACTAATAAGATCATTATTCCACATAACACCTTATATTGTTGATCCACATTCTTAATAGGCATTTTTTTCACAAAGGTGTTATGTTAAATTTGAACATCCTCACACTCAATCACATTGGTTGGATCCCATTGATACTTCTTATGTTATGAAACATAAAACTCATCATGGGAAGAATTAAAATGAGTATGTAACTCAAAACAATAAGGAAACTTCCTAGGTCACACCACAATCTCAAATGGGATAATATAAAAAAGAGATAACTTACCCCACTGTAAGAACCTGGACCTTCTTTTCAGGTATGTTTTTCCTTTTTCTGAAGATTTTGAGAAAAGAGGAGTTTCTGGAAATTTTTGAAGTACAGGTTTTGTACTTTATGAGTACACGTCATGTACTTCGTTGTCGTAGGAGGTCGTGTGCTGGTCGTGTAATGGACACACACACGGTCGTGTGGGTGATGTGGAGGATTCCTAAAGAGGAGTAGGGAAAAGTCAAGTACATGTCATGTACTTCAAGAGTACATGCCTTGTATTTTGTATTTGTTTTCATTAAACACACCGGGGTCACATCTGACAGACAAAACCATCTTCTTTAAGGTCTCCTTCGTCCGAGAGAACTCATACGACCTCAGATCATCGACGAGCTCCTGAGCCTCCATCCGTCCTCCGAATCAAACACTATCGGGTTTGTTGGAATCGCATCGATGAGTTCTTCCTTCTCCTAGAGCATCATTTTACATTTCCTCCTCTTTTCCAAGTTATCATGGGCTGAAAATTTTAGAATTTTTTGTAAATATTTGACGTTCTAAGAAGATTCATGCATCGAGGTTCACATATAGTGATCTCTTAACCCTGAGGAAGGTGGTTTGTGCCTTTCCATTCAAAGTACTTGAGTATTATGTGCAATTTCCACCAATACCCTTGATCGGGGTATTGCGTGTTTACCATTTTACCCCTGTTGTTTTTCCTACCATGCTTGTATGTTGTGTAGAGGTTAAATGGATAAGAATAGAGTTGTTTTTCTATGCTTTGGTTGTTTTTACCATGAATGTTATGTTATGACCGTTTGGTCATGTTTAGCTAGTTTGGCTACTTTTCCTATTTTCATGACTATTTCTGTACGATGAAGAGTTGTATCCTGATCTACTTGATATGTTGTAGACTGGTTATCCAAGTAGTTCTATCAGTTTACTTTGGCCATATTGCATTGATATGCCGTTATCCTATACAGGGCCGTGAGAACCAGGTGTAGTAGACTGTAAGAGGAATTGACTTAGTGAGCTTCCTCATAGAGTCTTTGAGCATTAGGATATAGGAGGATAGACTGTGTGAAATTTCTCAGATAGCCTAGGATTACTTTGGGCTATAAGGGTATTGACTATGTGAGCTTCCACAGAGAGTCCTTGACTACTTTAGACTATAAGGGGATAGACCATGTGAGCTTCCTTATAGAGTATTTGTTTTACTTTGAATTACCTTGATTACCTTAGACTATAAGAGGAATTGATAGTGAGTGCTTCCTCATAGAGTCTATGGACGACCTGGGCTATAAGGGGAATCGACCAAGTGAGCTTCCTCAGAGAGTCCTAGACCTTGGGGCTATAAGGGTAATTGACTGTGTGAGCTTCTTTAGAGAGTTCCTGACTACCTTAGACTATACGGGGAATTGACTGTGAGTGCTTCCTTATAGAGTATTCTTATATTGAACCAGATAGGATAGGTTGTTCACACATCCTAGAGGGTTATTGTGCTTGATTTATTATTTGACTTGTGGAACTGTTTACTGTTGAGCACCTTCCTATTTACTGTTTTCTGTCATTTTACCTGCCATATATTCCCGGACTATTAGGCACTGATCTTTGGGTGGTTTCCTACTAGGATTTAGTCTCACACCCTATTTGGGCCATGCTTTTGGGCCCAAACAGATTATATTATTGCAGGTATAGATAAGGGAAAACGCCCTTCCACTTCAGGTACTTGACTTGCTATGGAGCTGGAGAGCGTATGACCAAACCTAGGCTTGCGATGCTGAGCAGCTTTTTATATTTAATTTTTTTACTTTGGTTTAGTACTATTTTTATTTAGAATTATGACTTGTTTGTCTGTTTTCCTAGACATATATATCATGCAACATTTATTATTCATTGCTCCAGTTGTTTATTATCTCAGTCTTCTGTTGTTTACTGTTGTTGATTATTTATTGCTTCTACTATTGTGTGTTTGTTTACTTCTATTGTGTACTCTTCCAAATGAGGGCATAGTTTCCCCACTATCACACCCAAGGCCCTCACTCCTAGTCAGCAGCCTCTGGAATTTGGGGAAATGCGCTTGAGGCCATGTGGCCAACCGAGTACGGGGCGCCTCTGGGTGGCTTCCGGAACCGGGACGTTACAAAGTGGGATCAGAGGGATTATTTTCTCTTAACTTACTATTTGGAGCCTTTAGCCAGGGATATGAAGGAATAGGTACTTGGTAATAAGTTGTGCTCGAGAGTAGCTAACCTGTGTATAGGGAAAAGACAATCTATCTCATTTATTGCAATTTTTTTCCTGATTTTGAAATTTTAAAGTTGATTTGATTTTCACTGTTGGGTGACTCACATGTATTGTGTTGTTAATGATGATGTTATTGAGGTTCTATTTCTATCGCAACCCGATGATATGATGGTATTCCATCTCATGCCTCATATAGACACTTGTTATAAATCACATGTCATGCATTCTTTCCATGCCATCTAGGGTGTATTAGTAATTGCATGTTGTTGTGATAGATATTCTGTATAATATGGATGTTGTTGTGATAGATTCCTTGATAAAAATATCTGCTTCTTGTTAGAGAATTTATTGGGTAAGGATTTGTTTGGATGAATGCTAAAATTCGATTTTGGGGTGTTTTGGGCCCTCATGGACCCGAATTTGGTGGATCATCACCTTGCTGTCTTGTTATAACTTGTATAAGATTCAAAGCTTTGATTCGCGGGGAGTATGGGCCCTCACGGATCATAATTTGGAACTTTTAATGCTCATTTAAGTGTTTTTTTCTAGACTCCAGAGTAGTTTCTAAGGCTTATTGTCCTGAAAAACCCAGAATACATGTCATGTAGTTTTGAATACATGCCATGTGTTCTACTGTTCGAGAAGAAACCGTTTTTCTTAAGTACACGCCGTGTACCGTATGTACACACCGTGTAATCTCTAACCGTGTCATAGGCCATGTGGCATAGACATGGGATGGGGAATTCCTTGTAGAAACACACCGTGTACTAGTTTAGCACACCGTGTAGTCTGACCCAGGTACCCGGCTGTGTCACGAACAACACGGTTCAGTGGAGTCTCTTCTTATACACTTCGGGTAAGGTTTGAACACGCCGTGTAGTATGACCTAGGTACCCGGCCATGTAACTAAAAACACAGGTCGGTGTTATCCTTTTTAATACACGTCGTTTCTATTTGGAACATGTCGTGTAGTGTAACCTGGGTACACAGGTCATATCGCTAACAACACGAGCCAGGTGAAGCTTGTCTAGTACATGTCGTGTCTGCTAAGAACACATCGTGTAGTCTTGTCTTGGGAGAGCCGTGTGGCTTAGCCGTGTAGAATGACTCAGGCAGGGGAAGAGGATTCAGGTACTCGCCGTGTTCTGGGACAACACGCCATGTGTTTTGAGGTGTTACATGACCAGTTGTGGTGGGATTACACACCCATGTGAATGACTTAAGGGAACATGCTATGTAGGGGAAATACATGTCATTTAGTCATTTTTTTATTAACTTGAATGCTTTATTTCTCCGGTTTTCTTCTTGTTCCTTCAGCCTTAAGTCCTTGATAATCTTGAATCTAAGTGTGTGTTTGACCTTGCAGAGTCATTCCACCTAGAAGTCCTCCGGTAGACCGCCAGTTACAGGGTAGTGATCAGAATCCTGATATGGCTGATCAGGGACTTCCTTTAGATCCTCTTGTAGTTCCAACCTTGGCACCCACAGTTATACCAGTTGTAGGAGCCTATAAGCAGTTTAGGGAGGGTTTTCTGAGGATTATGCAGACTTTCCAGGGAGCGCTGGGTCCTACCCCATCGATGGAAGATTTGACGCGGGTTTTCCTACAGTATCATCCTCCCACCATCTCAGGGGAAGGAGGACCACATGATGTAGATTTGTGGCTCAAAGCCACACAGATTATCTTTGAGAATCTTGAGGTACCACATAAGAGGATGGTGAAGCTTGTGACCTACATGCTCTGAGACTCTGCCAAGAGGTGGTGGAATGTCATCTCTCAGGCGGGACACCACCAGAATATGTCTTGGGAGGAGTTCCAGCTTATCTTTTATGATTACTTCTACTCGGAGACCTTGAGGGTTGATCGAGCCTGGGAGTTCATGATCCTGGAACAGGGTACTCTTTCTGTGATGGAGTATTCCTCTCGCTTCACGGAGCAGCAGCATTTCACGCCTATTCTAATAGGTTATGAGTTGTTCCTAGCTAAGAAGGTTGAGGATGGTCTTAGGCAGGAGATCCATTCCTAGGTGAACATCTTTAGGATGACTTCGATATCCTCTATCGTCAACCAGGCACTGATTACATAGCACAATTTGAGGGATTCTGGAGCTGTGAGCCAGTGTGGATCAGTATCTAGGGTTAGTATTCCTCTAGCTGATAGCAGGAAGCACCATAGGGAGACTACTTGGGGAGATCAGAATCGACGGGATGCACCTTCTGGTAGCAACGTGGTGTCCTAACAGTGTGGGAGGAGCGGGAAAACAAGGCCACATTTCTCGAGAGACCCGATGGAGTGCCGATCTTATGGCATGATGGGCCATCTCCAGTATTTTTATCAAATTTTCTCTTCAGAAGCTAGAGACATGGGTTATTCTATGACCCCGCGTTCAGGAGCATCACCACGAGTTTCTCACTAGTCTCGGAACTAGAGTTCTTCCGGCCATTCAGGCCGAGGTGGAGGTCTTGGTCAGGGTAGTCAGTCATAGTTCCTTCAGTGACAGTAGGGTGGATCAGCTCAAAGCAGTCAGGTAGGGTCACAGGGTCGTGGAGCAGGGCAGACTTTAGCATTGGAGTAGACCTAGTAGGAGCAGGATCCCAGACCCTCTACAGTTCGAGGAACGATCTTAGTAGCCTCAGTTTTATCTTCTGCTCTTTTCAACTCAGGGGCTTCCCATAACTTTATCTATGTTGCTATTATGAAGAGCCTTGGGCTCTGTATATTTTCTTCTGCTGATTTGTTGACGCTTGACACACCGTTGTGGACGAGAACATCTAGCGTACGTCAGTTCAAGGAGTTCCCTCTAGAGGTTGGTGGATGTCACTTCTTATGGGACCTCTATGTCCAAGAGATGACTAGCTATGATGTCATTCTTGGGATGGAATGGTTAGTTCCATTCTAGGATGTCATTGACTGTTATCACCGCAGAGTGAGTTTCACGTCACCAGAAGGTGAATCTTTTCTTCATAAGGGCGAATGGGATGTCCAGGTGAGTAGAGCGGGTCCAAGGCATCATGGGTTTGGAGGAGTTACAACCCATATTTCTAGTCTATATCTGGATGACTAGGGGACTTCATAGTTAGACTTTCCTCGAGTGGTGGATTATTTCAGAGATGTCTTTCCAGAGGAATTTTCAGGTTTTCCTCCAGAGTGTGAGGTAGAATTTTCAATTGATCTTGTTCTAGGAGTGGCACCGGTGTCCAATCCTCCTTATAGGATGGCTACACCAGAGTTGCAGGAGCTCAAGAAATAGTTGGAGGTGTTGTAGGCCAAGGGTTTCATCTGACCCAATACTTCTCCTTGGGGTTCGGATGTCCTGTTTGTGAAGAAGTCAGACAGAAACCTTAGGATTTGTGTGGATTATCGGAAGATGAACCAGTTGATGTTCAAGAACTGATATCCCTTGCCTAGGATTGATGATCTCTTTAATCAGCTTTGAGGATCCGGAGTGTTCTCGAAGATTGACTTGAGGTTCGGTTATCCTCAGTTGCATGTTAAACCATCTGATATACCTCTTACAACCTTCCGGAGTAGGCATGGACTATATGATTATATGGGTATGTTGTTCAGTCTCACAAATGCTCCTACAATTTTCATGGCACTGATAAATTGAGTGTTCCATCCATACTCAGATTCCTTCATGGTTGTCTTCGTGGATGATATCTTGATGTACTCTCACACTCTACACAACCATACCACCAATCTTGAGGTCGTTTTGAGTACACTGAAGGAGAATCAGTTATATGTTAAGCTCTCAAAGTGCCACTTTTGGATGGATCAGATTCACTTCCTGGGTCATATTATCTCAAAGGCCCGAGTATTAGTAGACCCATAGAAAGTGAGAGCTTTAGTTTACTGGGAGCATCCAAATAATTTCTTTGAGGTGCGGAGTTTTCTAGGGATGGATGGATTCTACAGATTTTTCATATAAGACTTTTCACGCTTGGAAGCACCGCTGACAGGTCTGACTAAGAAGGGTGTGAAATTCTTATGGTTAGATTCTTGTGAGTCAGCCTTTCAGAAGCTGAAAGGGAGGTTGACTTCAGCATCTATACTAGTCTTTCCAGAGCCAAGAAAGAGTTATATTGTTTTCTTTGATGCGTCAGGTAGTGGGTTGAGAGCTGTACTTATGCAGGTTGATGGAGTCATTGTGTACAGGTCCTAGCAGTTGAGGCCACATGAGAGGAATTACCTGACGCACGATCTGGAGTTGGCAGCTATTGTTCATGCCCTACGCTGTATGAGACATTATCTTCTGGGTGATCACTTTGTGGTTTTCAATGACCATAAGAGTCTCAAGTACATCTTCACTTAGCATGATCTGAATTTGAGACAGCACAGGTGGGTCGAGTATCTTCAGTCCTTTGACTTTGAGCTTTCCTATATGCCTGGGAAGGGCAACGTCGTGGCTGGTGCGTTGACAAGGAGGACTTAGATACAGGAAGTTCAAGAGGCCAACAGTGAGTGGAAGCTTATGGATCTATTCTCTGAGATGCATTTGGAGGTTCCCGATAAACAGGGAAGACTTTTCTATCTTTTGTCGTTTTTACCTCTACTCTTCTAGATAGAGTTCGAATGAGGCAGCTATCAGATTCTGAAGGCCTAGTCCTAAGGTAGAGTGTGTCTGGAGGGGACCCTATTCCTGGATGGAATATAGGTGAGGATGAGATCTTGAGTTTCCATGGGCGTGTATGGGTTCCAGTAGACATACATGCGAAGATGATGTGGGACTTTCATTCCTCAGTATGGGTAGTTCATCCTGGTGTCACCAAGATGTATCGTGATCTACACTGTTAGTATTGATGGCCATGTATGAAGAGGTGCATTGCTAGTTTCTTCATGAGGTGTTCCACTTGTCAGCAGGTGAAGGTGGAGTATCAACGACCTAAAGGCCTTTTACAGCAGTTACCCATTCCCGAGTGGAAGTGGAATGACGTCGCGATGGACTTCGTGACCGATTTTCTGAGGTCACCTCGAGGGAATGACGTAGTTTGGGTTGTCATTGACAGACTCATGAAGGTCTCTCACTTTTTTCTGATCAAGGAGACCTTCAATGTTGATGAGTTGGGATGGTTGTACATTCGATAGATTGTACGTCTCCAGGGAGTTCCACACTCCATTGTTTCAAATAGGGATGTACATTTTACTTCTCGGGTCTGGTAGGGGCTTTAGAATGCTTTGGGTACACAGGTACTTTTGAGTACAACTTACCACCCCCAGACAGATGGCTAGTCCAAGCATACGATTCAAGTGCTTGACGACATGCTTCGTGCATACATATTGGATTTTAGAGGTTCATGAGAGAAGAATATACCTTTTGTAGAGTTTTCCTACAACAATAGTTTTCGAGAAAATATTCAGATGGAACCTTATGAGGATTTGTACAGTAGTCCATTCCGACCACCCTTATATTGGCTGGAGGTAGGAGAGGCAGTTTTTTTGGGACCTCATCTTGTTCAGGAGACCACAAAGCAAATAGAGTTGATTCGGAAGAGTATGCATACTGCAGAGTCTCGATAGAAGTGTTATTCTGATCAGTGGAGATGACCTATGGAGTTTGAGGTCAGGGATCAGGTTTTCCTGTGTGTCATGCCGAGGTTGGGTCACAAAAGGATTCAGAGACAGGGTAAGCTTTCGCCAAGTTACATCGGGCTATTTGAGGTGCTGGAGAGAGTTGGTCTGGTTTCCTATAGGTTGTAGTTACCTTAGAGGTACTGAGCTATGCACGACATCTTTCACGTTTCTCATCTTTGACGTTACTTTTCAGACTCGTCTCATGTCTTTCAACCTGAGGAGGTTGAGCTCAAAGTGGATGCGTCATTCGAGGAGAATCCTATCCGGATTGTTGATCGCATTACAAAGGTTCTTCGTGGCCGGTCTATTCCTCTGGTACGACTGCAATGGTAGCATGGGCGAGTACAGGATGATACTTGGGAGAGGGAGGCTGATGTACGAGCTTAGTAGCCTGAGTTTTTCGGGGTTTCTTCTTCTACGCCGCACTAGGTAAATTTGGGGATTAATTTATTTAAGGGGGGAAGTTTGTAAGAACCCGAACATTCTTTTTAGGCATGTTTTTCCTTTTTCTGGAGTTTTTGAGAAAAGTGGAGTTTTAGGAAATTTTTGAAGTACACGCCGTGTACTTTATGAGTACATGTCGTGTACTTCATTGCCACAAGAGGCCATATGTTGGTCATGTCATAGCCACACACACGGTCGTGTGGGGTGACATTGAGACCACCTAAAGCAGAGTATGGAAAAGGCAAGTACATGTCATGTACTTCAAAAGTACACACCGTGTATTTTGTTTTTTTTCATTAAACGCACCGGGGTCACATCTGACGGACAAAACCATCTTCTTTTAGGTCTTGTTCGTCCAATAGAACCCGTACGACTGAGCATCTTCGAGGAGCCCCCAATCCTCTGTCTATCCTCCAAATCAAACACCGTTAGGTGCGTTAGAATCACATCAGTGAGTTCTTCCTTCTCCTTGAGAATAGTTTTACAATTCCTCCTCTTTTCAAAGTTATCATGGGTTGAATGTTTTAGAAATTATTGTAGATATTTGATTTCCTAAAGAGATTAAAGCTTCTAGGTTCACATATAGCGATCTCCTAACCCCAAGGTAGGTGGTTTGTGCCTTTCCATTCAATGTCCTTGAGTATTATGTGCAATTTCCACCAATACCCTTGACTGGGGTATTGCGTGTTTACCGTTTTACCCATGTTGTTTTTCCTACCATGCATTTATACTGTGTAGAGGTTAAATGGATAAGAATAGGTTTGTTTTGCTATGCTTTGGATGTTTTTCCCATTCATTTTCTGTTACTACCTTTTGGTCATGTTTAGCTAGTTTGGCTACTTTTCCTGTTTCCATGCCTGTTGCTGTAGGATGGAGAGTTGTATCCTGATCTACTTGATTTGTTGTAAACTGGTTAGACAAGTATTTATGTAGGTTTACTTTGGCCATATTTCATTGATATGTTGTTATACTACATAGGGTCGTGAGAACCGGTTGTAGTAGACTGTAAGGGGAATTGACTGAGTGAGCTTCCTCAGAGATTCTTTAAGCGTTAGGATATAGGGGGATTGACTTTGTGAGATTCCTCATAGAGCCTAGGATTAGTTTTGGCTATACGGGTATTGACTTTGTGAGCTTCCTCAGAGATTCATTGACTGATTTAGACTATAAGGGGATAAATTATGTGAGCTTCCTCAGAGAATATTTGTTTTACTTTGAATTACCATGATTACCTTAGACTATAAGAGGAATTGACGGTGAGTACTTCCTTAGAGAGTCTATGAATGACCTGGGATATAAGGGGAATTGACCGAGTGACCTTCCTCAGAGAGTCCCAGACCTTGGGGATATAAGGGGAATTGACTGTGTGAGCTTCCTCAAAGAGTTCCTGACTACCTTATACTATACGGGGAATTTACAGTGAGTGATTCCTCAAAGAGTCTTCATATACTAAACCAGAGAGGATAGACTGTGTGGAATTCCTATAGGGTTACTGTGCTTTATTGATTGTCTGGCTTGTGGAACTGTTTACTACTGAGCACTTTCCTGTTTACTGTTTTCTATACTTTTACCTCCCATATATTCACTGAGTATTAGGCACAGATCTTTGGGTGGTTGCCTACTGGGATTTAGTCTCACACCTTGTTTGGGCCATGATTTTGGGCCCAAACAGATTATATTTTTTCAGGTATAGATAAGGGCAAGCACCCTTCCACTTCAGGTACTTGACTTGCTATGGAGCTGGAGAGAATGGGACCAAGCCTAGGCTTGCGATGTTGAGGAGCTGTTTATCTTTTCTTTTGTACTTGGGTTCAGTATTGTTTGTATTAAAAATTATGAATTGTTTGGATGTTTTCCTAGACATATGTATCATGCATCATTTATTATGCATTGCTCTAGTTTTTTATTATCTCAGTCTTCCATTGTTTACTATTGTTTAATATTTAATGCTTCCGCTATTGTGTGTTTGTTTACTTCTGCTGTGTACTCTACCAAATGAGGGAATAGTTTCCCCACTATCACACCCAAGTCCCTCACTGCTAGTTGGTAGACTCTGGCATTCGAGGAAATGCGCTTGAGTCCAGGTGACCAACCAGGTACGGGGTACCTCTGGGTGGCTTCTGGAACCAAGATGTTACACCCACTTTCACAACAATATTTTCCCCAATCGAGGTGAAACTCTGTGGAAAACTCATTCACCTAACCCAAATTCTAATTCATTAGGATTTTGATCATCATATGATTTATAGTGACTCTGGGCTATCTATATTCTTCACCATATAATTTAAAAAGTATACATGATATCCTAAATAGAACTCAATCCAAAAATTTACCATTATCTAACCTATTACCGATAAAGATTTGATCTACATGACCTCTAATATAATAATTCAAATGTATTGACTCGAATAAAATCCTGATAACTATTATTATAGTAAAAATCCAATCAGGGGATATAATTATCCAAATATCCACTAATGTGAATAATTAATGCCTGGATATTTTATTCAAGAGACTATATGGGGTGGAAATGTTAAAGGGGTTAAAGGTGTTATATTTTGTCAAAGGATATAAGGACTCTTCTTAGTTACCTAAGCATATAGATACAAGGACTTCCAAAAGAAATAAGGTGAGGGATAGTGAACCCATGTATCCCAACCAGGAAGGAAAATTTGGGTCAATTAGTCAATGTGATAAGTATATGGTGGAGTGTGGGGGAGTTCAAGGAACAAAAAAAATAGATGTTTGTATGTTGGAAGATCTGAATCTGGAGTAGGTGGTTGTTAATATTGTGGTAAGGGAGTAGATAAGGAGGCTGGGGAAAAGGGGAATCATGGGAGCACATCATTCATTCCAATGAAAAAATGTTAGAAGATTAATTTGAGATAAATAAATATGAGGAGTTTTATGTGATGCTTGAGATGGTGATTTGGGTTTAAATCAATAATAAATAGAAGGTTTTGATCGACAATAAAAAGCACATTTTTTTCACGTGGATTCAATGAAATGATGATTAGTCTAGAAGAGTTTATTCAAACTTGGGACAATATTTCCTATAGTTTTAAAGACATATTCATGGATGAACTCGGAACTAAGGAACCTAATCTTTAATGGATTCTATATAGAGGTAAGGATTCTAATAGGCTTAATCGTGATTTCAATAAATCATGGATTTCTTATAGAGTTTGTCGATTTCCAGTTACCAATTTGAAAATATTCCCACATTTTTCACAGATGTTTTTTTTCAATATAAAATGTTAATTTCAGTAAGTCATGACACATAATGGATCTCTCAGAATGGCTATCCATATGTGTATGACAATCCATGCTCGACTTCAAATGAGAGAACATAATGTTCTAAAATCCACTCCAAAACTAATATGTTATGTGAGGGTTCCCATCCTAAATGATAGTCAATGGAAGCCTGTGGAACTTTTAAATATTCTAGAGATAAAAGTTACCAAGGAACACTACCTTTTTTAACTCCTTAATAAGTTTGAAATACATTAAATTCATGAGTCGATCAATAATCACCCATATTGAATCCTTTCCCACTAGGACTCCATAGTAGCTTAATAATTGATCAAATGGATATTTCATTACACTTTCATTCTATAATGGGTAATAGTTACTACAAACCATCATTCCAGTGATGTTCAACCTAAATACTCTGACATCTAAGGCTAAAAGACACAAAATACTTAATCGACCACCTCATTTCAGTACACAAATAATGAAATCATAGGGCATGATACGTTTTTGGAAGCCCCATGGTGCATGGGAAAATTATACCAGTTTCCACCATCCAAAATATTATGTCCCTATTCTATTGGATGAAAAATCATTCATAAAAAGATAAAAACCCCTTTGGGAGACAAAGATAAGTCAACATTAGGTGTCCCCTCAAAAATCATTATCCTAAATAACTATCAATCCACATCTTCAACCTATACAAGTTGTTTATCATCATCCATATATGATCCTTACTATGAACAAGCTAGGAATACTTGTACATCATCTCTCCCTTCATCATAGAATAAATCAGAAACATAATCTGAATTAGAACCACTCATCCGCTCAATTATTCACTTCTTGATTTATAAATTTTGGTTCTCAATACATTTTCTACCACATTACATTTTTGGAATTGTATAGATTATCAAAAGTAGTGGTTTAAATGTAATACAATCTACATAATTATTTCTAGTTCATATCTATCTGAGTAAAGTTATAAATCATACTCCTATAGTCAGCATACACTATAAACCACTCCCTAAACAAGTAGTGGCACAATGTCTTACGAGTGTGCCTCACCTCATCGACTTAAGACCATGAATGGTATAGTTCTTCTCATGATTTAATAATTGATGTGGGACATAAAATACAACCTATATAATTTATATTTTAACATAACAAAAACCTATTCCTAAATCAATTTATAAGACATCATAACATAAACATAGATCACTAAGGATTAAAATTGGAGAGGAAGTCAAATTCACTTTTAACTCCTCAAAATATCGATGAAACTCATCTCTTAAAAATATACCATACCATTATAAGTTAACTATTTCATGGGATATTCAATCATAGAGATTTCCAAATAATGATCTCGTAATATCTAAATAATCCTAAAAAATCCAGATGTCAAACACATTTTGGGCCTTTCCAATGAAATGACACTAGGAATATTATCAGGATCTACTGAGACACCCTTCTCATAAATCACATGGCTCAGAAATTTCACTCCTTGATTCTAGAAAATATCTTTTGAAAACATCTCCAATAGAATATAATTCTTCAATATTCCAAATAGTATATTATAATTTTCATCATTGCGCTTCATCGATATAGAATAAACATAGTTATTGACTATAAGAATATATAAGAAAGAGCCTACAAAGAAATGGAAGATTCAATTCATTAAATTTTTAAAAATTGAATGGTCATTAGTAATTTCAACTGACAAAATCAAATACTAATAATCCTTATACCTCCTCCTGAGATATATCATAAGAATATATTCACCTCATACCCTCTACTAAAGGTACCCTGTTCTCAGTTCAATTTAAAAAAAAGGTTCCCATAATATGGTAAAAAAATAACATCAATCCGAGGAAAATGATATTTTTTTAACAGTCACCTAGTTATGTTTTTGATAATATAAAATAATTGAATGTCTCTCAACCCCCTTCCTTTCAATGAGTAATTTACATTTCCATAGTGAAACACTCGGATAAATAAATCACATTGCCTCAAGATCCTCAAGATGATCCTTTAATTCATTCAATTTAGTGGGTACCTTATAATATGATAGTAAAGAAATGGGAATCATACCTATAAGAACGTATATAGAAAAAAAAACTTCCCCCTGAGGTGGAATCCCAAATAAACAATATGGGAAAATGTCAAGATACCCACTCACCTGTTATAGAATAGGGACACTATGAAATAGATAAATAACATCATGAAATATCTCTGAAAAATATTATGAGATAATATCATCCCTAGGGAAATGGGAAACCCACCCCCATATGTTGGATCCCACTTACCCTGTAAAACGTGATGTCACTCCATCCAAAGAAATAAACTAGACTGAAAATTGAAACAATTGTTATAATATCTATTTCTAATAATCCAAACCATTCTAATAATAAGATCAAATATTTCAAGATCAATAAATAGAAAATCTCATATGGTTAATTGATCTATGATAATCACTTATCATTTGGGGTATTTGAATTCCTTTTATGAATTCTTTCCCAAAGGCGTGGAAGGAATCAATATGAAAATTTTAATCTCCTAGAGAAAACCCAATGCATCAATAATTTTAGACAAGGTAAAGTAATGATTGAACCAATATTAAATAAGCCCATAACCATATAAGATTAAATAACAACCAAAAATATCATGGTAGTCATTTCAGCCTCTGAATCCTCTGGTGAACACTCCACTATATAGAGATATTAAACCTAATCCCTCCATTTTTTCACCTTTTGAGCATCACCCCTGGAACTGGTTTGACATCCCTTCTATTTTTCATTACCAAATATAAAATAATATCCATTTGTGAAATTAGATACATATATTAATCTATAGTATTATCTATCTTATAAATATTAAGATGTATAAAGTTCTTATATGTGGGACACATCTTATGTGCTACCTTACAACTATGTTTGAGTTTTCACTTCATACAAAACTTTTAAAAGACCACCTAACTCTACCATCAGATATTTTTCACACCAATGTGAAAACCTAACTATTTTTCACCTAGATTCCTTTTCATGTTTAAAAATGAACTCTACCTACCACCTACTATCACTAATGAATTGAATAGTCTTATACTCCTAGAAATGTCTACATCATTCATAGTTTCTTTGTTCACGACCTCCATGAAGGTCAGTAAGAACATAAGAATTAACAAACACTGAATAATAAAATTCACACCAATCTTGAACCTCCTTACCTTGAGTTGGTCATTGAAAATAAGAACTACATTCACATACACAAAATCAAAATCCAGAGTAGGATACACCATGAAATAATTATCTCAATGTTACAGTTCAAAGAACTTTCAAGACTTTTCCACTCATATATCCTTTAAATAGAACTGTTGTTTTATGGGTTTCATGAATGTAGTCCTATTGAGATATTTATGAATCTTATCTTTAAAAATATATTTCTATCACTTCCATTTTGGTCCTTCAATCATATATATTTTGAAACTAAAATTTAAGTCTTCTGATTCTTTTAGGAAGTGTAAAATCATCTCAATCCTATCAAAGAATTTTTCAAATTCATGGGGTCCTATGTTACAATTAATTTTTCTGGGGGATTCTGTTTAGTGAATTTAAAAGTATGGTATACCCTCCATTTCGGATCAATAAAAACTACTTAGCCTAAGGTTTGGATCATTATGACTATATTTTCCACTACCGATTCAACTAGAGGATTGATATATGAGGATTTCTCCATAACATCATCTAAAGTATTTTGATATTTTATTCCTGGAGGACCAATAGTCTATAAAATAATATGATGGAATCCATTTAGAATAAAATTTGACTCCATTATCAGAAAACAAATTTAGAAAAATGATACCAAAAAGAAAAAAACTACTAACAATAATTCTAGAAAACTCCACATATCCCTTGACATTTAATGGTTTATAGTGAGAGTGTGTTTTCTAGGAAGTATCCCAGACTATCACTCAATTTTAGATAGTACTAAATTCAATCAATCAATAACCCATGGACACAAGAGGTTCATATACAATTGTGAGTTTATGCTTTAATTAAAATATGATCCTTTAATATGTATTTCCAACATACTAACCTAGCTCAACCCATAACATCAACTCAATTAGTCTTCCATAGGATATCAATAATTTAATTGATCACTACTGGATGATGAGAAGCACCATGGTAAAATAAAAATAAATTTAGGAATGATTTCACAATCAATTGACATGTGATAAGATAGAAAAAAGTGTATCAAAATAGATATATAGAATATATCATATATAAAAATAACAAAAACATCATGGTAAAATATAAAATTGGATAACAAGTTCTAAAAGAACAAATTAGAAAAACCAAAAAATATAACCAAGAAAAATTATTAGAAAATATCCCCATAACTATGTGTAACTTTCATCCTAACCCACCAAAAGTCAACATGATCTTGGAGAGTCCTCCACAACATGATTTTCTTCCCAGAAATTGTATCCTATAAAACTGATGTAAAAAAACAAAAAAGAAAACGTTTTGTTAGATTACTAAATTACAATAGGATTACACCTAGAATTTATACAATTTAGATCCATATACATCCTTTATTACTTGTAAAAAAATAATTTCACAACACTTATATAGAAATCCTTTTTGAAAGTAAAGTCATAATTTTTTTCCTTTACAAAAACTTTTCGTATTTTAATGAAAAAATCATTATGACATAAATATATCCATAAAGAATAATTAGTATAATAAACTAAATTTTAAGACAAAATATCTATATCATGTGGGGAAATAATCATATAAAATAATAATGAATGTAATATATCATAAAATCACTAAAAGAAAATCATGACACGTGGAGGTATATAAAAAATACACTAAAATAAAAACTAGCTAGAATAAGTGAACATAAAATTCCAGGAACCATAGTTCCTTGAAAATACTTCCCACTAGTAACCATGAAATCATGAGATCCTTCGCTAGTGATAATTTACTCCATTAGGGATCGAACAAGTATCATATTTCATCATACCCAAATGTCTCCCAATTTGATATATATCATCATTATGATCCAAGATATCAAATACCACATTTTATATAATGTATTATATAATGATTACATGATAAATCCATTTCCAAATAACTATTTCCATTTCAAACCCATAATTGAGGCAATTTATCAAACACATAATATGCATAAAATCTAGTATTCAAAGAAAACCCATTTTTAAAACAATTTCAATTTCCACTAAATATTATGGATAATATCATTATTATGTTTTATAATCCAAAACAAATGACATAACAGATTTATTGAATGAATTAAAAGGGAGAGAAAAAATTATATAGATACTTAGATCAAAATTGGTGAATCCTTATTACTTAATAGACCGTTTAATGGAAAGGAAGAGAATATATCATAGATAATGTATATCTAAAGAAAGAAATGTTAATTATCCATGTATATGATAGATTTGGTGATTTTTTCTCATAATACATAAAAAAATGTGAATAATAGAATATAATCTATTATAAAGGATACCACAAATCATAAAACACACAACAAAGATCAATTATCTCAACTAATATGGATATACACCAATGGGAACATGGAGGGGACCAAAATCATCATCAATGAGCCTCCAAACCAAAATAAATCATATTAGGGTCAAGGTAATATGATTATAGGAGTCAAATAATTATTTTTAGATCAAATGACATATTATCCCTTACTAATATACATGCCCAGTGGTGTCACTAGTGATCCACTTAGAATCCACTAGTTGGCTAGTGGGTACAAGAAGAGAGTCAATATCTCTAAGTCCCAATTGGTTCGGAAATGGAACCTAAAGTTTTTCATCCATTCTGTCCACTTGAAAGAGAGCTGGTGGCCCTAAATAGCTATATGGTGGCCACATATTGCAATCAATAGTCCAAAATACATTATCTTAACATATGGATGAATGAGAAACTAAATAAAGAAAACATAAGGGGATCTATGCCTACTACCATATACTAAGGTGTGAAAACTAGAATGTTATAAATGTTTTATATTTTTTTATAAATGGAATTGTGTTTATTACTTCATCATACCATTATACTAATGATTAAATTTTTATATTTCTATAAGTTAAACATTATGGAACATGAAAGATGAAGAGAGAAAAATGTAATTCTATTAGCTATATTTCAAAATTTTATGATGGGTGAATAATAATATATTAATAAAATGTTCTATAGATTCATGATTATTTTAAGTGGAATGATTTTTCTTACGAATCCCAATGAAATTATATCATATATCAATGAGTACATAGATCCATAATCAGGAAATATCATGAACAAAAGGATGAAAATGACGGAAGAAAAATCAAAAAAGAGTACATACTTTAGGAACTCAATGGATCATTACTAAAATATGAACTAAAGATGAAGATTATTTCTAATAAATAGAATAATAAATAGAAAATTATTCATTTTAAACATAATAAAATTTTTAATTAATCTTATGATTTTAAACAATATGGAAATAAAATATATGATGTTAAAAACTAGTAAAATGTGTCTAAAAAGGCCTGCAAATGAATAATGGATTTTCTAGAATTTTTAGAAATTTCTATTAGATGGATGATAGAAATAGAGACTATATTTGAAATTATAATTCTTATGATTATTATATTTCACTAGAATTATATTTGTCAAAATAAAGGGAAAAATAATTTAGATTTATTGACATTGTACCATGAGATAACAAGTAAAATGTCAATAAAATGGAGAAAATATCCTTAACCATTGGTATGAGTTTCATTAAAGAATCATATTTAAGTGATTAATCTGGAATAAATAATGGTTCAACTAAACAATGAATTATAGTTTCACTAATTTATGTTATTAGTTATTGTTGTTATATATTTGAAAATAAACTTGATTCTTTGAAATCAAGTTGTTTTGAAATAAGTTAAAAACCTTGAAAAAAATAAAAAGAGATATAATAATATTTTTTTTGTTTTTAAAGAGAATTATGGAGAAAATAAGAATGTTTTTATGAGATATTATTTTCTCTAACTAATATATGAAACTAAAAAATATAGTCTCAAGCACTAATGAAATTTTTTTCGATGACTGATAGATTACACTGAAGTAAAATGAGAAGTTTATAAAGGATATTTAATGATAAATGGAATGTATATCTAAATTTGTATAAGTAATGAAACTTAAGATTAAATTATTTCTTTGAAAAATATGAATAAAAATGAATGTAGTGTTTACTAGTTGATTAAAATTGAATATTTTTATTAAACCAAATGATAAAATATAGAAATTTCAAAATATTTCATAGGGGGATAAAGTAATGATGATTAAGGGAATCCCCTCATATGCATTAAACATAATCAACTGGAAGGGAACTAATACTCGAGTAAAATTAACTAAAATGTTTAAAACATTATTTTTTAAAATTTATAATGTATGTATTAAAATTATATATATATATATATATATATATAATAAGGAGGACTATATATTTCACTTTTATTTTATGTTTCCAAAAAAATTAGTAAATACTAAATAAATAATTTTTAAGATAGTATCCTCTATATTTCCTCGGAATACATGTTTAAAATCAATTTTAGTTCTTAAAATTCTTTGACTAGTCCCATTGGAACCAAAGTATCATGTGTTCCAAAACAATATTATTCATTAATTTTTGTGATAAATCTATTTGAATTATTAAGAAAAAAATATGGAATATAGATAGTGTATTCTCTAGCAATAGGACTGTAGATCAATAAAATTTCTTTTCATAGCATAGATATGAAGTAGGCATAGTGAGGTTTGGATACAACTCTAAATGAAATGTCAAATGTATTATGAATTTGTGATTAATAATTTTTTTATTATTTATAATATTATATAAGTTAAAGTTTTAATAAATCATGGAATATTTTATCTAAGTAAGATCACTTTTTATTTAAAAAATTATTCATATTTTGATTTTGGAGGTTGTAGAATTGATAGAACGGGTAACTCTAATATGTGTAACTTTTAAGGTAATATTTTAATTTCTTGTGTTTTAATGAAACATAAAGAAATTAAATTATATAAATTTTAATAATGATATATTATTTTTTATAGATATTTTTCTCAATATCATTTTAATAGAGATACTTTATCCTAATTTGATGTTAATTTTGATAGAACTTAAATTATTTAGGATACTTATTTTACATTATAGATGAATCATATATATGTCAAATTTCATTTTATATAATTTTAGAATAATGAATATAGTTTTCAGATATCATTTATTTCAATATCATTTTTCGAAATAATATATCAGTTTTGAATAGGTTTTTATATAAGATTAGATGGAATATATTTTTACTGATCCTTTGGAAAGAGTGATGTTTGATAAGATTACATGTGATCTTGGAATGATGGATGTTTTAATTATTTATTAAAGTAGTTCAAAGTATATATTTTTTTATGATTCATCATTACTCAAAACTCTTTTCATTGATCCATTAAATATTTATTGTTTTTTAACTATTTATAGGAGGAATTGAAAATATTGGATGTTAACTGTTAAATCTATTATAGAAAGAGAAATTATAAATTTATAGGAAGATATCATTGCTCAAATTATTCTATATTATTGGTTATAAAATTATTTTTAATATTTTTTTATATTCTAATAGTCTAGTTAATTTTTTCATGCATTAATTTTTATGGATTTATCACAAGGAGTTGTTATATTTAATTGTGAGGTGACTAATTCTTTATAATGTTGACTCTTTTCTAGTTTATTAATTTTTTAGAGTTATTTTAAAAGTGGGAAAATTTTAAAGTTTTTAATAACTTTTTACATTAGTTTGATTTAATTTTTTAAAAATTAAAAAATGGGGGATAATTTTTAGATGGTTTTTTGTAATTACCAAAATGCATTAGATTATTGATGTGGCTACATGCCCCCTCACCTATTTGTTTTAATAATTAAAAAACTATCTTTAATTTTCTTTTTATACTTGGTTAATTTTTTTACATAATGATGTTTACATAGATTAATCTTAACATAATTTATTATTTTATGTTGGTTATTTTTTATTGATTTTCAGTGTTTTTTTTTCAATGTATAATATATTACATATTTATTCTTATTTATTTTATATATTAAATATGAACTATCTTCATACATATTAATATTTATAAAATTATAACTTCTTAGGTATGAACATCGTCCTATTAAGTGTGTTGTTTTTTAGAAATATTCTTAATTATATTATATTATTTATTGGTTTTCTATTATTTAAAAATATTATATATGAATCCTATTCTCTAATTAAAGGTTTATGTTTTTTGATGTTTTTATTTTTGAAAAAGGACCAAAGCCTTTGAAAATAAAGACTTTAGTTTTTTCTTAACAAAGCATATTCTCTACAGCAAAGTCTTATGATATTGAGCATAGTCTTAAGATATTGATGAATGTATTATGAGATTTAAAAGTAATATATTATAATTTGAAATAGATGAAGACTCATCAAAATATTTTAGTTTCAATCATTTAACAAGGAAAAATACATTCATGACTTTACTCTTATGATGTGAAGGATTTACACTTTTGCAATTTATGTCTACTCTTAAGAAATATGGTCACTTGAAGTTTTGATAACTTTTAAATGACTCTTACTATGTATAGATGGACTCAAACAATTTTTGTATTCCATAAAAATTGTATTCTTACCCTTTTCTATTTTTATTTTAATATTTACTCTTATAAAATATTTATGGTGTATTTTCCTTATTTTAGAAATTTAATTAATTGATGATTGGTTTTTAATGGTATAATAAAATCAATATAGAAATATATTACATAATATTTCTAGAGGATATATTCTTCACACTAAGTAGTATCATATATATATATATATATAATTTGTACTTTTTTATCATATATATTCAAATTAAGACACTTTCTCTGATACATGAAAACTATTTTGTGCACCAATTGATAAATCATATTTAGGGAACTAGGATGGATTCCACTACCATCCAGGAATCAAGAATCACCAAGGATTTACTATCAGTGAATCTATCTACAAATGACTATTAATGGAACATAATGAAATGAGGGGATATAATTTTAGATATTTTTTTATCAGGAGTATCTTTTATATTGGGATTTACAATAAATATATTAATCATGCTAAAATGAATCACTAAAAATCAACTATTCTATGAAAACTTTTCAACATAAATCTATTCTAGTTTCTTTGTTTATTGAGTTTCATTTCATTATATTTTTCTATGTTATTTAAAATCTAAAGGATTAATGATATCACCTTACAAAGGCATTTCTATATTTGTCTATTCCTCAACATTTTAAGGAATGTTCTATAAGTTTTTTTCTTCAACTTGTAAAAGGAAGTGTTTGATCATGTTGTGAATGCCCTAAAAAGCAGGTTGTATTGATCTTGTTATACCTTTTCTAGAAAAGGTATTCTAAAACATGAGTTTCACTTATCATACAAAAGTTATTTTTTTGTCGATACCATTAACACAGAGGAGTAGGTAGACGTGAATAGTAGGAAAGTGGTCATTTTTAATACGAGATACTATAAAATTTATTTGTTTTATTTTGTTAATTTATACTATACATGCATTTTCATTTTATTTTAACTCTTAATTTTTTAATTTTTTTACATTTAACACTGGTCAATTCTCCCCACATCCCTCATTAAATTAATAAATATTTTAACATATGAAAAAATTATCTAATATATTTGTGTCTTGTACATGGATCTATTGCATGGTTAATTCATTGAGTCATGCCCAATCCTGACTATTTGTGAACTCACATATGATAACCACATACATGGGTACCCGCATTCCCAGTTCATCAACCATGGTCCACATTTTCCCAAGACTCTAACATGAGTTTGTATTCTCCTAATCCATAATATCTTAAAACTAACCCCCATGAAAAATAGAGATTCATACAAAGAACACCAACTTTTATTAGATAGGATTTTGTTTTCAATATTGATAACCCCCACTTTGATCCCAAGAACACCTTGAGTTTTTATAATCCTCATAATTTATTCATATGACTTCAGTCTAGAAACACTCTTGTTTTTATCAAATTATTAGAGTGGTGATTCTTCTCTTGGATTCCCAAAATACATTGAGTCGAGAATCTAATTTATTTTTCCACAAACACCATGAAACAAGATTCAACTATTGGTCCAACAGAACAGTTTCACCAGATTCATATATAGGTTTTAAAATGAATTTGATGATTCAATGGATGTCCCATAAAAACCCATTACTAGGTTCCTTTCACATAGTAATCAAATATTCATTACATTAAACATATTAGGATATTACATTGTTATATATTCTTTAAATTCACCACTATGGTACCTATCACATGAAATTAATTTCTATGATGTGACTCATTAGATGACATAATTCTACATGGGGTTTGATTCACTTCATATGGATATATTGGAATATCATTTTGTGGTCAAAACTACAACCCCGCAAAACCTCTAATATTATTTAAAAAGAGTCTAATTCATCGTGTGATGATGATAAACATTATAATTAAACAATATATGTATTTAAACTATAAAGTGATAGATTTCATATATCAAATTAGATATATTATAATTATCCTATTTGGTGTTCTCTTAAATCCTTGTAAATAGTCAATTAAGTCCACTAATGTGTAACCTAGGTTAATGGGAACATAGGAAGATGACATTAGTGAATGGGTTCTCTGGATGATAACATGGGTGATTGGGTTCCCAAGTAGGGTTTCTAGAAGGGTGTATTCCCAAATAATTCATGATAGGACACGTATCGAAGGGATTCCATTGTCATGGCCCCAAGTACATGAAACAACTCTAGGTAATAACCTAGGTGTGGATCCATGGGATAACCTAGTTGTGAATCCATTATATGAAGACCTAGGTTACATGGTATTTCACCTTAGTGAGGATCTTGGAGGGATGGAAATGAATATACTCAAATAGAGATTTAGAGCCACATTATCTCTCTCTTTTATTCTATCTTACTCCAAAATTTATGATTTATAAATTAACCATGGTAGTCTACAAAATACAAGGGTATATATGATTAATCTTTAGGAACTATTGTTTTGAGGCTTCTCTAAGGATTTCTACATGGTGTCAAAAATGGAATTCATGGAGACCGTTCTAAATGAAATGGATGTCTAGAAACCCATTTAAGTACTCATAAATTCTTTGGGAACCCAAGTATTAGTTGGGGTGCATTAGATTGTGATGGAATAATAGTGAACATGACAGGGTGGTTGAGGATTGGAGAAAACCTGGACATTAATAGTCATAACTGTTATATTAGACACTAAACATGGGCATGTATAGACTATGTTCTTGATTTGTTTTAGGAAATGAGTGCATGCGGACTTGGGAGAAAGACTTTATAATGCACTGACCTGGGCGATAGACTTTTTGTAGTAATTGGGCTTATATTTATACCTAGTTTTTAGATTGTTCATGCTACTTGAGTGTGCATGGATCTAGGAACATACATAGAATTTAAAAAATCGTTCAACAAATATCATCCTTCAATTACCATAACTATTGATCTAGGTGACTATTTTGGATCCAATCTCAAATAACATATTTGCAAATGAACCATTCCACTAGATTTATAGATTTCCCATAAAAGTTATTTTGTAAGTCCAAAAAGTATCTATAACACCCAAAAAATGGTTTTTATGGTTTTGAAACACCTTTATTTACAAATAAATGGTAAAAATATACTACAATAATTCAAAGGTTCTCACAACCAGATCACTGTCATATTAAACTTTTATTATGAATTTACATACCTTGGTGAGTGAGAAGTCATGTTATATATGGTGATCCCATTTTCATCTTCTTTATAAATGATGACACCTTTTTATCCAAAAATTATTTTTTTCTGATGAACACGTTGTGGATTCCCTTGAAATTTTCATAGAAGACATTTTTTTGTGGAAAAAATCTAATTTAGTATAATCATATACACAAGAGGATCATGGTTGTCATTTAGATAATGTATTTAGTACATTGAAATATTATTTGATTTATAATATGTTTTTAATGAATAAAATTTAGAATCATGGATGTAGATTCATATTCCACACAATAGATAAGTTAATATATTAGTTTATAGTGATATGGTTGATGATATGGTTTCTTAAAAGAATCCTAAGAATTTATTTCATATCGGGAGTTTACTTGGTTTGGTATTCTACTACTAGATATTCATTTGAGATTTATCCTAATTTATTTCACTGATGATAACATTGACCAAAAAGAAGGTGTTTTTAATGTGATCTTATCATTATAAGAGATTATTCTTAGAGTCACATTTCATATTGTTGATTGTGATAATCATGAACTTACTTGAGCGTGGTAAAGAGTATACATTGTACTATGGCACACCAATATTTGTTCTTAGGGATTTATTGATGTAGGATAGGTGCTAGGATGATAAGGAAACTTGAGGGGAACAACTTGACATGGTATTTAGTGTCCTGAAATTACCCACAATACTCTCCCAAATCAATACCTAACTTAGTATGTGGCATACCATAATGGCGTTCCTGATCCCTAAAGGATGACGACTAGTACTCGAGCATGAACAAAAACCAAAGGGAAAATTTTAACCCAACATAATACAGAAAAATGATATATATATATATATATATATGTTGGTAAGAAATAGAATAATATCAAAAAATAGATATATTTTATATAAAGGGGAAATATTAGAAGCAATAAAACTCGAATGTAGAAAATGAATCTCTAATATACAATTCCAAAATTAAATGACAACTAAAACCATTAAAAGACTCAATGTGATAGTGTGTGGAAAATACCACCATCTGACCACAAGATAACCATAGATAGCTGATAGAGATCCCTCCACCTCACAATTATGTTGTTCCATTACATGCATCAAAAGTATTATAAGGTTATATTCACCACCAATGGGGTGCATAGGGTGGGAAGTAAAAAACACAGTAAGATCACGCCTAGGTGTTTCATATCAGGTCTCTATACCGCAATCCAAACATGACAACATATATAAAAACATGTCTAGATAAATAGCTAAATATTCTTATATCAAAAGCATGGTAAAACAATTCCAATTTTTTCATAGTTCCAAAATAATCAATGTAACATAGTTTTAAAGAATATCTCATATATCAAAGTAGAAAAAAAAATAATGTATCCCATGTCATATAAAATCCAAAACATACAAACCAAAAGAACAACTAACATCACACCAGGGATCAAAATAGGCCAGGCTAGCTGGAAAACTCATAACTAGTCATATAGAGTCACATGAATCTTGTATCGAGATATATGAATCAAATATAGAGAGAAGAGGTCACCCCAACAAGTGAACATCCTAGAATGTCTAACATGTCCCAAGATCAATGGGCCTAAGGATGATATGAACATCTCATGAGTGAACCCCCCCCCCCCCCGATAATATGAATCGATGATGCCTATTATTACACATTCAAGCTAAGTAATGAAGGGATTCCATGTTCTATGTTTTCCAAAAAGTTTTATACAAACCATTATTTCAAAAACATTTCATAAATCTATTTTAAACTACTTTGAAAATATCTTTTCTTTTACCAAAATAATGAGAAATTATATTTTCTCAAAAAACCATTTTCAAACAAAGAATTAAATCATTATAATTAATTTATAAACCAATTTATAACACTGGATAAATATATTTCATCTAACATAGGCTAGATATAGAATCACATAACTAAAAACCACATCGCAGAATCCCATAAAGGGATCCACCAACATGGAAGAACACAATGAAAAAACACAGTTTATAGAGGTAATCCTTATATATTAGAATAAATTAAATAAAAAAAATATGTTAGTAGATAATATAATACAAAATATACCTCAAGAAACATAAATATCACATCACAACCAACATGAAGGTCAAACTCTTGAAAAATATCACATATCATATATATATAAGACTGAGAATATTGTCATCAATGATCAATAGATCCATAATAATAGAATAACAATGCTTACATGATCAATGATAATGAATATGTATAATTATATCTTACTTGGAGAGATTCACCATGACAACCGTGATGATCAATTTATGAATGAATGGTATTAAAGGAGAATATATCCCCAAAATCGCATGGTATAACTCCTAGATCTCAAGGGAGAAGGTCAAAAAAGAATTAAAAATAAATTGGAGATTCCGTGTTGTTAAAACTACAAATACTAAAATATTCATGATTTCAAATCATTTCACAACATGAATTTATCAATTATTAAGATATGTCAAAAAAACAGGTCACATACTATTAAAAATACCAACATCAACTATTTCATAATGTGATTTTTATTCATGAATTGTAAGCCTTTGATGAAATGAAAAAATTCATGACATCTTCTCGACAACCATTACACGATGGGTGTCCTTTTATGACATGATAATACACTACAGGTAGTGAACACTCCAGACTCTGAAGAATGAAACAAAACCATTTTTTTCTCCTACCCCAATGATAACCTGATAAATCTATTATCATATTTACAACTAGAATCCATTAATTAAAATAAATATACATGCCAAAACATTAGGTCATTTTACCCAAAAAATGATCTCAATCTTTGGGAGTCCCAAAATGCACTTGATTTAAGAGGGAAAACAAATTAGAGATAATAAATACCTATAATAAGGTAATAGGATAGTACAAACACCACATAATAGGGATTTCCATTATCAATAAGTCGTATCGAAGAATGGTGTTCAGAAAGTGGTGATGCCATTTCTCCCTCATAAACAAATCATCCACTGTTTATATGCAGATTGATGAATTGAAATAGAAATCCACTTCAATCCCACACTATGTGCTATGGAATGAGGCTCTTGTAAATAAATAGGGGATACAAATAGATGAAAACACACAAAAATTTTGGGAATCATGTGTAAGTATGACATAATATAAAATTGATTTTCTTTAAATCGCTATTACATAACAATGACTACTTATTATCCTATATTTTATATCTAACATGGTCACAGGAATCAACAACACCCACACCAGATGGAGACACACTTCCAATGGCCTTGAAGTAGCTAGAACAGTATGGTCATGTCAGAGGTGTAGTTTTTGGGGTGACACCCAAAAACATATTTTCAGAAATAAAAACAATCGGAGGATCAAACTGAGGAAATGAAAAATATGAGATAAACAATAGTTACATTTTAGGAAGAATTACAATACCAAATATATATGATAGAAATTTTTATGGGGGGGAAATAGAAGAAACAACTCAACAACAACCCTTGCATGAAGATCCCCCCCCCTCCCAGCTTTGAGGTGTTCCATTACCCTCAAAACCTGACATATATGTGGTAAAAAATATTATAATAATTGTTTCTATGAAATTTTAATCACATAGACACTGATATCTATCCTATACTAATATTCTACAGGGTGAAAATTATTGTGATTTATATCTATCAACTCCCACATATCGCCTTGTAATGAGGGCTATGGTATTCAATATGCAGAGCGACATGCTACACAACAGACAACTTCTGACAGATTATGTCAGAGTGTCGATTAACGTAGCTAATGAGTTGAGTGATGAGCTACCTATTCCAAATGATTATGATGACATTCATACAGTCAAACAAGCTATTGGAACATTCATCTCATGGGTTTCAATTCTTGTAAAAAACATATCGTCAAGGAGGTATCCATTTCCAATTTATTTTTCAATATGAACCTTTAACATTTAATGAAAAAAGTTCTTAACTGATTAATGTTATTATAGAACAATAAAAAGAAGGGGTTGAAATGAAATATCATCTCAAAACTATCTCAAGGATCAACCAACCGATTGAAAAGATCTATTGAGATCACAATTACCCCACCCATTCTATATCCACATTTAATATCATTGTAGGCTCATTTGGATACAAAGTTGATAGAAGGAGATTCTCATACAGTTGATTTTGAAAAAAATATGTACTAAGAGGAAAAATTAGATTTACTTAGTGCTGAAAATATAAATGAAATCCTCAAGTATTAATGGCTAGGAGCCTCATTTGTAAATGTATACATGAGGTATGTTTTCTTGATTTGATTTTACAATAGCTAATATACTATGATAATTATGACTAAATACATTTCATATTTTTCTCAAGTTTATATATGAAAAACATTTGAAGGGATTTCCCCATGAACAAAAATTTGGACTCGTTAGTCCTCACATCACCTCTTCAAAAGAAGAAATAAATTTTGATAAAGATGATGAAATAATACCATCCCTGCTTAAATCGTTTAAAAACAAAATTAAGGATGACAAACTCTTTTTAATACCAATGATGTAGGGGTAAAACTCTAAAATTTAATCATATCAACTATATTTTCATTTATTTCATTACTTATTCCTTTTTGTGTTTTTAGGCAGCATTGGATGCTAACTGCAGTCAATTTGGATACTCCAAAGATTTATTTTCTGGATTTAATGCATGGATATGCAAAAAACTGACCACGCATGATGGCGTTTATCAATTTTTAATACACTACATACAAAATTTTAGAACTAAACATCTATTCATATAATTTATATTATCTTTTAATGAGGATTTTGTTATGATGGGGTGGTGCATCAATATCGTCTACTTCATGGAATGAATCCAGGGCCTAAAGATAAAAACGCATACAATATCTACAAATGGACAAATATCCTGGTATATATAATAATATTTCACTATACAAAAACATATCAAAATAAATTCCTTATTTTTATCGATGTTTCTGTAGTGTCCAAAACAATCAAATGGAAAGGACTGTGGTTATTATGTTTGTAAATTTATTAAAGAGATCATATTTCATAAACAAACTAGCATCCCTAAAGAGGTATTTTCGAAAATAATTATGAGTTCATATAATATATTTATTAATCCTTTTTGTATTTATATTTTTTCAGTACTACCATGATTGTCGTAAAAACTCATATTCATAAGATGGTATAGATATGTTTAGAAACTAATGGTAGAATACGGCCTGATGGTATATTGTACATAAATAAGATGAAGGTGAATTCCTACTACTTATGTTATCCTTATGTGATCATTGATATCTCCCTTTTCTACACTTATTGATCATATATGATCACAATTTATTATGTTTTATGTCATTAGGTTATGAATAATGGTTTTAGAAATTATTTTCCTTTCTAGTAAATCATAATTTAATGAGAGACTCTTATTAAATAGTTCTTTATGTTTCCATGTTTCCAAAATCCCAATACCTAAACTATTATGGCTAGGATCATTTATATTTTTTATTTTGGTCATTTATGCATTTTTGTATACTAATGTAGTGTGTTGGAAGAATATTGGTTGTGAACCACTCACAAATTTAATAACAAAACTAAAGAATCTTCATTACTATTGGTTAATTACTGCTTAGCATAGCATCTGATCTGTACTTCCGATCTAGTGTCCCCATTATGCTCTCATCTGACACCATCTCTATGATATCATTATTCAGTATTCACTTTTCCTTATCTTCCTACACCCATTTACTATATCTTGCATCTCAACAATTTCTCAAATAAACCCTCATCATATATACATATGCATGTCCATCAAAATCTGGGTGCTTACGCACCTCATATAGAACCTTCATCACATCAATGCTCATATGCATACACACCTCACATACAAATTCCAAAAGAAGAAAATAATACTTTGTTACAAGGAATTTAATACCTGACTAATTCCCTTGGGCTTCTATTTTTCTTTTAGTATTCTAAGATACTCTTGGTATTCGGTGAAATTTATAATAGATAGAAGAGTAATGGGATATCTATTTCACTAATGACTCAATATTTCATAGATCTACGAAAACTCTTAGGTTTTTTCTCTACTTCACATAAGCCTCTTCATGTGATCATGTCACATAAGATCCTTTTTATGAATTTTTCATGTGAACTAATCATGTGATCTCATCACATGATCAAATCACATAAACAAATCACATAATCAAAGTAATTCACTTGAACCAAGATTCGTGTATTATTGTCTTATTTACATGATCACATAAAGCTTAAACAGACATTTAATTATATAAATCTCCTAGGTTCATTGGATCATGTGATCATATTATGTTCATGTTACCACATGAAATTGAACAAGACATGCACTTAATATGATATTTCTAATTATTCATGTTTCCCTTTCTTACTCAAGTCCATTTTTTAACCCAAAATCCCCCATTTTCATAATTAATCTAAATTTTCTCTTTCTTATGATATAAATGAATTAAAGAATTGAAGATTAGGAGGATATAGTTCATTGGACTACAACGGTTGATAGTGTAGAAGTCGACCAGTTCATAGTCATTCAGTCCACTCACGAGTATCTTAAAAGCTTGACGAGAACCAATATCTTGGATTTTCAATTTTCTAATTAGTTCCCCTTATATGGGTTTGTTATTTGAAATGATATTATGATCTCTCCACCTAATGAAGGGATCATGCCTCCCTTATATATCCTTAATACCAATAATATGTTTAGGGAGAACATCGCATATGTCGGTAATTTCATCTCCAAAGAAGATATCACTAACGGTTAATTTTAAAGCTTTTGTGGATTGATTTTAAAGGGTTATAACATGATTTGGAGCTTAAAACCCATATTTAAAAATCAAAAATGTTTAATTCTCTATAAAATTATATTTTTGGGTGGTTATTTGACTTGTTTATTTGATTAAGTGGAAGCTTTGGGATGAACTGGGGTTGTCCCTTCTCGGTTCAGTGTACTGCCACAGAGTTTGTGGTTGAGATGAAAAAGATAGGATTTTATGAATCTATTTAGGCTTACCAAACCCTTAATTATTTCAACCAAATTCTGATGGTATACTTGTTCAATTTATAGAGTCAATACATGAACACATTTCATTTTATGTATGGTGAGTTTGACATCAGTATATGGGACATTAAGATGATCTATGGTGCAATGATTTTAGGTGAAAAGTATGATGAGTAAATTCATCCCCCATATACTCAGGATGACATGGAATAGAATCCTCCCATTATGAAGGATCTCATCAATCTGTCCAAAACATCCCTTGGGAAGGACCCATATCCAGGGGTGATATCCCCTTCAAGAATTGGGCTGACTTTTTCATCAAGAAGACTCATCATGAGTGTTTGAATAAGAATCCCAAGGATTGGACATCATGATAATCCTATGGGGAGAATTTTATCACTTTAAAATAGTTTAAGAGTGTCAAGTCAATGACTAGGGATGGTCAGTCACCTCCCAGGACTATCACCTTCTTCATCTAGTAAGCTTCTTAGCAATGTACCTAAGCAGGTACATATTCACAATGTAGAAAAAAGGTGGATTTATGGTCTCCACATTAATGATGGTAGAGGTGGTTATAGGTGGTAAGATTATCATCTTGTTTGTTCCCATGTTGGCTAATTTATATTTCAAACTTCACCACATCGAATGGGGTATTCCCCATTCAGAATATTCAGTCCCTTCCAACTATGGTGTGATTGGATGGGGACCCACATTTGTGGATTTGAGTTACTTAATACTCACAACATTCCAAGTTACCAGTTCAGGAAATTTCTATAAAGTATCAGTGGGGTCTAGATAATCACACTAAAGAACTAGGAGATCAAGAGAAAAGTGAACCGGTATGATCAATTTTTTTTATACCATACGGAGTACCAAACTGTGAAATTACCAATAATATAAAGGGTGATCCTGTATCCTAATCCTATCTTTTAGCCATATGTAAGGGTGTTTTATCCAATTGGATTAACTGAAATATATTCTACGAGTGGTATGCATCATACCACTCTAGGAGATAGTTTAGTGCATTCAGATGAAATTCTCCACTCCCCCACATTCGTTCAGAAATGCATCCCATGGTGGCTCAAGAATAATGGATAATGTTCACCTGATATGAATATTAGGTTTAGGTGACCTTCCCTCTAGAAAGTCTGGGTTTTGGACTCTCTAAGGATTATGTAGATACCTTGGTATGATCATACCCCAATGGTCAGTTGGCTCCATTGGTGATAAAGCATATAGATCTTATAATAGTGGATGAGGAGGAGGACATCTGGAATCATCAAAAAGTTATATTCCAAGCAAAAAAACATCTTCTAGAATACCCAAACCTCTTTAGATGTCTTAAAATCAAATGAGGAACTTAAATCCAACACCATCAACAAGGAGGGTGCCAACAGATTTGGTAAAAATGTATAGGGTTCTCGTGATAAAAGTTTCTTGTTAGGTGGGGATCACCTCTAACTATAGTGGTGTTTCCCATCACATTACAATACTGGGACAACTAGAGGTGGAATGAATAGACCATAGAGTTCTGGAGAGTGTTGTGTTAAGTGGAAATAGAGCTAGAGGGATTTGGGAGTGTGATCACTCCCAAAGGAATATTCTATGAACAACATCCCATTAAAGTCAAATAAATTCTCCAAGAACTTAGTATGGTGATTCATTATTTCAAAGGCTAAGTCCATTACACATCCCTAGCTTAGAGAATGATAATTCCTAGCACAATGGTAAATAGTAAAGACAAGGGAGACTAGGATGGCTCTAATGAAGAGGTAATATAATTTTTATCATCACTTTAGCATATTCTTTGATATTTTTAGGACTATGGTGAACTTTCTTTTCTCTTGGATATTTTAAGAGAATGGTAAAATTCGCTCACCTCCCACCTCTTTAGTTTACTTTCCCAATGACACGGTGTCCAAAGTTGGTTCAAAAAGTGACTGAGAGGCTGATGATCAGGGGTGTCCAAGTCAAATGAATCTCATGGGAGTGGTTGTTTCTGATCCAAAGGAAACACCATTTGTGCCTCCATCAGTACCGCCTTTGGCACCTCATGTTATCTTTTTAAGTTCCTTCCTCTAAGAGGACCAAGAAGAGAAAGTGGGCAAGTCCATACACTAAGAAACCTCTCAAAATCATTAATTGTTGTACTTTGTGAACTTTTTTCATTTTCATTACTCTAGTAACTTATCATAGCTGCTTACCTACTAATATCAAGGTCATGTATCAGGTATCGTCTAGTCTTATGGCCCCCTACCTACCCAAATGTGTATTTTTATTAAAAAATGACATTTTATAAATGCATTATTTCATATTAATGTTTAATTTATTTCATTATTGTATTACTAATATGATATTTGTTTTATTATATAGGTGGAATTTTTTCCTGAGTTCAGATGCTTTGTTCAGAAACTAATACCATGGAAGACAATTTTTGAGAGGGGATCACAGATGAAAAAATGATGAAACATTAATGTTTTTAACTGTTTTTTTGGATAATTATAATTGTAACCATATAAAACATTATTCAAAATGTATATAGTAGTGTATTTTTTTGTATTCAAGATTTCAATTAAATGTATATAGAATTATTTTTGAAACTCTTATGTGCATTGTTTTGTTCTTCTATGCTTTTTTTGTGTGTAGGTGTTGTTTTGTGCAGCTGTTTTGTGTGCAGGTGTTGTTTTTTGTTGTGTGTGTAGGTGTTGTCTTAGGTGTGTAGGTGTCGTGTAGGTGATTGGTTTGCTCAGGCAACTTGTCCTTTATTAGTGCTAATTTAGAGATGATAAATTGAGACTTTATCAGTGCTCAAAATAGTGCTGATAAAGGGGGCCTTTATCAGCACTCAAAATAGCGCTGATAAAGGTTCCCTTTATCCGTGCTTTTTAGCGCTATTAAAGGGGACCCCCTTATCTTCTCTATGATTAACAGTGCTTTTCTAGAGCTATTAAAGGTGGTTTTTAGTGCTTTTAAAATCCCAATTTGTAGTAGTGGTCATTTTATTTTTCAATTTAACATAGATCAAATTTGTGTTATGTTGATTCCACATATACGTAATTAATATATTTTTATATACAATGCACACAAATAAAACTTATCCATTTTTTAAATATTTTTAAAGTTAACTTATTCTTAATTTATTCAATTTTACTCATTTTTAACATATATTAATGCACATAAAATTAGATATTCGTTAATACTGTTAAAAAAATATTTGTAAAAAAATATTTATAAATAAATATATTTATAAATGTACATTTACTATACTTATACAATTATATATTTATAATTATAAATAAGGAAATATATTTTTTAAAAAGTATTTATATAATTAGAAATATATAATTATATATATTTAAATAATTATTTAATTTATAATAAAATTACTTAAATAATGAATATATTTACTAAATTTATATATATATATATATATATTAAATATATATATATATATATTTATATATTTATAATTATATAAATATATATAATGATATAAATATTAATTTTTAAAATATTTCTATAATTATAAATAAATAATTATAAAATTATATTAAATATATTTAAAAAATGAATATATTTACTATATTTATATTTATATATATTTATTAAGTATATGTAAATATTTATAATTTTTTATTTATAATTATAACTGTAAATCCTTTATGAGTGCTTTTTTCATGGTGATAAAGATGAGGCTTTATCAGAGCTAAAAAAATGTGGATACAATTAACATTTGTCAGTGCAATAATTTTATTGCTGATAAAAATTGATCTTGTCAATGATTTTTTAGCACCGATAAATACATACCTTTATCAATTCTAAAAAAGAACTGATAAAGAATCCTTTTATTATAACTTAAGTAATAAGCATTGATAAAAGGGCTATTTATCAGCAATTATATGTAAGCACTGATAAAATTGTCCCGATCTAATTAAAAAACCTAACCATTTGTGAACTCGTCATGATATCAGAAGATTTCCACAGAATCTGCCTACTACCAGCACTCCTTGGTGAATTGAACCTCAAATCACACCACTTGATTGCATCTCAAACATCTCATCCAACATCTGAGGTTCTATTAAAGTTAGGGTTTCCAAATAGGGTTTCAGATTTTCTTTAACCTAACAAGGTTGGCCTTCAAATTTTATTTCTGTATTTTTGGTTTAGTTTTTGATTTCTTCTTTGTCGTTGTTGTTATTTCTGGTCCAGTGATTGTATACTAGTGAGTTAGGCCTTCCAAAATTCTCAATTTCTAATTTTGATTCAACTCTTGATAACTCATGGAGAGTTTATTGTTTCTAGACTCGATAGTGACACATGGAGTTTATTTAGTTGTTTTATTTTATTTACATTTCCCAAATTGATCACCCAATGCAATCATACCTCTTATTGATTGTTTAATTTATAAATATTATTCCATGCATAATAAATTTTATAAATTGAAATTATGGATTTTGTGTGTGAGGGATTTGAAGGTAGGTTAAGGGATTTATTTTATATTATAATAATTCATATCTTATTTTTTCTATTTATCTGTGTTGGTGTAAGAATCCAATGTATGGATGCATCATTGAAATTTTTATTTAAATTTTCTTTCTACAAGTTTTATTTATTTTTTGGGCCAAATCATTCCCACTGTGTTGTTTTTCATATCCTGGTGCTTGTTTCTAGCCTAAGGGGGATTGAGAATGTCCCTTGCACACTATCATAGGCAAACTTGGGTGTTTGATATATGGTTTTCTTGGGTTCGTTTTAGAAACAATATCTATTGTTAAATGTGTTGTACCTTTTCTCAATAACCCAAATTCTAATGTCTCTACACTTTTAAAAAATCTATTTTATTTTTTTCCCTCTTTAGATTAATCTAACATTATTTATAAATCCTCTTAATAATAATATATGAAATATTATACCATGATGCTATGTATTATTTTCCAACTACGCTTTACTTTTTCGACATCATCCTACTCCCCCTATATCAATAATTTAAAAAAGAAATATCCTTTGGAGATTACCCCTTTCTAGTTATACCACTATTTTTTAGACCAATAGACCACTATAATACATTATAATTTCTTTCCCAGAAATGTATATTTTCAAGAATTTGACCCCTTTTTGAGTATTTATTTAACCAATAAGAAGTGGATTTCCATGTAATCACTTTGCCTGAATGGCCCGAAGGCCTTCATTTTTTATTGATTTTGATAACCCCTCTTTCAAGGGATGAGAGGGAACCCTTACAAGGCCCGTAGGCTCAGAGATTACATGGCCCGTAGGCTTGAAGAGATTACATGACCCGAAGGTCTTAAGGGTATTCAACCAGACTATCGACAAGGAGCTGCCCCTCCCCAGCATCTGCATCTTGATAGTAACTCTCCACCTTTGCATGATCGTCTGGCTAGGCTTCCCGTGCAAGCACAGGCTGGTACCGATGGCATAGCCATACCCTCTCATTCTGACAATCCATTTGGCTCTGCTCTGGTGAGTGTACCTGCTCTGAATCCTCTTCTGGGGCTGCTCCTTTTTTGTAGTGTGTCTGGGCCTACATTCATGTGGCCTGAAGGCCTTGGGGTGGCCCTAAGGCCTTAAGGTGTCCTGAAGGCCTTGAGAATCAACTGGCCCGAAGGCCTTGGGTGGCCCGAAAGCCTTACAGGACCCGAGAACCAAACCAGTGGCCCGAAGGCCCAAATGGATGAATAGTTCCAGCTGCTACAGTACCGAACAGTGCCTGCTACAGTACCGAATAGTTCCTGCTACAGTGCCTGCTACAGTAACCCGGAAATATGCCTCCACCAGAATTTGATCCTGGGTCTCTTGGATGCACCTAGCGAGTCCTCACCAACTGGGCTGAGGCTCTTGTGCCCATGTAATCACTTTGATATCTAGCTATATGACATGTAGAAAAATACAATATCAAAACTTTTTACTATCAAAAAAGTTGTCATATAATGAATCTCCCAAATTCCATGATATAGATTGAAATTTCATCCACAACATTTGAAAATTTTATTCAATTTTCAATGGGTCTCAACATGTGTTTTAAATCTTCCTTTTTAAATATATAAAACACTCCCCTCACATACATATATTGGGAAATAAATATCCCATGAATTCCATGAGTAGACTAAAAACTAAGGAAAATGTCAACTCATTAATCATCAACATTTAAACATTGTTCATTATTAATGTAGAAAATTATTATCTTCATTCATCTATTAGACATCTAAATATTATGTCATCCACATTCATAAACACTTTCAATCTATCCATAAAATTATTTTTTATGTAATTATTATGATCAATTCCTCGTTTTTTAAATTAAACTTTCTTTAATAATTCATCTAACCATCAATACCAATCTCGTAGTTCTTGTTTCAATTCATACATCACCTTTTTCAATTTACAAACATTATTATCATATTAAATAATTAGAAAACTATTTTTTATATAAACTTCATATTCATACAATCCATTAGTAAATGGTAATTTTATATCCATTTGGAGTACCTCGAATTTCCTTGGGATGGGTTGGTGTGGTGATATGACATCCCAATATTCTTAATATGTTTTCAAATATTGATATACCATTAATTTTAAATGTAATAGTTCCTTAGGTTTCTACATCACTTGTTCCAATACATTTTTATATCTTCTAATTTATCAAATGAGAGTTTATTATTATTTTTTATCATATTTGAGTTTCTTATTACTCCTTAATTTCCAATATTATATTTTCATTTTCTAGGGGATTTAATAAATAATTGACATGGATTAATTATTTTTTTAAATTCAATTGCCCATTTTCTTCAACATACTAAAATTCTTTGAAATAATCAAACATTGAGTTTCCCTTATTATAATTGTCAATAAATTTCACTTTAGATAATGAATATCTTATGCGTATTTATTCATATATTGTATATAATTAATCTTTTATGAACCCAATAGGATGCATATGAACCAAAAATAGATGCATTCTAATCATTTGACAAAATAATATGAAGATGGAGTTAAAGATTTCATCAAGTTTGCAAGAGATCCTGAAGATGACCCCTATAAAATCCTCTGTCCGTGTTTAAGTAGTTGTTATTAAAGAAAAATCAGTTCAAAAGAGTTGGAAGAAGATTAGATTTGTCATGTAATAGATAAAAGATATAAATGTGGGACTAAACATGGGAAAAAACTGAATGTGGACATTGATTTGGATGATACTATGGTTTATGAATCATTTTATATGAATACCTTTGTAAAATATGATGGAGATCGCATGGAATAAATGAAAATGGAAATTTAAGATGACCATCGTGATTATCCAATGTTTTTTTAGGAGTTAAATAGATGTTCCAAAAACCCATTGAATACTTTTTGTACTAAATATAGAACATTATTAGGTGTATTGAAGTAATATAATTTGAAAGATTTTAGTAGATGGAGTGACACCAACTTTATAGAACTACTTGGTCTTCTGGAAGATAAGATACCATAAGAAAATGAAATACCAGGCTGAACATATGATGCTAAATTAAAGTAATGTCCAATGGGTATGATATCTAAAAAAATACATGCTTTTCCAAATTATTGCATCTTGTTTTTCAAGGACCAGGAATCACCCATAAAATTACCTAAGTGTGGTGTGAATCGATATAAGAAAAATGAATCAAGTCCTTTGAAATATGTATGGTAATTTCCTATCATTCCATGGTTTAGAAGAATATATGGATGTCTGGAAAGAATGGGACAATTAACATGGATTGCAGATTTAAGAATTAAATATGGGAACCTACATCATCCAACATATTCTCCTCAGTGTAAGAAAATTTATCACGAATTTCTTGAATTTGGAGATGAGCTAAGAAACTTTCATCTTGCATTATCTACAGATGGAATAAATCATTTTAGTGTAAAGAGTTGTACTCACAGTACATGTCCTGTCATTTTTGTAAATTAAAAATTGTTTCCATGGTTATTAATGAAGCAAAAATACATTATGTTGTATTTGATTATATCTAGACCAAAGAAACCCAGTAATGATATTGATGTCTATTTGGATCCATTAATCGAAGATATGAAATTGATGCGAGATATAGGTGTTATAATTTATGATGCTCATAGAAGTGAAGAATTCACATTCAGGGCCATACTGTATGGAATGATAAATGACTTACATGTTTATGGAAATTTATCAGTCTATAGCATTAAAGGAATGTTGAGGTGTTCTTTTTGTAAAAACACACAAACTCAGTTCTGTTGAAACATTCCTCGAAGACTGTGTTTTTAGAACATCAAAAATATTTACATCAATGAAATAAATACCAATCCTGGATGTAGAATTTGGTGAGAATATCAAACAAGGTACAACACCATCTCCTGTAATGGGTGATCAAGTGTACAAAAAGGTAAAAAATATTGACACTATTTTCGGTAAACCATTTTTAAAAAACCTTACAAAATCAGGTTGGAAGAAGAGATAAATTTTCTTTTAATTACCGTATTGTAATTGTTTCTATATGATACATTTTATTGATTTCATGAATATATAAAAAAAATGTATTCGATTATGTTATTGGCATGTTATTAAATCTTCCTAGAAAAAAAAAGATGGCATCAAGGCTAGGTTGGACTTGATTGAAATGGGGATAAGGGAAGAATTGACACTAGTGAAGGGTAAAAGGTGAACTTTTCTTCCTTCAATAAATTACACTCTATCCATACAGGAAAAATTTTAATTTTTCCTTTTTATTACTAGTGTAAATGTTCCACAAGGGTATTCATCAAATATCAAGAATGTTGTGTTGATGACTAATTTGAAGTTACAAGGACTGAAATCACATGAATATCATGTTTTATGCAAGATTTAATGCATATTTCTTTCCGTTTCATTTTTCCTCAAAGTGTATAATATACATTAACTAGACTCTACTTCTTTTTCAAATCTATATGTAGTAAAGTTGTAGACCCGGAAAAGTTAACCATCATGAATAAGGAGATTTCAGTAATATTATGTGAATTAGAGGTGTTCTTACCACCATAATTATTTGATATAATGGTCCACCTGATGGTTCACTTGATTTCAGTGGTTTAAATATGTGGTCTTATCCATTATATAAGGATTTACCCCATTGAAAGTTATATGAAGATTTTGAAAAGGTGTGTCAAAAATAGATGTCGGCTAGAAGGTTGTGTTGAAGAACGATATATTGTTGAAGAAACTATTGAATTCTATACCGATTACCTATCAGATGTTGAAATCATAGGGCCCCTAAAGTTTCATCACAGTGAACACCTTATGGGTGAAGGTATTTCTGGAAGAGATTTTTTTATAATTACCTTGACAGATTGGGAGAAAAAACATCTTTACATATTATATAATAGTGAATATGATGATCCATACATTAAAATCCCACAATGAAATTCTTAGAGATTTGAATCCAACAAGGGATGAATGATGGATATCAAATACATATAATCAACAGTTTATAAGATAATTCAAAGATAAAATTTATAAGGAGTTATCTAAAAATATGAATTCAATTGTCAAATGACTTAAATTGATATCCAATGGACTAAATGCAAATGTTATATCTTACACTGGTTTTGTAATCAATGGTTATACATTATATAAAAAAGAACACAATGACTTCATAATGATGCAAAAAAAATGGTGCTACTCTTGTGGATGAAATGATGAACATATCTGGTTCTAAGGATAGAAAAACAATTTATAAAATTATTCCATATTTTTTCATTATAGAACAAATATATGAGTTGGATCATACAATATTTCATGTGCTGATTTTCTGTTAAAAATGGGTTGATATCAATGGAGTGAAAGTTTATTAAATGGGCTTTTTGAAGGTGGGTTTCTGTGTAGAAGGGGAAAAGATGAGCTATTCATAATGGAATCACAAGTAGCTCAAGTATTTTATGTCTCTGATACAACAAACAATAATTGGTTGATTGTCCTGCTAGAGACTAAAACAAATGTTTATTTAGGTGAAAATTTAATCAAGGATGACCCATTCATTGGGACAACAGAATCAGTTCATGTCAGTCCCAATGTAGATAATGTCCTGTACATTAGAGAGGACCACAAAGAGGGGATTTGGATTCTCGATAGAGGAAAAAAATCCTTGAAACCTTTAAAAAAATAAATAGGGTTTAATGAGAAGGTAAAAATGTTTTTAATATATTATGTTTTCCCTCATAATATTATATATTCTCTACTGCATTAACATAATCTAAATTAAATGTTTGACTACTCATGTAGACAATGTATTCTGCACCTGATTGAATAACAAACTATAATGAAGGAAACCCTTTAGAAAGATGTAAAGGTAGTGTCTCAATATACTTTATCTATTTTACTAAAAAATTATATGATGAAATTTTTATTTAATTTTCATTATTCCTTGCAGAGTTTGTTTATTTTAGAATATTTATATCCATGTTTCATGCCTTTACAGGAAGAGAAACGATGATGTCTCTACTCAATCACAAAGTTAATCTTGATGTTTTCATAGTAAAATAATTATCCATATAATTAATTTATTATTTTATATTTATTATTAATTTATTTCTTTTTAGTATTACACACATAATAGTTTTTTTCTTATACATGTGGATTTTTTTTTGATTTGGGCTACTCTGTCCAACTTTCATGCTTATTCTCCCTCAAAACTTTTTCACCCCTACAATGTTTCATTTATCACTTTCTTTCTAGTTCTCTCCACTAACTTTGTAGGAGGATCAATGACTCTACCTCTGCTCAATTATAGAAGCAATATTGATGTTTTCACAATAAAATCATTATCCATAAAATTAATGTATTGTTTCATATTTATGTTTTATTTATTTAATTTTGGTATTTCTCATCTAATAATTATTTTCTTATATAGGTGGATTCTTTTTTTCTAATTGGGGTGCTCTATCCATCTTTTATCCCTTTCTACACCAAAACTTCCACAGACTTCTTCTCCCTTAAAACCTTTTCATACCTAGAGTGCTGCATTTATCACTTTATTTCAAGTTACCTTAGCTGCCTTTGTAGGAATAGAAATGATGCTTCATCTTCTTAATTACATTAGTAATCTTGATGTTTTCAGAGTAAAATCATTTCCCATAGAATTAATTTATTGTTTCATATTTATGTTTTTGTTATTTATTTTTATTATTACATGTATAATAATTGTTTTCTTATATTGGTGGATTATTTGGTTCAAATTGTGGTGTTGTGTCCAACATTCATGATTATTCTCCCTCAAAACCTTTTCACCCCTATAGTGGTGCATTTATAAATTTCTTTCAAGTTACCTCCACTGCCTTTTTAGGAAGAGAAACAACACTGACTTTGCTCAATTACAAAGGTAATATTGATGTTTTCACAATAAAATCATTGTCCATATAATTAATGTATTATTTCATATTTATGTTTAATTTATTTTTAGTATTACTCACATAATAATTTTTTTCTTATATATTTGGATTATTTTTTTCTAGTCAGGGTGCTCAGTCCATCTTTTATCCTTGTCTGCATCAAAACTTCCAGAGTCTTCTTCTCCCTCAAAACCTTTCACCCCTACAATGTTGAAATTTATCACTTTCCTTCGAGTTACATCTACTTATCAATAAATTATGTAATATTGATATTTTCAAAGTAAATTAATTTTCCATAGAATTAATTTATTATTTCATATTTATGTTAAATTTATTTCAATTTATTATTACTCATAATAATTGTTTTCTTATACTGGTGGATTCTTTTTTTCGAGTTGATGTGGTTTGTTTGAAGCTTCTCATGTAGTGTTGGTAGTTCGACAAAGAAATTAAATGTAAATAATAGTAACATTGATAGTTATGATTGTTTTGATACTTTGGGATGTGTAGTAATCAACTACACCTCAATCTGACACACGATGTGACCGATATGACTCAAAGTACTTTCGATTTTAAATTGAAATTAATTTTAGTAAAAAAGACGAGACATACTCAAAACAAAGTTAAAATATTCAAATTTTTTTGATACATTGATAAAATGATCCATAAGTCATTTATGATGTATGATAATTGGTCATATCTCAATCTGATACACGATGTGCCAGATATGACTCAATGTGTCTATTATGAGTTTAAAATAGACATTTGACTTTAAAATTTGTCACTCATTAAAAACTAGGAAAACATGCTCAGATTTTTTGATAATTTAGGATAATGATCCATAAATAATTTTTGATTTTTAGGAATTAATATCACATTAAATAGATATGTGATGTGATCTGTATGAGTCAATGTGAATGTTTCAAGTTAAAAAATGACATTTTAGTAAAAAGGACAAGTGACATACTCAAAACCAAGAAAACACATTTTGATTGTTTTTGTAAGAACCTGATTCTTACTTTGAGGTATGAATATTTCCTTTTCATCTTATAATTAATAAAATGGGGGTAAATTTTTAAAGGGATGGTTTCAGTACTATTACACGACATGACTACGGACTACACGTTGTGTACATGTCTTGTATTGAGGGCTACATGCCATGTAATCCCAGTAAACAGTCGTGTAATGTTTTGGCCAGAAATTGTATAGACATGAGGTGTAGTATTAAGTACATGTCATGTAATTTTTTGAAATTATTAAGTTGGGTAGTAGCATGGTTCACGCCCAAATTTACCCAAGAGAAGAAGGGTAGAACGGTCCTTGTAGTGTATCTTGGGTTGTCGATTCCACAGAGACCTAAGAAGATACCTAAGATACACAACCTAAAGGATGTATTTTTGGCTATGAAGTGGCCAACATGGATTGATTTTGGATGGGTTTTAAAGATATCTAATAGATTTAAGTGGATTCAATTAAAAAGAATGAGTTGATCCTAGGTTATCGCTCGGGGTGGATTGGACGTATTTTCTTTTTAATGATTTCAATTTCTTAAATTTGATATGGGTTCATTTAAGGAGATAAAAAAACATCATCACTTACTAGTTTAATGCCTACACCCTCTAATAATAATCACCTATACACTTGAAGGATCAAAGTTTTGAGCACTTCAAGGTAAAGGATCGTATTAGTACTTGAAGTGTGTGGCCTTAAATTCAACAAGGACGATGGAGTTTAAAAATCATCAAATAAAAATCCCAATTAAAGAAGTGATTATACATTAATTAGGTGATAAATAACATCCAATACAGACCCTTTATACTCCCTTGGATCAACCCATAAGTGGGTTAGCCCTCCATTGATCCCATGGTTTCAATGGAAGCGGAAAGTAGACTCATGAGGGAGGAAATGGAGAAGTAAAGAAAACAACAAAAATAAAATGATCACTCCACCGTTCTGTGAATAATTTCACAAGGGTTGGTGTGAATAAATTCACACATTGATCCAAAGGTATCAAAGTGATATTAAGAACAACATAATAAGAGTAGAAGAAGAACTTTTATTAAGAAACTAAAGTGAATTGAACAACTTACATGTGAACGACAAAATTGAGGCAACAAAAATGCAGCATAACATTACAATTGAACAAAGCATCCAAGATTCTCAACTCCTTCACCACCACTGCCTTAAATAGGCATTTTGGGAGCATTGGGTTGAGCCTCAAATAGTACAAAGAATCTCAATTAATTTTGGTAGGCCATAGGTGGTGGAAAGCTTGTGGAATTTGAACTTTTCCACATTTGACCCGAGGTGGAAGCCAGCTTTCCTTCACCGAACAGACGCGTCTGGAAGACCTTCTAGAAGGCCGACTCAGAGTGGGCCATAGAAGAAGACAATGGATCACCGGATGTCTTCTAACCGCCTATAAAATTTGGGCCCATTTGGAGTAACGGATTCCGAGATATGATAAAAGTAGTGGACTGTTTTTCTGGGCCGCAGAATCTGGCCCAGAATTGTATCTCTAAATTGGGACGCTTTAATGACCACCATAGACGCCGAATTAGAATTGTATCATGAAGAGTTATTTGTTTCTCAGAATGTATTCTAGCATTCCAAAAAAATTGGGATTCATTGGGCCTATATGTTGGGCCCCACAGTCTCATTAGTGGGCTAGTGTCCAATCTGCCTTCTCTAGAATTGCTTCCTTTCCTCACAAAATATCCCCATCTTCTTCCATGAATTCTCCATTGATCTCTGAATGAAAAATGTTCACATTTAAGTGTAGATAATGTTCCCAAAATATAAAATTAAAAAAATTGATAATTACATTTCTTATAATCAGATGACTCATTGGGCCTAAATTTGTGTATATTAGGCATGAAGTGCACAAATGATGAGAATGGATGTTCATAATGAAAATGCACTAACTCAGTCCCATAAGATCAAAAATGAACATTTAATACCATTAAAATTTAATTAAAATATATGTTTTTATTGGATAATCACACCCCCCAACTTGATATTTGCTAGTCCCGAGCAAATAATTCTATGATTTTATTTGAATTCCTTTCTTCAAACACATTATAACAAACAGTGCTCACAATGTAAACTGCACACAAATATATTTTTATAACCTATCAAGATAATTTAAAACAAGATGAATTTAAAAGTAGATCCCAATTCCAAGCCCATTCCTTTGATCAAATCCATCATCATACTTCATCCAACTCAATTAGGTGTAATGATGTGTTGTGTATCACAATAGATATGGGGGTTCATTTTCATTCAAGGGGGAAATCATGGAAGCGCTAGGTGGAATCACATTTAATCCTAATATGAGTATTCTTCATTCTTTTTTTTTGATTTTTTTTCCAATATTTCCATAGTAATTGAGATTGCAGTTAATCAAATTAACCCATGTAGCAAGACTTTGCTGATGACTCCCAGACTCAAAGGCCTTAGGGCACCAAGTGAAGCCCACATACTCGGGCATCGTCTCGAGTTAACTTAATAAAAAACAAAGTCACATTACCATAAATAGAGATATATTGAAAAACTCAGGGCTAGACAACTCTGGAGTCACGATTCCCAAGTGCCGAAAGCCTCGCATTTTATCAATCCATTGCTCTACACGCAAAATTTTTTTTTTTAATAATTTTTTTTTAGTTTTTTTTTGAATACTCATATTATTAATAAAAATAAAACCAGCCTATGATATTTATTATGGGACCCCAAAAATTCAAATTAGTACCCCACAGTCTAGAGGACGTACATTATGGAATTTTTTTATTTGGATGAAAATATAAACGATGAAATATCACATTGGACAGCCACACTTTCCAAAATCTATGCTTTTAAACTTAATCATGAATTAAATTAAGAGTCAAGGAAATAATAATTATTTGATATGTAGTTTTTATGTGAGAAAAGATGTTATTATATGAATGATAAAGGAATTTTACTTCTTTTTGTTATCATTGTTTTTTTAAACAAACATTTTGTTTCCAAACCCCCCAACTTAGAATGAAACTGTCCCTAGTTTCATAAAAACAAAATTTAGAATGGGGTAGAGGAATAAAAATGGGAGTTCAATAAGGAAATTGAAATATGAGGATCATGGAATGAATTCACCTGGTGGTTGAAGTTTGAAGTTATTGCCGCTCGAATTTATTCCTTTGATATCCATGTCGCTTGCAAAGTTCCCTAGTGGAAAAAGGAAAAACAAAACAAACCAAACAAACAAAAACAAACAATATATATATATATATATATATTTATATAATAAAGGAAGTAAAATATAAGAATATATATAAAAATTATAGAATAAGGAAGCACAAGAAGCCGCAGGTCAGTGGTAAGTGCGCGCCCCTGTCTCCCTTCGTTCCCGGGTTCGATTCCCCGCGGCTTCGCCGGTTGTGATGGGGTTTTCCCCACGGCCTATGGCATGGACTTTTATTATTATTATTATTATTTTATTTTTATCTTAACCTATAAAATAATAAAAATAAAACAAAATAAACTAATGATACATTGTCTTCTTTTTAAATTTCTGGGTAAGGTATTACTCAAGGATCAAACCACGTGACACGGATGAATATGGTGCTCCCCTTTTGTACCCATCCATACTCATTATAGAAGAACAGGTCAACAGTTTATTATTTTTTTTCAAAATATCAAAATGTCTCATTAACCCTATTTAAAATATAAAGTTGATTAAAACAACAAAATTATTAGAAACTTGAAAACCATGGGTTGCCTCCCATTCAGCGCTTTGTTTAACGTAGTTATCCTGACATGGACCCAATATCTATTAATTTGTTCCTTGTTCATAGGTTTGCTCAGTTAACTCAACCTCTATTTCCTGTTTATTGAATGATTCAATGAATGGTTTTAACCTTTGACCATTGACCTTGAAAATGTAACCACTTGTGGGATCTTGAATCTCTACTGCCCCATGGGGGAATACATGATGCACTATGAAAGGTCCTGACCATCTAGACCTTAACTTTCCCAGATGTAAATGAAGTTTTGAACTATACAAGAGCACAAGTTTTCCCGGTTCAAAATGTTTGACCTTGATATTCCTAGATTGGTAGGCTTGAACTCTATCTTTATTGATCCTTGAATTTTCATAAGCCTCCATCCTTAGTTCCTCCAATTCATTGAGATCTAATTTCCTTTTTGTTCCGGCCAATGAGAGATCATAATCCATTTTCTTAATTTCCCAAAAGGCCTTATGTTCAATCTCCACTGGAAAATGGCATGCTTTACCATAAACCAACCTATATGGGGACATTCCTAAAATGGTTTTATATGCGGTTCTATAGGACCAAAGAGCATCTAAGAGTTTCTCAGACCAATCTTTCCTAGAGGGGTTGACAGTTTTTTCAAGAATTTGCTTAATTTCACGATTGGATAACTCAGCTTGACCATTGGTCTGTGGGTGGTAAGCAATGGACACTTTGTGAGAAATTCCATATTTTTCCATGAGTGATGAGAATGGACGATTGAAAAAATGAGTTCCACGATCACTTATGATAGCCCTAGGAATTCCAAATCTAGAGAATATGTTTTCTTTTAGGAATCTAATCACAGTTTGATGATCATTGGATTTTGTGGGAATGGACTCAACCCATTTTGAGACATAATCAACAGCTAAGAGTATGTAGAGGTATCCCCGAGATTTTGGGAAGTGACCCATGAAATCAATTCCCCCACAGTCAATGATTTCAACCACTAAGATGGGAGTGAGTGGCATTTGATTCCTTTTTGTGATGGACCCTACTTGTTGACACCTAGGACAGATTTGACAAAATGTGTAGGAGTCCCTTGAGAGGGTGGGCCAAAAAATACCACATTGAAGAATCTTAGCAGATGTTTTCTTAGAGGAAAATTGACCTCCACATGCCTCACTATGACAGAATTTAAGGATGGACTCTTGTTCAAATTTTGGAACACACCTCCTAATGACTTGGTCAGGGCAGAACTTATAGAGGTATGGATTATCAAACACATAGTGTCTAACATCAGAAAGGAATTTCCTTTGAGCTTGAGTCCCTAAGAATTTTGGAATGACTCCTGTCACTAAGAAATTTGCTATGTCAGCATACCAAGGGCAGTCACTCACAGAGTATAAGTGTTCATCAGGAAATGAATTAGACACAGAAAGGTGATTTGAGTTGTCTTTGAATTCCATCCTAGAGAGGTGATCAGCTACAACATTTTCAACTCCCTTTTTATCCTTGATTGTGAGGTCAAATTCTTGTAAGAGAAGGACCCACCTAATCAGTCTAGCCTTAGCATCTTTTTTTTGGAAGAGGTATTTTAGTGTATAATGGTCAGTGAACGCAGTGATGGGTGATCCTAAGAGGTAGGACCTAAACTTATCTAAGGCAAACACAATAGAAAGTAACTCCTTTTCAGTGGTGGTGTAGTTGATTTGGGCATCATTTAAGGATTTTCTTGCATAAGCAATGACATGAGGAGTTTTATCACAACGTTGTCCTAACACAGCTCCAACAGCAAAGTCACTGGCATCACACATAAGTTCAAAAGGAAGGTTCCAATTTGGAGATTTCATAATGGGAGGAGAGGTGAGAGAGGATTTGATGGTTGAGAATGAACCCTCACAGCTTTCTGTCCAAACAAATGGAGCATCCTTTACTAAGAGAGCACAAAGGGGATGGGATATTGAACTAAAGTCCTTGATGAATCTTCTATAGAAACCAGCATGTCCTTATAAAGACCTCACTTCCTTGACAGTTTTGGGTGATGGAAGGTGACGAATGATGTCAACCTTTGCCTTATCAACTTCAATCCCCTACTCAAGACCAGATGGCCTAGAACAAGTCCCTCTTTAACCATGAAATGGCATTTTTCCCAGTTTAGGACCAGATTTTTTTCTTCACATCTTGACAAGACTCTCTCCACATTCGGCAGACATCCCTCAAAAGTATCCCCAAACACAGAGAAGTCATCCATGAAGACCTCAAAAAAATCCCCTACCATGTCTGAGAAGATTCCCATCATGCAACGCTGGAAGGTTCCAGGGGCATTTCATAACCAGAAGGGCATGCGTTTGAAGGAAAAGGTACTGAAAGGACATGTGAATGTATTCTTCCCTTGATCCTCTAGGGAGACCTCAAGTTGATTGTACCCTGAGTACCCATCTAAGAAACAGTAGAAGGCATGACCTGCCACTCTCTCAAGGACTTGGTCAATGAATGGTAAGGGGAAATGGTCCTTCTTGGTGAATGAGTTTAGTTTCCTATAGTCAATGCAGACCCTCCATCCACTACTCACCCTTGTTGGAAGAATCTCTCCATCCTCATTGGTTATCACTGTGATTCCAGCCTTTTTTGGAACCACTTGGATTGGGCTCACCCATTCACTCTCAGCTATGGGATATATGGTACCGGCTTTCAACAATTTCATAAGTTCTTTCCTTACTACCTCCATGATATTAGGATTGAGTCACTGTTGAGGTTGACGACATGGCTTTGAATCAGATTCCAGAACAATCCTATGAGTCCTGATAAGTGGGCTAATCCCAAGAATATCATACAGGGTCCAACCAATGGATTTCTTATGTTTCCTAAGGACATCTAGAAGCATCCTCTCATGATTGGATTCAAGAGAAGAATAAATGACAATAGTATGTGTTTGATTGTCCCCTAGAAAAGCATACTTGAGTGTAGTAGGAAGTTCCTTCAATTCAAGATCAGGTTAGTTCCGAATTTCAGCTGAAGATTGGGATATTTGATCAAGTTCAATTTCTTTTTTTAGAGTTTCAGATATGATTGATTCCCCACATGTAGAAGTTTCAGCTACTAGATTGGATTGATTAGATTTAGGGAAGGAATTTTGATTGGTCTCCATGAAATTGGTTTCTTGAAAGGTTTCACTGATTGTTGGGCCTAAGAATTCATCATAAGAGCAATTTGAAAATGATTCAATCCAAGGAGATAAACTTCCTTCATATGAACAAAGGAAATCAATCTCATCTTGACTTAAACATTCATCAAATATTCCTTGATGTTCCATGCATTCATTATCAATGCTTCCTATCATGTTTACTTCATGAATTTCCTCGTCATCCCCTATCTGTGAGCTTGCATTATAGATGTTCAAGTCTAGACTCATGTTCCCAAAGGTGATGGTCATGTTCCCATTTCGGACTCAGATAATAGAGTTGATTGTTTCAAGAAAAGGACGGCCAAGGATGACTGGGCTTTGTTCCTTATTTCCTAAGTTTGGATGGTTGTCAAGGACAATGAAGTCAGTAGGGTAGATGAAGTTTTCAACCTTTACCAGAACATCCTTTAAAATACCCTTTGGAACCCTAATGCTACGATCAGCAAGTTGAAGTGTGATAGATGTGGGTTGGAGTTCTTCTAGGCCTAACTGGCAGTACACAGTATATGGGATGAGATTGACACTAGCACCTAGGTCACACAAGGCTTTGACAACTTTGCTTTCTCCTAGTTCAACATTGATGTAAGTGCAACCTGGGTCTTTCAACTTAGGAGGAATGGTCCCTTGAATGGTGGTACTCACATTAGCAGCCAAAAGGACTTGGTTTTTATGTGAAAATTTTCTTTTAAAAGTGCACAAGTCCTTAAGGTACTTTGAGTAGGCAGGTATGGTTTGGATTGCATCGATAATGGGTATGTTCAACTTGACTTGTGAAAATATTTCCCTCAACGTTTCACTCAGTTCAGGCTTGGTTTTCCCCCTCATGCGTTGGGGAAATGGTGCAGGTTGTGGGGTTGTTTGTTGAAGAGTTGTTTCTTTCACATTGTTATCAGTTTCCTCAGTTTTATCTTGTGGTTCATTTTAATTTTCATCCAAGTTTGAATCTTCAGGTGGGTTCTGCATTAGTTGTTCAGGTTTCTCAATTGATTTCCCACTTCTTAAAACAGTCACAGCCTTTAGTTGTTCATGAGTTGTTTGAGCACAACTTGACTCTCCCCTTGAAGTTGAGGATGGCACCGCCTGAGTAGGCATGGGTGCCTTTCCAGTTTTGATGGTTTGAAGTTCTTGTTTTAGGGAAGATACTTCTGAGTTCATCCTCTCCATTTGTTTGCACAGTTGTTATAGTAGGCTTTGTGGAACAGTTTGGGTGGGTGCTTGAGTAGGTTGGTTTATCCTAGGGGGATATTCTGGAGGTGGGACGGTTTTTTGAAAATGGACCGGTGGCTGTTGGTATTGGATAGGTTGGGTTTGGAACTGGTTATGGGTTTGGTAGTTCTATTGAGGGTAAGGATTTTTCCCTTGTGGTTGGCTATGTTGTTGGTTATCCTTCCATCGGAAGCCTGGGTGGTCATTGTACCTTGGATTGAAGGTGTTTTGGTATTGGGGCTTTTGAAAGTTTAGGGCATTGACTTCCGCTGGGGGTCCTCCTAGAAGAACATCCTTGATGGATGGAATGGTTGGGCAGTTGTCTGTTTGATGGTCATGTTTGTCACAAATTGTGCAAACAAGGTCTACATTTTGGATTTCATGGACTTTCCTAAGGTCTATCTCTTCAACCTTCCTAGAGAGTGCTGCGAGTTTAGCCCTAAGGCTTTCCTCTTCTCTAAGTGTATGAATTCCAGTGGTTCTTTGTGGCTTTTCAGAATAAGGTGAAGTTCCCCAAGTTTGGTTTTGTTCAGCCAGACATTCCAGATACTCGTAAGCATCATTTGGGGCCTTGTTTTTAAAAGTTCCATTACACATCATGTCAATGAATTGTTTATTACCCGGACCCAACCCTTCATAGAAAATTATCACTTGTTCAGGTATGGAAAACCCATGGTGTGGAACCATGTTTAGGGTGTCTTTGAACCTCTCCCATGTTTCAAAAAATGACTCTCCCTGTTTTTTAAAAAAGTTTTGGATGCTCTTTTTAAGTGCAATTGTTTTGTGATGAGGGAAGTATTTTTTTGTAGAATTCTCTTTGCAGTTGGTCCCAAGAGTGGATTGATGCAGGTATCAAGTTGTTTAGCCAATTTTTAGCTTGATCCTTTAATGAAAAAGGAAATATCCTCATCTTAGCGGATTCTAGTTGATGTGGGGGACACATGGTTTTAACAATGTCATTGAACTCTTTGACATGAAGGTATGACATTTCTGACTCCATCCCATGAATGGTTGGAAGGTGGTTTAGGACATGGGGTTTGAATATGTAGTTGGTGTCTCCTATGGAATTGTGTCTAATGCATGAGGGGGCATTGGTCCAAGCTGGAGTGAGGTAGTCGTTCATGGTTTGATCAACTACATTCCCTAAGTTTGGAGCTTCTTGGTTTTGGTTTCCCATTTGATTCCCCCCAGGGTTTACAATTTGATTTTGTGGATGACCCTCCATTGGACTTGTTTCAAGTTCTGAATTTGGGGTTTCAAAAATATTTGAATCTGATTTAAAAAATCCCTTAGCTGCACTTGACTCCCCTATCCTTGGACTTTCCACCCTAACTAGTCTGTTTGAGAAATCGCGGGGGTAGGCGGACATGCGCCAAAAAAAGCGAGAAAGGGACAAGATAAGAGATCTTGGGTGAGAGTAGAATAATGGAGGTGAGGAAAGAAGGTTTTTTTTTGTATCTAAGGTACTTACTTGGTCCCCGGAAACGGATCCAAAATTTGGTTCACGCCCAAATTTACCCAAGAGAAGAAGGGTAGAACGGTCCTTGTAGTGTAGCTTGGGTTGTCGATTCCACAGAGACCTAAGAAGATACCTAAGATACACAACCTAAGGGATGGATTTTTGGCTATGAAGTGGCCAACTTGGATTGATTTTGTATGGGTTTTAAATATATCTAATAGATTTAAGTGGATTCAATTTAAAATAATGAGTTGATCCTAGGTTATCGCTCGAGGTGGATTGGACGTATTTTCTTTTTAATGATTTCAATTTCTTAAATTTGAGATGGGTTCATTTAAGGAGATAAAACAACATCATCACTTACTGGTTTAATGACTAAACCCTCTAATACTAATCACCTATACACTTGAAAGATCAAAGTTTTGAGCACTTCAAGGTAAAGGATCGTATTAGTACTTGAAGTGTGTGGCCTTAAATTCAACAAGGACGATGGAGTTTAAAAATCATCAAATAAAAATCTCAATTAAAGAAGTGATTATACATTAATTAGGTGATAAATAACATCCAATCCAGCCCCTTGATACTCCCTTGGATCAACCCATAAGTGTGTTAGCCCTCCATTGATCCCATGGTTTCAATGGAAGCGGAAAGTAGACTCATGAGGGTGGAAATGGAGAAGTAAAGAAAACAACAAAAATAAAATGATCACTCCACCGTTGTGTGAATAATTTCACAAGGGTTGGTGTGAATAAATTCACAAATTGATCCAAAGGTATCAAAGTGATATTAAGAACAACATAATAAGAGTAGAAGAAGAACTTTTATTAAGAAACTAAAGTGAATTGAACAACTTAATGTGAACGACAAAATTGAGGCAACAAAAATGCAGCATAACATTACAATTGAACAAAGCATCCAAGATTTTAAAATCTTTCACCAATACTACCTTAAATAGGAATTTTGGGAGCCTTGGGTCAAGCCTCAAACAGTACAAAGCATCTCAATTAATTTTGGTAGGCCATAGGTGGTGGAAATCTTGTGGAATTTGAACTTTTCCACATTTGACCCGAGGTGGCAACCATCTTTCCTTCACCAAACAGACGCGTCTGTAAGACCTTCTAGACGGCCGAATCAGAGTGGTCCATATAATAATAAAATAGAGCTCCGTATGTCTTATAACTGCCTATAAAATATGGGCCCATTTGGAGTTACGGATTCCGAGATATGATAAAATTAGTGGACTGTTTTTCTGGGCCACAGAATCTGGCCCAGAATTGTATCTCTAACGTGGGCCGCTTTAATGACCACCATAGAGGCCGACTTAACATTGTCTCATGGAGAGTTATTTGTTCCTATGAATGTCTTCTAGCATCCCACAAAATTAGGGATTCATTGGACCTGTATGTTGGGCCCCACAGTCTCATCAGTGGGCTAGTGTCCAATCTTCCTTCTCTAGAATTGCTTCCTTTCATCACAAAATATCCCATTTTTCTTCCATGAATTATCCATTGATCCTTGAATGAAAAATGTTCACATTTAAGTGTAGATAAAGTTCCCAAAATATCAAATTAAAAAAAAATTGATAATTACATTCCTTAGAATCAGATGACTCATTGGGCCTAAATTGGTGTATATTAGGCATGAAGTGCACAAATGATGAGAATGGATGTTCATAATAAAAATGCACTAAATCAGGCCCATAAGATCAAAAATGAACATTTAATACCATTAAAATGTAATTAAAATAGATGTTTTTATTGGATAATCACACCCCCCAACTTGAGATTTGCTAGTCCCGAGCAAATAATTTAATGATTTTATTTGAATTCCTTTCTTCAAACACATTATAACAAACAATGCTCACAATGTAAACTGCACACAAATATATTTTTATAACCTATCAAGATAATTTAAAACAAGATGAATTTAAAATCAGATCCCAATCCCAAGCCCATTCCTTTGATCAAATCCATCATCATACTTCATCCAACTCAATTAGGTGTAATGATGTGTTGTGTATCACAATAGATATGGGGGTTCATTTTCATTCAAGGGGGAAATCATGGAAGCGCTAGGTGGAATCACATTTAAACCTAATATGAGTATTCTTAATTCTTTTTTTTTTTTTGATTTTTTTTTTCAATATTGCCATAGTAATTGAGATTTCAGTTAATCAAATTAACCCATGTAGCAAGACTTTGCCGATGACTCCCAGACTCAAAGGCCTTAGGGCACCAAGTGAAGCTCACATACTCAGGCATCGTCTCGAGTTAACTTAATAAAAAACAAAGTCATATTACCATAAATAGAGATATATTGAAAAACTCAGGGCTAGAAAACTCTGGAGTCACGATCCCCAAGTGCCGAAAGCCTCGCATTTTATCAATCCATTGCTCTACATGCAATTTTTTTTTAATAATTTTTTTTTAGTTTTTTTTTGAATACTCATATTATTCATAAAAATAAAACCATCCTATCCTATTTATTATGGGACCCCAAAAATTCAAATTAGTACCCCACATTCTAGAGGACATGCATTGTGGCATTTTTTTATTTGGATGAAAGTATAAACGATAAAATATCACATTGGACAGCCACACTTTCCAAAATCTATGCTTTTAAACTTAATCATGAATTAAATTAAGAGTCAAGGAAATAATAATTATTTGATATGTAGTTTTTATGCGAGAAAATATGTTATTATATGAATGATAAAGTAATTTTACTTCTTTTTGTTATCATTGTTTTTTTTAAACAAACATTTTGTTTCCACACCCCCCAACTTTGAATGAAACTGTCCCTAGTTTTATAAAAACAAAGAATGGGGTAGAGGAATAAAAAGGGGAGTTCAATAAGGAAATTGAAATATTAGGATCATGGAATGAAGTCACCTGGTGGTTGAAGTTTGAAGTTCTTGTCGCTCGAATTTATTCCTTTGATATCCATGTCGCTTGCAAAGTTCCCTAGTGGAAAAAGGAAAAACAAAACAAACAAAACAAACAATATATATATATATTTATATAATAAAGGAAGTAAAATATAATAATATATATAAAAATTATAGAATAAGGAAGCACAAGAAGCCGCAGGTCAGTGGTAAGCGCGCGCCCCTGTCTCCCTTCGGTCCCGGGTTCGAGTCCCCGCGGCTTCGCCGGTTGTGACGGGGTTTTCCCCATGGCCTATGGCGTGGAATTTTTTTTTATTATTATTATTTTATTTTTATCTTAACCTATAAAATAATAAAAATAAAACAAAATAAACTGATGATACATTGTCTTCTTTTTAAATTTCTAGGTAAGGTATTACTCAAGGATCACACCACGTGACACGGATGAATATGGTGCTCCCCTTTCGTACCCATCCATACTCATTATAGAAGAACAGGTCAACAGTTTATTATTTTTTTTTCAAAATATCAAAATGTCTCATTAACCCTATTTAAAATATAAAGTTGATTAGAATAACGAAATTATTGGAAACTTGAAAACCATGGGTTGCCTCCCATTCAGCGCTTTGTTTAACATCGTTAGCCCGACATGGACCCTAAATCTATTAATTTGTTCCTTGTTCATAGGTTGGCTCAGTTAACTCAACCTCTATTTCCTGTTTATTGAATGATTCAATAAATTGTTTTAACCTTTGACCATTGACCTTGAAAATGTAACCACTTGTGGGATCTTGAATCTCTACTGCCCCATGGGGGAATACATGATGCACTATGAAAGGTCCTGACCATCTAGACCATAACTTTCCTGGATGTAAATGAAGTTTTGAACTATACAAGAGCACAAGTTTTCCCGGTTCAAAATGTTTGACCTTGATATTCCTATATTGGTAGGCTTGAACTCTATCTTTATTGATCCTTGAATTTTCATAAGCCTCCATCCTTAGTTCCTCCAGTTCATTGAGATCTAATTTCCTTTTTGTTCCGGCCAATGAGAGATCATAATCCATTTTCTTAATTTCCCAAAAGGCCTTATGTTCAATCTCCACTGGCAAATGGCATGCTTTACCATAAACCAACCTATATGGGGACATTCCTAAAATGGTTTTATATGCGGTTCTATAGGCCCAAAGATCATCTAATAGTTTCTCAGACCAATCATTCCTAGATGGGTTGACAGTTTTTTCAAGAATTTGATTAATTTCACGATTGGCTAACTCAGCTTGACCATTGGTCTGTGGGTGGTAAGTATTGGACACTTTGTGAGAAATTACATATTTTTCCATGAGTTATGAGAATGGAGGATTGAAAAAATGAGTTCCACGATCACTTATGATAGCCCTAGGAATTCCAAATCTAGAGAATATGTTTTCTTTTAGGAATCTAATCACAGTTTGATGATCACTGGATTTTGTGGGAATGGCCTCAACCCATTTTGAGACATAATCAACAGCTAAGAGTATGTAGAGGTATCCCCGAGAGTTTGGGAAGGGACCCATGAAATCAATTCCCCAACAGTCAAATATTTCAACCACTAAGATGGGAGTGAGTGGCATTTGATTCCTTTTTGTGATGGACCCTACTTGTTGACACCTAGGACAACTTTGACAAAATGTGTAGGAGTCCCTTGAGAGGGTGGGCCAGAAAAGACCACATTGAAGAATCTTAGCAGATGTTTTCTTAGAGGAAACGTGACCTCCACATGCCTCACTATGACAGAATTTAAGGATGGACTCTTGTTCAAATTCTGGAACACACCTAATAATGACTTGGTCAGGGAAGAACTTATAGAGGTACGGATCATCAAGAACATAGTGTCTAACATCAGAAATGAATTTACTTTGAGATTGAGTCCCTAAGAATTTTGGAATGACTGTTGTCACTAAGAAATTTGCTATGTCAGGATACCAAGGGCAGTCACTCACAGAGTATAAGTGTTCATCAGGAAACGAATTAGACACAGAAAGGTGATTTGAGTTGTCTTTGAATTCCATCCTAGAGAGGTGATCAGCTACAACATTTTAAACTCCCTTTTTATCCTTGATTGTGAGGTCAAATTATTGTAAGAGAAGGACCCACCTAATCAGTCTAGCCTTAGCATCTTGTTTTTGGAAGAGGTATTTTAGTGAAGAATGGTCAGTGAACACAGTGATGGGTGATCCTAAGAGGTTGGACCTAAACTTCTCTATGGAAAACACAATATCAAGTAACTCCTTTTCAATGGTGGTGTAGTTGATTTGGTCCTCATTTAAGGATTTTCTTGCATAAGAAATGACATGAGGAGTTTTATCACAATGTTGTCCTAACACAGCTCCAACAGCAAAGTCACTGGCATCACACATAAGTTCAAAAGGAAGGTTCCAATTTGGAGATTTCATAATGTGAGGAGAGGTGAGAGAGGATTTGAGGGTTGAGAATGAACCCTCACAGCTTTTTGTCCAAACAAATGGAGCATCCTTTACTAAGAGAGCATAAAGGGGACGGGATATTGAACTAAAGTCCTTGATGAATCTTCTATAGAAACCAGAATGTCCTAAGAAAGACCTTACTTCCTTGACAGTTTTGGGTGATGGAAGGTGACGAATGATTTCAACCTTTGCTTTATCAACTTCAATACCCCTACTCAAGACCTAATGTCCTAGAACAAGTCCCTCTTTAACCATGAAATGGCATTTTTCCTAGTTTAGGACCAGATTTTTTTCTTCACATCTTGACAAGACTCTCTCCACATTCTGCAGACATCCCTCAAAAGTATCCTCAAACATAGAGAAGTCATCCATGAAGACCTCAAAAAAATCCCCTACCATGTCTGAGAAGATTCCCATCATGCACCACTGGAAGGTTCCAGGGGCATTGCATAACCCGAAGGGCATGCGTTTGAAGGAAAAGGTACCGAAAGGACATGTGAATGTAGTCTTCCCTTGATCCTCTAGGGAGACCTCAATTTGATTGTACCCTGAGTACCCATCTAAGAAACAGTAGAAGGCATGACCTACCACTCTCTCAAGGACTTGGTCAATGAATGGTAAGGGTAAATGGTCCTTCTTGGTGAATGAGTTTAGTTTCCTATAGTCAATGCGGACCCTCCATCCACTACTCACCCTTGTTGGAAGAATCTCTCCATCCTCATTGGTTATCACTCTGATTCCAGCCTTTTTTGGAACCACTTAGATTGGGCTCACCCATTCACTCTCAGCTATGGGATATATGATACCATCTTTCAACAATTTCATAAGTTCTTTCCTTACTACCTCCATGAGATTAGGATTGAGTCGCCATTGAGGTTGACGACATGGCTTTGAATCAGATTGCAGAACAATCCTATGAGTCCCGATAAGTGGGCTAATCCCAGGAATATCAGACAGGGTCCAACCAATGGCTTTCTTATGTTTCCTAAGGACATCTAGAAGCATCCTATCATGATTGGCTTCAAGAGAAGAATAAATGACAATAGGATTTGTTTGATTGTCCCCTAGGAAAGCATACTTGAGTGTAGCAGGAAGTTCCTTCAATTCAAGATTAGGTTGGTTCAAAATTTCAGCTGAAGATTGGGACATTGGATCAAGTTCAATTTCTTTTTTTAGAGTTTAAGATATGATTGATTCCCCACATGTAGAAGTTTCAGCTACTAGATTGGCTTGATCAGATTTAGGGAAGGAAGTTTGATTGGTCTCCATGAAATTGGTTTCTTGAAAGGTTTCACTGATTGTTGGACCTAAGAATTCATCATAAGAGCAATTTGAAAATGATTCAATCCAAGGAGATAAACTTCCTTCATATGAACAAAGTAAATCAATCTCATCTTGACTTAAACATTCATCAAATATTCCTTGATGTTCCATGCATTCATTATCAATGCTTCCTATCATGTTTACTTCCTGAATGTCCTCGTCATCCCCTATTTGTGAGCTTTCATTATAGATGTTCAAGTCTAGACTCATGTTCCCAAAGGTGATGGTCATGTTCCCATTTCAGACTCGGATAACAGAGTTGATTGTTGCAAGAAAAGGACGGCCAAGGATGATTGGGGTTTGTTCCTTATTTCCTAAGTTTGGATGGTTGTCAAGGACAATGAAGTCAGCAGGGTAGATGAAGTTTTCAACCTTTACCAGAACATCCTTTAAATCCCCTTTGGAACCCTAATGCTACGATCAGCAAGTTGAAGTGTGACAGATGTGGGTTGGAGTTCTTCTACGCCTAACTAGCAGTACACAGCATATGGGATGAGATTGAAACTAGCACCTAGGTCACACAAGGCTTTGACAACTTTTCTTTCTCCTAGTTCAACATTGATGTAAGGGCAACCTGGGTCTTTCAACTTAGAAGGAATGGTCCCTTGAATGGTGGTACTCACATTAGCAGCCAAAGGACTTGGTTTTTATGTGAAAATTTTCTTTTAAAAGTGCACAAGTCCTTAATGTACTTTGAGTAGGCAGGTATGGTTTGGATTGCATCGAGAAGGGGTATGTTCAACTTGACTTGTGAAAATATTTCCCTCAATGTTTCACTCAGTTCAGGCTTGGTTTTCCCCCTCATGCGTTGGGGAAATGGTGCAGGTTGTGGGGTTGTTTGTTGAAGAGTTGTTTCTTTCACATTGTTATCAGTTTCCTCTGTTTGATCTTGTGGTTCATTCGAATTTTCATCCAAGTTTGAATCTTCAGGTGGGTTCTGCATTAGTTGTTCAGGTTTCTCAATTGATTTCCCACTTCTTAAAACAGTCACAGCCTTTAGTTTCTCATGAGTTGTTTGAGCACAACTTGACTCTCCCCTTGAAGTTGAGGATGGCACCGCCTGAGTAGGCATGGGTGCCTTTCCAGTTTTGATGGTTTGAAGTTCTTGTTTTAGGGAAGATACTTCTGAGTTCATCCTCTCCATCTTTTTGCACAGTTTTTCTAGTAGGCTTTGTGGAACAGTTTGGGTGGGTGTTTGAGTAGGTTGGTTTATCCCAGGGGGATATTTTGGAGGTGGGACGGTTTGTTGAAAATGGACCGGTGGCTGTTGGTATTGGATAGGTTGGGTTTGGAACTGGTTATGGGTTTGGTAGTTCTATTGAGGGTAAGGATTTTTCCCTTGTGGTTGGCTATGTTGTTGGTTATCCTTCCATCGGAAGCCTGGGTGGTCATTGTACCTTGGATTGAAGGTGTTTTGGTATTGGGGCTTTTGAAAGTTTAGGGTATTGACTTCCGCTGGGGGTCCTCCTAGAAGAACATCCTTGATGGATGGAATGGTTGGGCAGTTTTCTGTTTGATGGACATGTTTGTCACAAATTGTGCAAACAAGGTCTACATTTTTGATTTCATGGACTTTCCTAAGGTCTATCTATTCAACCTTCCTAGAGAGTGCTGAGAGTTTATCCCTAAGGCTTTCCTCTTCTCTAAGTGTATGAATTCCAGTGGTTCTTTGTGGCTTTTCAGAATAAGGTGAAGTTCCCCAAGTTTGGTTTTGTTCAGCCAGACTTTCCAGATACTTATAAGCATCATTTGGGGCCTTGTTTTTAAAAGTTTCACTACGCATCATGTCAATGAATTGTTTATTACCCGGACCCAACCCTTCATAGAAAATTCTCACTTGTTCAGGTATGGAAAACCCATGGTGTGGAACCATGTTTAGGGTGTCTTTGAACCTCTCCCATGTTTCATAAAATGACTCTCCCTCTTTTTCAAAAAAGTTTTGGATTCTCTTTTTAAGTGCAATTGTTTTGTGATGAGGGGAGTATTTTTTGTATAATTATCTTTGCAGTTGGTCCCAAGAGTGGATTGATGTAGGTCTCAAGTTGTTTATCCAATTTTTAGCTCGATCCTTTAATGAAAAAGGAAATAGCCACATCTTAGCGGATTCTAGTTGATGTGGGGGACACATGGTTTCAACAATGTTGTTGAACTCTTTGACATGAAGGTATGGCATTTTTGACTCCATCCCATGAAAGGTTGGAAGGTGGTTTAAGACATGGGGTTTGAATATGTAGTTGGTGTATCCTATGGAATTGTGTCTAATTCATGAGGGGGCATTGGTCCAAGCTGGAGTGAGGTAGTCGTTCATGGTTTGATCAACTACATTCCCTAAGTTTGGAGCTTCTTGGTTTTGGTTTCCCATTTGATTCCCCCCAGGGTTTACAATTTGATTTTGTGGATGACCCTCCATTGGACTTGTTTCAAGTTCTGACTTTGGGGTTTCAAGAATATTTGAATCTGATTTAAACAATCCCTTAGGTGCACTTGACTCCCCTATCCTAGGACTTTCCACCCTAACTAGTTTGTTTGAGAAATCGCGGGTGAAGGCGGACATGCGCCAAAAAAGCGAGAAAGGGACAAGATAAGAGATCTTGGGTGAGAGTAGAAGAATGGAGGTGAGGAAAGAAGGTTTTTTTTGGATCTAAGGTACTTACTTGGTCCCCGAAAATGGCGCCAAAATTTGGTTCACGCCCAAATTTACCCAAGAGAAGAAGGGTAGAACGGTCCTTGTAGTGTAGCTTGGGTTGTCGATTCCACAGAGACCTAAGAAGATACCTAAGATACACAACCTAAGGGATGGATTTTTGGATATGAAGTGGCCAAATTGGATTGATTTTGGATGGGTTTTAAATATATCTAATAGATTTAAGTGGATTCAATTTAAAATAATGAGTTGATCCTAGGTTATCGCTTGGGGTGGATTGGACGTATTTTCTTTTTAATGATTTCAATTTCTTAAATTTGAGATGGGTTCATTTAAGGAGATAAAACAACATCATCACTTACTGGTTTAATGCCTACACCCTCTAATACTAATCACCTATACACTTGAAGGATCAAAGTTTTGAGCACTTCAAGGTAAAGGATCATATTAGTACTTGAAGTGTGTGGCCTTAAATTCAACAAGGATGATGGAGTTTAAAAATCATCAAATAAAAATCCCAATTAAAGAAGTGATTATAAATTAATTAGGTGATAAATAACATCCAATCCATCCCCTTGCTACTCCCTTGGATCAACCCATAAGTGGGTTAGCCCTCCATTGATCTCATGGTTTCAATGGAAGCAGAAAGTAGACTCATGAGGGAGGAAATGGAGAGGTAAAGAAAACAACAAAAATAAAATGATCACTCCACCGTTGTGTGAATAATTTCACAAGGGTTGGTGTGAATAAATTCACACCTTGATACAACGGTATCAAAGTGATATTAATAACAATATAATAAGAGTATAAGAAGAACTTTTATTAAGAAACTAAAGTGAATTGAACAACATACATGTGAACGACAAAATTGAGGCAACAAAAATGCAGCATAACATTACAATTGAACAAAGCATCCAATATTCTCAACTCCTTCACCACCACTGCCTTAAATAGGAATTTTGGGATCCTTGGGTCGAGTCTCAAACAGTACAAAGCATCTCAATTAATTTTGGTAGGCCATAGGTGGTGGAAAGCTTGTGGAATTTGAACTTTTCCACATTTGACCCGAGGTGGCAGCCAGCTTTCCTTCACCGAACAGACGAGTCTGGAAGACCTTCTAGACGGCCGAATCAGAGTGGCCCATAGAAGAAGAAAATGGAGTTCCCGATGTCTTCTAACCGCCTATAAAATTTAGGCCCATGTAGAGTTACGGATTCCGAGATATGATAACATTAGTGAACTGTTTTTCTGGGCCGCAGAATCTGGCCCAGAATTGTATCTCTAACTTGGGCCGCTTTAATGACCACCATAGAGGCCGAATTAGCATTGTCTCATGAAGAGTTATTTGTTCCTCTGAATTTTTTATATAATCACACAAAATTTGGGATTCATGGGGCCTGTATGTTGGGCCCCACAGTCTCATCAGTGGGCTAGTGTCCAATCTGCCTTCTCTAGAATTACTTTCTTTCATCACAAAATATCCCCATCTTCTTCCATGAATTCTCCATTGATCCCTGAATAAAAAATGTTCACATTTAAGTGTATATAAAGTTCCCAAAATATCAAATTAAAGAAAATTGATAATTACATTCCTTAGAATCAGATGACTCATTGGGCCTAAATTGGTGTATATTAGGCATGAAGTGCAGAAATGATGAGAATGGATGTTCATAATGAAAATGCACTAACTCAGGCCCATAAGATCAAAAATGAACATTTAATAACATTAAAATTTAATTAAAATATATGTTTTTATTGGATAATCATATCATCATTTTTTCAGACACACAAAAATGACTCTTTTTCGACATACGACGTGTCTAGAAAATCCAGACAAGGGTTTGGCTCCCGATTCTTCGTATGATCTCCGATTCGAACACCATTAGATCTGTTGGACTCCTCTCAGTGAGTAATAGATTATTCTTTAGAATTTATTCCAGAATTATTCTCTCTATCTAATTATTCAAGGTTGGGTGTTTATACCTGTTTTACATATCTACTCCGTTCTAGGTTGAATTAGAGCATGATGATGGATGAGGAGAGTCGTACGAGTACGAGGTAGGTGGTATCATGCCATTAATTGATTTTAAAGTTGATTATTTATGTTAGAGTTTCGTGTTCCCGCTTTTAGGGCGTCTCTTTATTGAACAATGAACCCTATTATTGTCTATTGATGATTAGGTAATTAATTAGATGATTTGAATGCATGTTTAAGGTTGTAAACCTTACTTAGGGACACCCCATGGGAGTGTTTCCCTTAGATGTTCATTTGGTCGAGAATGCCTATGAGTATTGAATTTAATTTCCATTCTTGGGTTGTTAAAAATGTATTTCTCATTATATGAATTTCCCACATGAGATACTTGTTATGTTGATCCTTGTAAATGTTTAAATTATATAATAGTCATGTTATATGTTTTTCCCACATGAGTTATCTTTATTTGGCCGTATAATAGTTTAATTTACATATGATGGTTATTATGTAAATTATTCTCATGTGACTTGATTATGTTAATTCCATGTGATAGTTTAATTCACATATATTTCTTTTGAGAAGAATGTGTAATTGAATTAAATGATAAAAAGAGGTAATTGGAAATGGGAAAGAAACAGTCTCGGTTAAAATACATGGTCGAGATCATGTGACTAATTAAACCTTATATACCTTGGGTGAACCATTGTATCGGTTAAAATACAATAGATGGGATCAAGAGGTTAATTATTTAAAGTCTTTGAGCGATCTACAGATATGGTGGTTGGACTCATTGATGCTTATTTAAAATTTCTAGTGAACCTAGGATCTGTAAGAACCTGGGTTTTTGGGAACGGGTTAAAATCCCGACCCTGTTTGAATTTTTGATTGGTTTCTGAGGAAACTGGAGAAAATGGGAAGTTTATGGAAATTTCCAGACTACACGCCGTGTACTTTAAGTACACGTTGTGTATGTGTAGTCCAGTGACCGGCTGTGTGCTCACCGAGTACATGTCGTGTGATGACCGTGTAGTAGTTTCTTACTACACGACATGTAGTTTTCGACACGCCGTGTATACCCCCGACCGTGTGAGGCCATACATGGCGTGTAGGCCTATTGGCCGGGTAGAACCAGGGGAACATTGTGTTCCCTTTGGACACACCGTGTAGTCTAGTCGTGTATAAGGGAAACACATGGCGTGTGAGTAAGTCGGTGAGGAAAGGAAGAGGAACCAGGTACACACCGTGTACCCCTAGGTACACACCGTGTACTCATGTCGGTAGCTTCGGAAAGTAATTTGGTGGAATCCTACCATCTTATGAATAGTTAAATGAACTATACACAGTGTGTAGTCCTAAAGTACACGCCGTGTACTTTCTTTTTTTCGCTTAAAATAGGTAGTAGCCTCGTTTTGAGGTTTTGGATAGAACCTCCTCCCTCAAATCGTCCAAACCTTCAATTTCTTCCCGGTTCTTCGTCTGAAGTCAGATCCGATCTTGGTTGGATACATTGGAACCCCCTCGGTAAGGCCTTGATTCCACTATTTTCGTTTTGACTGATTTTAGTTCTAGAACAAGTTATAGGGGTTTGAACGGTATTGAATCTTTTTTATATCTACCGCCTTTTAGACTGAATTGGCGGGTGTTACCGGAGGAGTAGCGTCGTACGAGTCTCAGGTAGGTGGTGCATACCTCATTTTTTGTTTTCGTAGTTTTTTGGGTGACACGGCCTTCTACACGTTTTCAGGTATTTTGAGCGGGACCCGTTTTATCTTTTTTTTCATACTTTATTGCTTATGGGACCTCTGGGATGCTTTTGGGTATGCCCGGTTACCAGTTTGAGTGAGCAGGGCCGGGTGAGTGGTTGTTGCTCATCAGGGCATTTTGGACGGGGAATGCCAAAATGGTTTTAATTGAATGTTATTGTTATAAAACTGTTAGTTTAATTTATTGATGTCTGATATAAATTGTTGGAGGCATTTAAGACCTCAGTGCTGGTATGGGACAGTACCTGGTAGAGTGCAATTCAACTGTTTAGTTCATTTTTCTGGTTTATGTATTCTCTTTGAATATGTTATATATGAAATTGATGAATTGCTTCTGTTGGACCCTTTTGGGTTTTGTTGGGCTTTCCCCGATTATGCTTGAGTGAAGTTGATCATAGTTTGGGGCTCTTCCTGGGTTACTTTGGGTGGTTTTAACCACTGGATTGGGCATCATGGACGTCGGCTTGAGTCAGTACGACTGCCAGGTTGGGTATGGCCCGGGATACTAGGATGGCGATGCCATCGGACTTGAGCGACATGGTCGCAGGGACACGAGGTGTCAGATGTGTTGGTGGCTTAGGACTATTTTGGTGATTACTGCTCACCCGGGACTTTGAGTAGTGTGCACACAGAGGTACTCCGTGATGAGGTGGTTTTGACCACTCGTGTGGGTAGAGGCCCCCGTATTTGAGGTTAGGTATTTTGGTTGGGGGTGCTTTCCATAGAAAGCCACATGGGAGGTGAGGAGACTTTAGGGGATGGGTGTGCCTTCGGTACATCGGTACTTGAGACACGAGGTGTCAGGAGGCACATGGTGTCGGGTTACTATTCTTGGGCATGCCTTAGGGACGTCGGTACTTGAGACACAAGGTGTTAGGAGGCACATGGTGCCGGGTTACTATTCTTGGGCATGCCTTCGGGATGTCGGTACTTGAGGCATGAGGTGTCAGGAGGCACATGGTGCCAGGTTACTATTTTGGGCATGCCTTCGGGACGTCGGTACTTGAGACACGAGGTGTCAGGTGGCACATGGTGTCGGGTTACACGATAGAGATACGGTGTTGGCTGAAGCAGGTGACACTCCATGGTGGCTGTTGAGCACCAGTGGAGTTTATGTTTATTTGTTAATTGTACTTATTACTTCTTTCCTTGTAAATGCATGACTGCTTAAACACATATATTTGGTACGCACTGTTGGGTGGTATCCTATTGAGATTTGTCTCACACCCTGCACAGGCCCTTCGGGATGCGTGCAGACTTTATGGATTTACGTGCAGGAAAGAGGCCAGCTTCAGGAGCTGGTCTGCGTTAGTTGTTGCATGGAGACGGTACAGACCTTGAGGTCATACCTAGCTGGGGTTTACTTTGTTCTATTTTCTTTTCTGTATCGGCATGCTTACTTGTCGTAGCCACTATTGATTAGCCATTGGCACCCTTTTTATTTTCAGTTTTGTATGACCTGCTTTGGATGCATGTTATACTGTTCAGTAGTAGTTACATGTTATCAGCATACTATTGTGTTTATTTCTGCTTCAGTTGTTTTCTATATTGCTTTCGCTACTTATTGATATTGGATATGCTTCCGCTTTGCGGGTCTGGTTCAAGTCTACTGAGTCATTTATTTCCGCTGCATATTTTAGTATTATACTCAGACCAGTACCATTTTATTCCTCCGAGAGGGTATAGCCTCCCCACTATACCTATTTAGCCCATCTCTGCTAGTCGGAAGCCTTTGGTGTTCAGGGGAGGTGTGCCTAAGGTAGTGACACCTGACCCGTTCGGCACTGTTTGGGTGGCTGGCTGGGTCCGGGTCATTACAGGATCCATTGAGGGATACCTAGGTCAAGATCTATTGGAAAAGGATTAAATGATTATTATGTAATGAATTTATGTTTACTTTTATATGGGGTCATCAAACCTTGTAAGGACCTAGAGACATTTATATAATCCAATGAAATAGAATTACTAATGACATGTCTTCCAAGCCAAAGCACAATCTTGGATTCAATCTTCAGTTTTACTTGGTTACATTGTCTTCTGAGACATCTGTTGTGCTTGATTTTGAGTACCTTTTGATTTATAGCTTTCACTATTGTACACTACCTATTATATATATATCCATTGATATATTGGCATAGCCCTTGGGTGGTTTACTACTGGGATTTAATCTCACACCCTGTTTGGGTCATGCTTTTAGGACCAAATAGATTTTATGATTGCATGTGTTAATCAGGGAAAGAACCCCACTACAGCTACTGGATGTGATTCTTAGGAGTATGAGAGCATGGGACTAATCTAAGGCTTGTGATGTTTCCAAGTCCCTTTTTTTATTTTGTGCTTTTGAGACATATATTGTGTATTACTGCAGTGTACTTCTTTTAATTGTTTTGTCCATTTTCTTAGAACATGTAACATGCAACATCATATTTGTATGTTATGACATCTGGTTATTTATATTATCAGTATTCTATTTTTTACTACTTTTGTATGGTATTAATACTTCTATTGAATTTTTATTTTTTCCGCTATGTTACACTCTTCCAATTAGGGCATAGTTTCCCCACTATCACATTAAGGCCCTCACTGCTAGTTGGCAGCCTCTGGCATTTGGGGAAATGCGCTTGAGGTCATGTGGTCAACAGGGTATGGGGAAACTTAAATTGCCATATGTATTTGGCACGTTATAGTTTTGATACTTTAGAAAAATTATTCATAAGTGATTTGAGACATGCATGAATCGGTTGCACCTCAATCTAACGCACGAGGTGACCAGTATGACTCCAAGTGCATGTTTTTATTTAAAATTGATATCAATTTTAGTAGAAAGGACAACTGAACTACTCAAAACTAAGAAAACATATTCAAATTGTTTAAAAACTTTAGTAAAATGATTCATATATCATTTTTGATGTTTAGTAATAATTGACACCTAAATCTGATACACAATGTGATTGGTATGAGTCCAAGTACATGTTTTAATTTTTAAATGACATTTTAGTAAAAAGGAAAAGTGACGTACTCAAAACTGAGCAAACAAAATTAGTTTTTTTTTACGTTATGAAAACAATCCATAAGTAATTTGGGATACTTAGGAATCATTTTCACCTCAATCCGATGCACGGTGTGATCGATATGACTCAAAGTGCATATTTTTATTTAAAATTTTCATCAATTTTAGTAAAAAGGCAAAACTACCTACTAAAAACCAAGAAAGAAAATTTAAATTGTTTAAATACTTCAAGAAAAATATCCAGAAGTCATTTGTGATTTGTAGGAATCAGCCACACCTTAATCTGATACACCATGTGATTGGTATCAGTCAACGTGCATGTTTCAATTTTTAAATTACATTTTATTAAAAAAGAAAAGTGACATACTCAAAACTGATCAAACACATTCGTATTGTTTTGAAACTTTATGAAAATGATATATAATTAATTTAAGATGTAAAGTAATCAACCTCACCTCAATTAGAAGTACGGTGTTACCAATATGACTCAAATTGAACCTTTTTATTTAAAATTATCCTCAATTTTAGTAAAATGTACAATTGTCCTACTCAAAACTGAGAAAACGCATTTATATTGTTTTGATACTTTATAAAATTGTTCTATAGGTAATTTGTGATGTGTTGGAATCATCCTCACCTCAATCTGATACACGATGTTCCTGGAATGACTCAAAGTGTCTGTTATCAGTTTAAAATTAACATTTTAGTTCAAAAAGTGTCACTCACTAAAAACTGATCAAACACACTCAGATTTTCTTGATAATTTAGAAAAATGATTCATAAGTAATTTTTAATGTGTATGAATCTATTTTATTCCAAACTAATACACGATGTTATCAGAATGAGTCAAAAGTACATGTTTCTAGTTTAAAATGACAGTTTAGTAAAAATGATAATTGATGTACTCAAAACCAAGAAAAAACATTAAGATTGTTTTGATACTTTAGAATAATAATCCAAAATTCATTTGAGACATGTTGGAATCATTATCACCTCAATCTAATGCACGGTATGACCGGTATGACTCCAAGTGCTTCTTTTTATTTAAAATTGACATCAATTTTAGTAAAATTAACACTTTATGTTAATTTATTTATTTATATTATTACTAACATAATTTTTTTTTTCTTATATAGCTGTGGTTTATTTATTGAGAGGGTTTTTTTTTAAATTTCATGATTCAATTGATGATTAAAAGATAAATGAACATTGATGTTTTTGAATGTATGTAATAATTTATATATATGAAATTGTATAAACCAATTTTTGAAATGTCTTTAATATAATTTTTTTCTAATGTTTTTATTTTATACTTCATTTTATTTAAATTATGTATTGGTACTTATTTTTGTTGATATATGGTGTGTTTTTGGTGTTGCAATGTGCTATTACAACACATCACAGTGGTGCTACAATGTGCTATTACAACACACAACAGTATGGCCCTTTATCAACACTGATAAAAGGTCTTTTATCAGCAATTTTATAAGTGTTGATAAAATACCTTTTATCAACACTTTTTTTTAGCCATGATAAAACACCATGGATTCTAAAATCTCTCATGTTGTCGGGACTTTTCTAGCACAAATAAAGGTCATTTATAACACTCTAAAAGGTCGGTTTTTTAGAAGTGAGGGTGATGATCTAACTAATGATGAGAATGATGTTGGATCATTTGACCCTTAGACTCCTAGTGGTGCCGGAGGACTCGGAGCGGTTGTGGTCTTGCATGATCGACGATTCATGACCTTATCCTTGAGAAACGTCCATGTCTTGTCTTTGATCCATGCATATAGAGGTATGTTTACTTGTGTATTTTAGTTATATTTAACTAATTATAATTTATTTATTTATATACTAATTGTTTTATTATTTGTTTTTTTTTCACAGCTTTTCACATATAGCCATTGGAAATGGGAGTTCTATATTGCAAAATTATTTTTTTAGAGCATGGATTACATGGGATTAGATTCCCATAGATGTTCAGAAATGCATGTTAAATAATTGGATAACATGTAAATAAATAATATTTATTTTTTAATTTATTTAATTAATAACTTGATATTATTAATTTTTTGTGGGTTTTATAGTATCCCATTGATGAGAGCATGTATGACTCTATCTGGCAGGCATGGGAGGCCTGTATGTGTGAGCATTGCCGTCAATTTTTTCAAAACTTGAGGAGGATATCCATGGGGAAAGTAGGAATCATATATTTTGATTAGTCTTGTTGTGCCCACTAACCTGATTAAATTTCGTCTTAGGTTTGGGATGGATTATGTTCACACTGGATGGGTGGTCATTTTCAGAGGAGATCATCAATATGTCGAAAAAACTAGTGGAGACCAGAGGTGGCACATCGAGCTGATAGTCGTACATTCAGTATGTATAGACAATATATGGTAAGTACATGTCATGTACTTTTTTAAAATTATTAAGTTGGGTAGTATCATTGTTTTTTCAGATAGATAGAAATGACTCTTTTTCGACATACGACGTGCCCAGAAAATCCAAACGAGGGTTTGGCTCCCGATTCTTCGTATGATCTTTGATTCGAACACCGTCAGATTCATTGGAATCCACTCAGTGAGTAATATATTATTCTTGATACTTTCTTCCTGATTTATTCTCTCTATATAATTATTCGAGGTCGACTATTTATACCCATTTTATAGATCTACTTCGTTCTAGGTTGAATTAGAGCCTGATACTGTACAAGGAGAGTCATACGAGTACGAGGTAGGTAGTATCATGAATTTCACTGATTTTAAAGTTGATTATATATGTTAGGGTGTCGTGTTCCCACTTTTAGGGTGTCTATTGATTGAATAATAAACCCTATTATTGTCTATTGATTATTAGGTAATTAATTAGATGATTTGAAAGCATGTTTAAGGTTGTAAACCTTGATTTAGGTCCACCCCATGGGTGTGTTTCCGTTAGATTTTCATTTGGTTGAGAATTCCTATGATTATTGACATGAATTTCCATTCTTGGGTTGTTAAAAATTTATTTCTTATTATATGAATTTCCCACATGAGATACTTGTTATGTTGAGACTTTTAAATGATTAAATTATATAATAGGCATGTTATATGTTTCTCCCATGTGAGTTATCCTTGTTTGGCCCTATAACAGTTTAATTTACATATGTTGGTTATTATGTAAATTATTCCCATGTGACTTGATTATGTCAATTCCATGTGATAGTTTAATTCACATATGTTGATTTTGAGAAGAATGTGTAATTGAATTAAATGATAAAAAGAGGTAATTAGCAATGGGCAAGAAATAGTCTCGGTTAAAAGACATGGTCGAGCTCATGTGACTAATTAAACCTTATATACCTTGGGTGAACCATTGTATCGGTTAAAATACAATGGATGGGATCAAGAGGTTAATTATGTAAAGTATTTGAGTGATCCATAGATAGGGTGGTCAGGATCATTGATTCTTATTTAGAATGTCGAGCGAACCTAGGATCCATTGAGGGATACCTAGGTCGAGATCTATTGGAAAAGGATTAAATGATTATTATGTCATGAGTTTATGGTTACTTTTATACGGGGGTCATCAAACCTAGGAAGGACCTAGAGACATTTATATAATCCAATGAAATAGAATTACTAATGACATGTCTGCCAAGCCAAAGCACAAGCTTGGATCCAATCTTCAGTTGTACTTGGTTACATTGTCTTTTGAGACATCTGTTGTGCTTGCTTTTGAGTACCTTTTGATTTATTTATTTCACTATTGTACACTACCTATTATATATATCCACTGATAGATTTTCATAGAACTTGGGTGGTTTACTACTGGGATTTATTCTCACACCCTGTTTGGGTCATGCTTTTAGGCCCAAACAGATTTTTTGATTGCATGTGTTAATCAGATAAAGAACCCTTCTACAGCTACTTGATGTGTTAATTAATAGTATGAGAGCATGGGACTGAGCTGAGGCTTGTGATTTTTCCTAGACTCTTTTTTTATTTTGTTCTTTTGAGACATTTATTGTGTATTACTGCAGTGTATTTGTTTTACTTGTTTTGGCCATTTTCTTAGAACATGTAACATGCAACATCATATTTGTATGTTATGACATATGGTTATTTAAATTATCAGTTTTCTATTGTTTAATTCTATTGTATGGTATTAAAACTTCTGGTATTGAATTTTTGTTGTTTCTTCTATGTTACACTCTGCCAATTAGGGCATAGTTTCCCCACTATCACACTGAGGCCCTCACTGGTAGTTGGCAGCCTCTGGCATTTGGGGAAATACGCTTGAGGTCATGTGGTCAATAGGGTATGGGGTACCTTAAAGTGGAATATGTATTTGGTACTTTATATTTTTGATAATTTAGTAAAATGATCCATAAGTGATTTGAGACATGCATGAATCGGTTTCACCTCAATCTGATGCACAATGTGACTAGTATGACTCCAAGTGCTTGTTTTTATTTAAAATTGATATCAATTTCAGTAGAAAGTCCAACTGACCTACTCAAAACTAAAAAAACATATTCACATTATTTAAAAACATTAGTAAAATTATCCATAAGTCATTTTTTATGTGTATTAATAGTTGGCACCTAAATATGACACACAATGGGATTGGTATGAGTCCAAGTACATGTTTTAGTTTTTAAATGACATTTTAGTAAAAAGGAAAAGTGACGTACTCAAAACTGAGCAAATACATTTAGTTTTTTTACATTATGAAAACAATCCATAAGTAATTTGGGATACATAGGAATCATTTTCACCTCAATCTGATGCACAGTGTGATCGATATGACTCAAAGTGCATATTTTTATTTAAAATTGTCACCAATTTTTGTAAAAAGGCCAACCTACCTACAAAAAACCAAGAAAACAAATTTACATTATTTAAATACTTCAAGAAAATGATCCATAAGTCATTTGTGATTTGTAGGAATCATCCACACCTTAATCTGATACACCATGTGATTGGTATCAGTCAACATGCGTGTTTCAATTTTAAAATTAAATTTTATTAAAAAAGAAAAGAGACATACTCAAAATGGATCAAACACATTCATATTGTTTTGAAACTTTATGAAAATGATCCATAATTAATTTAAGATGTAAAGGAGTCAGCCTCACCTCAATTAGACATACGGTGTAACTGATATGACTCAAAGTGCACCTTTTTATTTAAAATTATCCTCAATTTTAGTAAAATGGACAACTGTCCTACTTAAAACTGAGAAAATGAATTTATATTATTTTTATAATTTATGAAAATGATCCATAGGTCATTTTTGATGTGTAGGAATCACCCTCACCTCAATCTAATACACGATGTGCCTGGTATGACTCAAAGTGTCTGTTTTCAGTTTAAAATTAGCATTTTAGTTCAGAAAGTGTCACTCGCTAAAAACTGATCTACCGCACTCAGGTTTTCTTGATAATTTAGAAAAATGATTCATAAGTAATTTGTGATGTGTAGGAATCTATTTGATTCCAAAATAATACACGATGTTATCAGAATGAGTCAAAAGTACATTTTTTCAATATAAAATGACATTTTAGTAAAGAGGACAATTGACGTACTCAAAACCAAGAAAAAACATTAATATTGTTTTTATAATTTAGAAAAACCATCCACAAGTCATTTGAGACATGCTGGAATCAGTCTCACCTCAATCTGATGCACGGTATGACTTGTATGACTCCAAGTGCTTCTTTTTATTTAAAATTGACATCAATTTTAGTAAAATTAACACTTTATGTTAATTTATTTATTTATATTATTACTAACATAAGAATTTTTTTCATATATAGTTGTTTTTTATTTCTCAAGATGGGTTGTTCTTTTTTTAAATTTCATGATTCAATTCATGATTAAAAGATAAATGAACATTGATGTTTTTGAATGTATGTAATAATTTGTATTTATGAAATTCTATAATCTAATGTTTGAAATGTCTTTAATATAGTGTTTTTTTCTAATGTTTTTATTTTAAATTTAATTTTATTTAAATCCTGTATTGGTACTTATTTCTGTTGATATCAGGTGTGTTTTTGGTGTTGCAATGTGTTGTTACAGAACATCACAGTGGTGTTGCAATGTGCTGTTAGAACACACTATAGTATGGCCCTTTATCAGCAATAATAAAAGGTCTTTTATCAGAACTTTTATAAGTGTTTATAAAACACCATTTATCAGCACCATTTTTAGTGATGATAAAACACCAGGGATTCTAACATCTCTCATGTAGTCGAAAATTTTCTAGCACTAATAAAGGCCATTTCTAGCACTCTAAAAGGTCAATTTTTTAGAAGTGAGGGTGATGATATACCTAATGATGAGCATGATGTTGGATCATTTGACCCTTAGACTCCCAGTGGTGCAGTGAGGACTCGGAGGGGTTGTGGTCTTGCATGATTGATGATTCTTGAGCCTATCCCTGAGAAACGTCCACATCTTGTCTTCGATCCATGCATATAGAGGTATGTTTACTTGTGTATTTTAGTTAGATTTAATTAATTATAATTAATTAATTTATATACTAATTGTTTTATTATTTGTTCTTTTTTTCACAACATTTCACATATAGCTATTGGAAATGGGAGTGCTATATTGCAAAATTATTTTTCTAGAGAATGGATTACATGGGATCAGATTCCCATAGACATTCAGCAATACATGTTAAATCATTGGATAATATGTAAATAAATAATATTTATTTTGTAATTTATTTAATTAATAACTTGATATTATTAATTTTTGTAGGGTTTATAGTATCCCATTGATGAGAGCATGTATGACTCTATCTGGCAGGCATGGGAGGCATGTATGCATGAGCGTTGCCGTCATTTTTTTTCAAAATTTGAGGAGGATATCCATGGGGAAAGCAGGAGTCATAGAGTTTGATTAGTCTTGTTGCTCCCACTAACCTAATTACATTTCATCTTAGGTTTGGGATGGATTATGTTCAAACTGGATGGGTGGTCATTTTCAGAGGAGATCATAAATATGTCAAAAAAACTGGGGGAGACCAGAGGTGGCACATCGAGCTGATAGTCATACATTTAGTATGCATAGAGAATATATGGTAAGTACCTATTTTTAATAATTAATATAACTTTAAATATAAATTGTTCATTTTATATTCATATAGGCAGTCGAAAACCCTGATATTATGGAGTTCAATGTTTACAGATGGATGTACACTGATCCTATCATTGGAGAAATTAGAGGTGACTGCTAGTGTCTGATTATGGTAAGTATAATTTCCTTTTGAGTTTTAAAATTAATTACAAATAATATTTTAAATATTTTAATTTTAAATTGAAATTGAAGGAGTTATATGAGGACCCGATATCTCAAACACAAACTAAGAGTCAGGCTAAGACCGATGGTCCGACCAGTGCAGCAAGATTTGATGAAGCGACATAGATACTGGCGACCTAGTATGCCTTCGAGAAAGGTCAAGTTGTTGGTATCAACTCTGGATTGATACTTGAGAGTTATTAAGGTACCGTTATGATGTTTATTTGTATCTCAAGAGGATCTCATGGAGATTCATCATCATCTATTACACAGTTTCAGGAGCAGCTGCGAGCTCAAGGTGAGCTTATAGAGAGTATTTGTAGAGTGTAGGAAGAGCTTCGTTGACGGCCGTAATAGTAACAAGAGGAGATGCATCGATGGCAGCATCAGTAGCATAAGAAGATAATGGAGTACATGTGATGTCTAACTCATGGTTTAGGGATGGAGTTCCCTCCACTATTTCCTCCAACTCCTCCAGCTCCTCCAAAAGACCCTCCCCATCAGTGATGTATTTACTATTTATGATAAAACATTTGACTGTGCATTTTTTTGTAATATTATATCTTTACATTTCAAAATAGTCTATTTTTATATTGTGGAAAATATTTTATTTTTTATTTTTTTATTATTTATTTACATTTTTTCTATTTTCTTACTTTATTATATTTTTAATTTTATTATTTTTTTATTATCATTTTTATTTATTATTTTATTAAAATTAATATTTTTATTATTTTATTGATATTGTTTTTTTGTTATTGTTGTTATTATTTTATATTTTTGTGAATATTGAGGTTTTTATTATTTTATTATTTTTATTACTATATTATTATTATTATTAATTTTATTAATATTATTTAATTATTAATAATATTATTTTTATTTTTATTATTTTATTTTTATTACTACTATATTAAAATTATTTATATTATTGTATTAATATCAATATTATTAATATTATTATTTAATATTATTTTATTAATACTACTTTATTCAATTTTATTAATATTTTTGATTTTTTTAATCTTTTTGCAATGGGTACAACCTAAATAGTTAATATTTTCTTTTTAAGTTTTTTGTGATGGACCCACCACAACATGTTTTTTTAAAAACTCAGAGAAACTATTATCGACGGATAAATTTCCCATCGTAGAAAATACTATTTGCGACTCCATTTTTTACAACAGGTCATTTACGATAGGACCCATCGCAAAAGACCAATCGCAAATAAATTCTATTCCAATAGTGGAAGATTTATATGAACTTGAGGTAGGTGTTCTATAAGTTGTATCCCATAATATTGATGTTTTTTCAGGTTTATATTGGTATGAGTTTTTTCCATTGAATTGTACATTTGATTTACTTGGTATGAAATGATAAATTAAGTGTTTGAATGATGTGTTGGACCCCTCATGATCCTTGGGGATCCATTGAGGATGATTGGATAGAACCTAAGGCACCCATGGGGTGTACCACTCCCTTGAACATGAGAATTTAGTTTTTAAATGATGAATTGAAGGGTTTATGAGATTAAAATAATTTTAATTATGTTTGACAAGTTAACTTGGAATAAAGGGTTGTTTGGATTAACTTGTAATGTTAAATGAGTTATGAGATGACTAAGGGGGAAAGTTAGAAATGGAAAAGGGGGAAGTACAAGTTATTAAATGTTTTGAATGTATGTCCAATGGTTGTGGTTATGAATTAATAATAAAATGTGCTAGTTATGGAATTGATTTAAATGTATTGAAAGTGATATATCATGAGAATAATTATAACACCTTAGGTTTTTATGGACCTTTTTTTTCTTGAAAAAATTAACTTTCATTTATATCTTTCTATACACTAAATCAAACATTCTTTTCACATGGAACCGACTCAGTGTACGTTACACATAACAATGACTTGGAATATGTTACACCCAACACCGACTTGGCATACGTTACACACAACACTGAGTTTCTACAAAACATCATTTAATTATTATAATTATTTAATAATAATAATTTTAACCTAGCTATTGAAATTTGTAATATGAATAGTAATAACTAATTTTCAAAAAAAATATAATTTTTTTGTATAAATAAAACATATTGGTAAAAAAGATATAATTTTTGGTGAAGTCCTTATATGCTTAAAAATATTATCTTCTCAAATGAACTGCTTTTAATGCCCTTTTTTGAAAAATAATAAAATTAATTTTAGAAAAATTTAGAAATTTAATTTTATAAATTAAAATTCATTTTTTAATTTATAATGTCAAAATTTTATTAGGGTGAATTTTTCGGATTTTTCTGGGAAACTACATTTTTGGATGAATAGTAAAAAATACTGAATTTTAATTTAAAAAATCTTTTTCATATAATTTATTTATAAAGTTAAATTATATTTTAAATTGATTTAAAAGTTTAATTATATAATATTTTTATCAATTAATCCACTTTAGGTCATTGGAACCAATTTCACATTGAAATTGGATATAACAACATAGCAAACTTTTAATCATTTTTACCTTAAAACCCCACAGGGTCGTCCCGTCCGTGAGATTAAATTTAAATTAATTTCTTCTAATTCTATGATTTGAATTTTGAAAAATGGATTCCATATTTATAATCATAATAATTTATAATTTCTAATAATTTTAACTTAGTTATTAACCAAAATGATTAGTGAATGCAGTTGAAATTAATTATAGTGATCAAGATTAACAAGAAAATAAACCTTAAATTTAAGGGCCCAAATGACCTATAAACTTTTCCAAGTCACATTTGTTTCCATATTTAGTCCCTATACCTTTCATTATTGATTTTTTTGGTTTTTTATGACTTTTTTAGGTAAAAACGTGGGTACACTTACTTTTTTTCAAAAGTGTTCTGTGTGTCCTTTCCCTCCCCTATAAAAGGCCACCACCTATCCCACTTCCTCACACCTATCAAACTAATTAGGTTCAGAAAATATCATCCCAATAAAATCCTAAACATCCCTATCCTCTACCTATAATCCTCTACTTGGGAATAAATCCATCCAAGGAAACCCTTTTGTGCAAACCAAAAGAAGTTACCCGATTTAAAATGTAACACTTTCCAACGATCACATGTCTTTAATTTAATTCTACACTACCTAAAATCTCCTTATTCGATGTTCATATAATAAAAAATATTTCCCCAATATAATTATATGTTGTTTTATTAAGTTTTATACCTACACTTACACACACTTCCATCTAATGGATAACAAATATATTTTTTATGTGTATGGTGAACTACAGCCTCACGAAACGATGATTGTTTATTTTTTCTTTACTGCCTATCATGGTGAACATTATGATAGAAATTGTATTTATATATACTATTTATTGTTTTTATTATGTATTTAATATTATTTAATCCTTTTAAAACACATATCTTTATACCATCCATTTGGTGTAAATATGATAATTTTGTTTGAGGAAGTGTGGACTACCGCCCCCTCAAAGTGATGCGATTTGTTCAAACCTTACACAGAATGTTTTAAGGATGAATTTAATAAAATTATATGATATATATGAAATAAAAATTTAATATAATTATAATATATATGTCATTTTCTTTCTTTCTTCCAATATGACAATAAAAACAGAAATCACGTTTATGTGTACGTACAACTTACCATCTCCATGAACAATGTATTTCATTTAATACTTATATATTTTATAGATTAATATAATACACATAAAATTATTTTAAATGAGATTTATATCATGTTTTACATTCTTTAAATCATGATATAAGTATAACGTCCAAATATATAACAAATTAAGACACATGCAAAGAACAAATCGGATATTACTTGAAGTGAAACCTTAACCTAGAATTATTAACAAGAGGGTAATATAACGTCATAATAAAAACTTATATATTATTATATAAAAGAATATTATTCTATAAAATATGTATAATAAACTTACATTTATTATACCGGAATCTTGTATGAGTGCAAAGAGAGTCAAGATACAAGGTAAGAGAATTTCATCTCACTTTTTATATCTGTGAGATACATGCCATGTTCACCACTCTTTTCTTTTTCATGGTGTATATACTACCCATGAATGTATTATATTATTATTATTCTTAAATTTATGGGTATTTAAATATCCAATCAACGGTATTTATTTCCTAGCTTTTATGTTTCAAGAGTTACCAAATCGATAAGATAGTTCAGTCTTAATTTTCCTTCTTCGAGACACATGTTTTATTATGCACCTACATTATTTTTCAAGGTATATATACTTACATTTGAAATGTTATATATTTAATATAATTAATTTAATAATATTATAATCATCAGGTAATTTAATTTTCTTACATGGAGAGTATGATACCAAGTTTCCATGTGGTAAAAGTTTATAGAAACAATCTCATCGTTTATTGAGATTGTTTATGATTTCACTTCATTTATTAAAATATTATGATACATATCTCAATAAAACTCATTATTTTCCTTATATGCTATTTATTCAAGTTATATCTATGTATTATTACCATTTTACCACTCTTTGGTACTTAATATAATTAATAAAATGTTTTTAATAAAAATCCTGAATGTATTTCTCTCTTCGGTTAGAAATATATTTTATTCAAAAACCAGGTTTTTAGAAAAAACATTTTCAAAAAAGTTTTAAAATGATCCTTGGAGATAATTTTCAATGAAAAAAGATTTTAAATTTTTTTTGTGGTTTTCAAATATTCCTTTATAAGTTCTCAAATCAGTTTTCAAAGAAAAAGGTTTTTAGAAATTCTTGATGTGTTAAAAAGTATTTTTCAATGATGAAAGGATATTTTCATTGAGAAATATTTTTAAATGATATTTTAAAATTATTTTCCATCTAATATAACATATTTTGGTGTTACTCATTCCTTTTGGGGAAATTATTCAATGCTTCCATTCATATTCTTTCACTGAATGGATTATGTTTTGATGAAATTATATTTATGAAACCAATATATCTTCCACGTGTTATATGCTCTTGAAACTCACTTCCTTTACCGAGTTATTATTTGATGAAATGATTATTAAACCTATATTTTTTCATATTTTAAGATATGATTATATTTTTATGACACCCATTTCATTTCATGGGTTATGATTTTATTATTTATGATCTTGTAGCATATGTATGTATGATTTCATTATGAGATGTGTGAGACAAATATCACCCTCCAATAAATTGGGTAAATATTTATATCCCATGTGATAGATATGGATGGAATAAAAAATGAACTCGGTTTAGTATTATAGGGTTGGAACTAGAAATAAACTCAGTTCAATATTATAGGGCTGAAATGAGAAGTGAACTCAGTTCATTAATACAGGACTGTAATGGGGCGTGAACCCGGTTTATTAAAGGACTTTGCCAATTAAAATGGCCTAAGAAGAAATGTCTTGACTACTATGGAAATCATTATATATAATTTTGTGTCTACCACAATTCCATGTTTTATTCCAATGTTGTTATTCCATGGATTATGTTCTTTATTTTATTATGATTCATATCTTATGAACTAACTAGATTTATGTCATGATTCATGTTTATGGTCTTTGATATGCAGGGTATGATCTTCTATTTTCATGATCATGTTCTCATACCCTTATGATCATGATTATTCTTATGCATATCCCTTTTTTACCAATACTAAGAATCTAGTCTATCCCCTTTTCATGTTTCCTTCCCCCATTTTATAAATATGTGTAATATTTTTTATGTGCCTAATAAGGGTGATAGTCAAGAAGAACCTAGTGGGAGAGATGTATATCATTTATATACCAGTGTTCATGTTCCCATGTTTCCAATGAAACTATAATAGTACAGTCTTTAGGCGTCAATTTGTATAATGTTTTAAATATTCTGAAAATGTTATGTAATGTTAATGTGTGAAAATAGAGATTCATTATAGTTGGTATCATAACAAAGGTTTAGTTAAAATTTGGAATCTAGGATGAGAAAACTGCAGTGATAACCCTAATGAAATGTCTAAGGATAAGTATAAAGACAAGGAAAAGTATAGGAAAATGTCTTAGAATTTTGGTAAAGGATAGAGTGAGTGGTTTTATTGTAATACATACATGTCAAGATACTACAATTGGATGTGTCTCTATAATAGATGTGCCTAGGGGTAACAAATCTGACAAGATGTTCCAAGCCTGACTCAGCATAATCTGGTACATGACAACACTCCCAAGGGATAATCTTTGGGAATTCACAAAATTTTCATGAACCATCATAAAGGATTTAAATAGAATATAGGCATGAATAATCTAGGATAAACCTAAGGTGGAATATTTTAAATAATGTGTCATAATTTAGTCATCCTACAAGTTAATTTTCATGATTATATGGAACCTCATTATGATAACTATTTATTACTCTATGATTTTGGTTTTAGTTAATAAATAGAACCTAAAGGAACCATTTTAATGGTGATTGCGTTGGAAAATGAAATGATTGTCCTCCTGAGAAACCAAATTCTTTGAGAATTGGAATGAAAAAACTCATTTTTATGATCACCCAACTTTCTCAAGATATGAATCATGGTATAATTACAAATGAGAAAAGGAGGAAACAATTTTTTTTCGATTCCTTCACGAGGAATCACCCATATTTTGGTACGCTTTTTTTGAAAAATGGATCAGTACTACTAAAAAAATATTCTCTAATATCTGGTGTTTGGAGAATGATAAATTAATTATGTCTATTTATCAGTTAGATTATTAGAACAGTTGTGGAATATAATCAAGAATATGAGGCAGCAAGATGAGATTGAATCCATAGATTGGGATGAGTTCAAGAACTTATTTTTCAGTAAGTTCTTTACTTATATTCTTAGCACCGTGATGGAGAAATTGTTCCTTGAGTTAAACCAAATGGATGATGAATATGTAGGTACCTACCTGGCTAATTTCCTAATATTTTTGAGGTACAATTCATGAATTATCATCCAACCAGAAAGTAAATTGGATAGGTTCTTAAGTGGCATAAATCCCAGTCTTATAAGGGAATTGTCCATAAGATAATTTAGTAGATATGAAGAGATTGTACTTTGTGAAATCAAGGTTGAAATGGAGGTTAGAGTCATTTATCAATATGATGGTTTTGATAAGAAAAAGAAGATGGAGTTCAAAGGAATCTCAAAAAACCATGTAAAAAAAGAAGATGAGTTTTCCTTATGCTCTAAATGTGGGAAGAAGCATAGAGGAATTTGTCTTAAGGGGTCTAGTAAATGTTTTAAGTATGGAAAGGAAGGTCATTGGGAAATTTATTATCTAAATTATGGGAATAAGTTATCTCAAAATGATAATGGAGAGAAAGATGAAAGAATAAACCTCACCTGCTTCAGTTCTACAAGTGTAAGGAGAATGGGTATTATGATAACCAATGCGCAAACCCAAGGGCGGGTGATGATGATCGAATTAAGTAACTTATTAAGCTGAGGGAAAAGGGTAAATCTCATGAAATCGCTATTTTTTATGATGGGTGCAGTAATGATGTGATGAATGGTACACTTTCCATCCACTCTAGAATCATTAATGTCATATTTGATTTTTGATCTACCCACTCTTTCATATCTAAATAATTTTATATGGGTATTAAGATTCCACAAAAATATTTTTATGTGGAATTAGTAGTAAAATAACCTTATGGTATAATGATTGCATCCCATGTCTATGATTCCTATCTGGTTGATTTTTTTGGGAATGTGATTCCTATAAATATTTTCATTCTTCCTTTGGTTGAATTTTATGTCATCTTATGCATGGATTGAATTTATCTTCATAAATACCACATCAATTGTCGAGTAAGGGAAGTTATGTTTGATATTTTAAACCCTCCTATGATTATCCATCAGTGTGACAATAATCCTAAAATTCCTATGGAGATTACATATAGTGTATGGGTCTTAATTCCTATTTAAAAGGGTTGTGTATCTTAAATAGTTGCAGAGAAAATTTACATCAATTATATTCCTATTTTTTGATAATTTTTGGATGTATTTATAGAATATTTTCCTATCCTTACACTAAAACATGAAGTTGAGTTCTCAATAGAACTCATACTTGGTTCCACGCTAATTTAAAAGACACCATATATAATAGCCCTAATTTATTTGTAGGAATTGAAGAAGTGATTCCAACAAAACCTTGGTAAGGGATTCATTCGACCAATTGTGTCACCTTGGGGTGCACCTATTCTCTTTGGGAAAAAGAAATATGGGTCAATGTGACTCTGTGTTGATTATCAGAAGTTAAACAAGATCACAATAAAGAAAAAGTATCATATTCCCCATATCAATGACTTATTTGATCAATTGTGTGGAGCTCAATACTTTTCCCAGATTGACCTTAGTTCTGGATATAATCAATTGAAGTTCAAGGAGGATGATATAACTAAGAAAAAATTCTATAAAAGGTATAAACACTAAGAATATATAGTGATGCTTTTGAGTCTTACTAATTCCCCTTCTATCTTTATGGATTTAATGAATATATTATTTAGAGATTACCTCAAATAGTTTGTGGTAGTATTTATAAATGATATTCTAATCTATTAAAAGATAAAGAAAGAGCATGAAGATTAGTTGATAATTTTACTACAGAACCTAAGGAAGGAGAAGTTGTATGCAAAATTTTCAAAGTGTGAATTTTTGATGAAAAAGGTTTCATTTTTAAGTAACATAATTTCAAGAGATTGAATAGTAGTAGATCTATCAAAGATGAAGGCTATTGAATACTATCCTAGACTAACCATAATGACTGAGATCCATACTTTTATTGGTTTATCTAGACATTATCGATGGTTTGTGGATAATTTCTAATGACTATCTAATCCTATGATCAAGTTAACTTAGAAGGGTGTCAAGTTCCTTTTGGAAAATGAATATGAGGAAAATTTTAAGGAAATGAAGAGAGGGATAGTCATCACACCTATGATTACATTACCCTATATTAGATAAGGGTTTGTAATCTATATAAATTAATACAAGAAGGGATTGGAATGTGTTCTTATGGAGAATAACATGGTTATCGCTTATGCCACATAGAAGTTGAAGATTCGTGAGAAATATTACCCAACTCATAATTTAGAGATATAAATGGTAATTTTTTCATTAAAGATATAGAGGCATTATCTTTATGTTGAAAAGTGTGATATATATATCGATCATAAAAATATGAAATATACATTCACACAGAAGGAGTTGAACATGCACCAGAGAAGATGGTTAGAGTTGATAAAGGATTATGACTGCTTAACACATTACCACCCTGGGAAAGAGAACAAGGTTCTTGATGCATTAAGTCAGAAAGATCATGTTATCTTATCCATGATGAGTATCAAAAAAGATCTAATATTTCTAGATTTTTAAAGGATGGATTTGAAAATCCTTAAGTAAGGGTAAAATATTATCTTTTTCAAATTAATGTCCAACACTTTGTCTAAGTGAAGATTAAGGAGGCACATAAGAAAGATATAGAGCTGTAAAAGAAAGTTAGAAATGTTACTTAGTTTAAACTTGATTAGGATAGAATGATAAGGTTAAAGAACCGTGTATGCATTACTTCAATACCAGATTTGAAGAAGGAACTATTAGAGGAAGCTCATACTTCTTAATTATCTATTCATCCTAGAAGTACACATACGTATAGGGACTTGAAAGAATTATTATGGTCGGAAGGAATGAAGAGAGATATCACAAAGTTTGTATCTCGGTTCTTGTTATACCAACAAGTTAAGGCTAAAATAAAAAATTCAAATGGGATGTTGCATCAATTACACATACCAGAATGGAAATGGGAGAACGTCACTATAGATTTTGTCATTTTACTACCCAAAAACTCTAAAGGGTATAATATTATATGGATGGTAGTCAATTTCCTTACAAATTCATCACACTTCATAGCTATCATATAAGTCTTCTCTCTGGATTATCTTTCCAAGATATACATTAAGGAAGTGGTAAGGTTATATGGAGTACCACATTCTATTGTATCAGATCAGGATATGAGGTTTACGTCAAATTTTTGGAAAAGTATCTAGAAATAACCCGATACAAAATTTAGTTTTATCACTACTTATCATCCTTAGATAGATGGTCAGTCTGATAGAACAATTCAAACCCTAGAGGATATGTTGAGATCTTGTTCTCTATATTTCTAAGGTGGTTGGGATCAACACCTTCTTCTAGTTGAGTTTTCTTACAATAATAGATTTCCATAAAGAATTCATATGGCACCTTTTTAATACATCTATGGAAAGAAATGTAGAGCTCAAACATGAAGGGATGAGGTTGGATAAAGAAAGCTGTTGGGACTTGCGATCATTAAAGAAATAGTCGAGAAGGTTAGAACCATTCAGCATCATATCAAGGCAACACAAAGTTAGTAGAAAAGTTATGCTAATAACCGATAGTGTAATCTAGAATTTGAAGTTGGTGAAAATGGGTTTCTACGAATCTCACCCTAGAATAAGGTAATGAGTTTTGGAAAGAAATGAAAATTAATCCCTAGGTATATTAGTCCCTTGGAGATTCTTGATCGTATTAGGACGGTATCCTATCACTTGGAACTTCCTCCAAATCTCTCTAAAGTCCGTGATTTTTTCCATGTATCTATTCTTAGGAAGTACATACATAACCCTCCACATTTACAAAAATTATAGGTCATACTTCTAGAGTAGGGTCCTTTTTACAAAGAACAAACAGTTGAGATTCTGGATCGATCAGAGAAAGTTATATGAAACAAGACCACTCATGAGGAAAAAGTTTTGTAGATAAATCACTAGTTAGAGGAAGCTATGTGGGAACTTTAGGATATGATGAAGTATAAGTACCCTCATTTTTTTACCTAAGTGATGAATTTTTAGGGTGAAATTTATTTTAAGGGGGGTGGAATGTAAAACCCAGAGTTTTTATGGAACTTTTTTTGAATAAATTAATTTTCATTTATGTCTTCCAATACACTAATTCAAACATTACTTTCACATGAAAATGACTCAGCATATGTTACATGAACATTAACTTGGAATATTCTACACACAACAACAACTTGGCGTATATTACACACAACATTGAGTTTCTACGAAACATCATTTTATTGTTATAATTATTTAAACGAGATAATTACAACCTACCCATTGAACATAGTAATATGAATAGTAATAACTAATTTCAATATATTTTTATAATGGTTTTATATAAATGAAAAATATTTACAATGAAAGATATAATTTTTTGGTAAATTCTTTATATTTAAAAATACTATTTTCTCAAAGAACTGCTTTCTAATTTCCTTTTATGAAAAATAATAATAATTAATTTTAGAAAAATTTAGAAATTTAATTTGATAAAATAAATATCATTTTTGAATTTATCATTTCAAAATTATTTTAGGTTTAATTTTTGGTATTTTTATGAGGAACTTCATTTTTTGGATGAATACTGAGAAATATTGAATTTTAATTCAAAATTTTTTTTCATCCAATTTATTTATAAGGTTAAATTATATTTTAAATTTATTTAAAAATTTAATTAAATCATATTTTTATCATTTGGTAAAATTTAGTTCATTAGAACCAATTTCACATTAAAATTGGATATAAAAACTTAGCAATTTTTTGATCACTTTAACTTTGAAAAACCAGCAACGTCGTCCCGTCAACAAGATTAAATTAAAATTAATTTCTGCCACTTCTTTGATTTTAATTTGAAAAAATAAATTCCATATTTGGAATCATAATAATTTCTAATTTATAATAATTTCAACTTAGTTTTTGACCAAAATGGTTAGTGGATGTAGTTAAAATTAATTACTGTGATTAAGCTTAACAAGAGAATAAACCTTCAATTAAGGGCCCAAATGACCTATCTACTTGTCAAAAACCCATTTTATGGCCATATTTTGACAATAAACCTTCCATTATTGATTTTTGTTGGTTTTTATTACATTTTTAGGTAAAAACATTGGTACACCTAACTTGTTTTAAAAATGCCAAGTTTGTCCTTTCCCTTCCCTATAAAAGGCCGCCACCTCTCCCACTTCCAAAAACCTCTTAAACCAATTAGGTTTATCCAATATCTAATAAATAAAATCCTAAAATTACCTCCCTTATACCTATATTCCATCATTGGTCAAAAATAAATCCAAGTAATCCCTTTGGTGTAAACCAAAAGGTGTTTCTCGATTTAAAAGGTAACGCTTTCCAATAATCTCATGTCTTTCGTTTACTTCTAAACTACCTAAAATATCTTTATTACATGTTCATATAATAAAAAAATCCTCAATATACTTATATTTTTTATTAATGGTTATACATACACTTACATACACTTCCATCAAATGAGTAATGAACATATTGTTTACATGTATGGTGAACTACCACCTCACAAACGATGATTATTCATTATTCCTTTACTGCATCTCATGGTAGAAATTATGATGGAAAATATATTTATATATGTTATATATTATATTTATTATATATTTAATCTTATTTAATCCTTTTATAACACATATCATTATACTATCCATTTGGTGTAAATAATCTAATTTCGTTTCACGAAGTGTGGACTACCACCCCCTCAAAGCGATGAGATTCGTTCACACCTTTCATGGAATGTATTAAGGATGTGTTTAATGAAATTATATGATATTTATGAAATAATAATTCTATTGTATTTATAATATATATACATATATTTAATTTTCTTTATTCCTTTCAATACGACAATAAAAATAGAAGCCAAGTTCATGCATACGTACGGCTTACCATGTCCATGAATGGTGTATTCCATTTCATACTAATATATTCTATAAATTATTATATTGAAAATATAATTAATATAAATAATATTTATATCATGTATTACATTCTTTAAATCATTTTATAATTATAATAACCAGAGATATAACAAATTTAGACACATGCAAAGAACAAAGGAGATATTACTCGAAGTGAAACCTTAACATAAAATTGTTAACAAGTAGGTAATATAAGGTCATAAAAAACTTATATGGTATTTTATATAAGAATATTCTTCTATAAAATATTTATAAAAAACTTAAATTTATTATACAAGAATCTTTTACGATGGAGAAGATATTCAATACACAATGTAAGGGAATTTCATCTCACTTTTTATATCTGTGAGATACATTCCATGTTCACCACTCTTTTATTTTGTGTGGTGTATATAATTCCCATGAATATATTATATTATTATTATTATTAAATTTATGGTTATTTACATATCCAATCTATTGTCTTTATTTCACTGGGTTTATGTTTCAATAGTTACCAAATCTGTAAGATAGTTTTGTCTCAATTTTCCTTATTTGAGACACATGTTTTATTATGCACCTACATTCTTTTTCAAAGTATATATACTTCCATTTGATATGTTATATCTTTAATATACTTAATTTAATGATATTTTAAGCTTAATTTAATTTAATTTTCTTACATGGAGAGTATTATCCCAAGTTACCATGTGGTAAGAGTTTATTAAAACAATCTCATCATTTATCAAGATTGTTTATGATTATTCTTCCTTTATTGAAATATTATGTTATATATATCAATAAAACTCATTAGTTTCCTTATACTATTTTTATTCAACTTATATCCATTTATTATTACCATTTTTCATTCTTTGGTACTTAATATAATTAAGAACAAAATTTAATAAAAATTTTACCGTATTTCTCTCTTCGGCCGGAAATCTGTTTTATTCAAAATCGATGTTTTAAAATATGTTTTAAAAAATGTTTTAAAAAATGTTTTCAAATGATCCTTGAAGATAATTTTCAAGTAAAAAATGATTTTAAAAACTTTTTATGGTTTTCAAATCTTCCTTTAATTTTTTTCAAAACTATTTTCAAAAAAAATGAAAATTTTTATATTTTAAAAAGTGTTTTTAATGAAAAAATGATATTTACCTCAAGAAATGTTTTTAAAAGATCTTTAAAAATTATTTCCCATATAAGATAATATAATTTGGTATTACTAAATCCTTTATGGTGAAATTATTCAAAGTTTCCATTTATATTATTTCTCTAAATGGATTATGTTTTGATGACATGATTTTTATGAAACTCATTTCTATTCCACGTGTTATATGCTCTTGAAACCTGATTCCTTTCACAGGTTATGATTTGATGAAATGAGTATGAAACCTATATTTTTTCATAGGTTAAGATATGATTATATTTTTATGACACCCATTGCATTTCATGGGTTATGATATGATTATTTATGATCTTATGGCACATGTATATATGATTTCATTATGAGATGAGTGAGACCTATATCTCCCTCCAATGAATTGGGTAAATATTTAAATATCAAGAGATAGATTTGGTTATAATAAGAAATAAAATAAGTTCAGTATTATATATCTTGAATGAGAAATGAAATTTGTTCAATATTACAGGGCTTTAATGAGGAGTGAACTCGGTTAAGTAATACAGGGCTGGAACGGGGTGTGAACCCAGTTCAGTAAAGGAATTTTTACACTAAGATGGAATTAGTAGCAATGCCTTGACTACTATGGAAATAATTATATATTCTTATTTATCTACAACAATTTCATATTTTATTCCTATGTTATTATTTCATGGATTATGTTCTTTATTGTTTCATATCTTATGAACTACCAAGATTTATGCCATGATTCATGTTTATGGTCTATGATATATAGGTTATGATCTTATATTTTCATGATCATATTCCCATAACCTTTTGATCATGGTTATATTTATGTATCTTCCTTGTTTACCCTTATTGATCATCTGAGCTCACCCTTTTTTATGTATCCTTCCCCCATGTTATGAACATATGTATTATTTTTGATGTATTTAAGAAGGGTTATAGTCAATAAGAACCTAGCAGGAGATGATATAACTCATTTATATACTAATGTTCATGTTTCTATATTTCTAAAGGCACTAGACTAGTATGGTCTTTGGGTGTCTATTTTTATAATGTTTCAAGTATTCCACAAATGTTATGTAATGTTAATGTATGAAAATTGAGGTTCACTTTAATAATAGTGAGTTAAAAGAGGTTCAAACTTGGTATTGAAATGTGTTGAAAAGGCCAAGTGTGTTGGACCTTGTGAAACGTGAAATATTGAATGGTTACTGATGAGGGACAGGATGACTCCCACACATAAGTAGAAAATTTTGGAAATAACATTACTTGTGTTTGATGTAGAATGGATAGACATGAAGTTTGGCATCATAGACATGATATTATGGATATGGTGTTCCTTATATTCGGATAGGATGTTGGAATGGTGATCCGGGTACTAAATCTTATTTTTGTGTTATGCGCAAATTGGTGTACCTCAATAGATGGATTTAAGTTGATTAATGAATGCCCCTTATTTGGAAAGAAAAATTTAAAACCCATTCTATTGTTGGAATAGAATCCGAGAATGGAAGAGGTAGATTTATAGGGTTTGGATGTCATGATAAAATCAAAGGTGATATATTATTAATTATTAAATGTTTAATAATGGAACCTGTTTATTATTGCTACCATGTTATTTATTTAATTTTATTTCTGCATACACTATTATTAGACTGGATATTATTTTTTACACCATTGGTGGTGGCCTACTTAGTTTTACTCACACCCTGCTTGGGCTGCCATTTGGTACCCAAGAATACATTATAGTTATAGGTCAAGATAGGGGAAATGGCCCTATGATAAATGGATGATAAAATATTAGGACAGGGAATGATAAGGTGACCAGACATGACATTGGGACCTATTTTTTGGGGTTTTCCTTAGTTTATTATTTTTTTACGGTGCTTTATATTATCAATACATGTCATATTTTACTTTATTGGTTTTTTGGTACTTCCCCTATTTGGGAATGTGGTATTTTTTAATAACTTAGACCACATGGGACCTCCTGGCTAGTGGATGATCAAGCTACCACAACACCAAGCCCACCTCCATAAGTCAGGGGATTAAGTCAAGCATCGAGACAGAATAACTAAAATGGGTGGTCTTTTCCTAAGGTACATGTACACAAGCACCCAATCATCTCCATGAATAAGTGTAGGGGGATAATAATAAAAGATAGTAACATATAGAGTAAAAAAATTAAGCATGTAATAACCTCTAGGGAATAATAATTTTTGTGATAGTTTAATCTAAAATGAAAAGGGCAAAATTAACATCCAACTCGAAATTATTTCCCTGCCTGAAAATAACTGGAATAGAGAATAGATGAGAGATCTCAAATCCTTATCTCCAAATCTGACCACCATACATGGTCTATGCACTCGATTATCCCTAAACTCTTTTGAAATCATCATTGATCTGTATATCACCTGTATAAGACACGACACATGTAGGAAAATCCAATGTAGGTATAAGTATATACATACCCATTAGGACTCCCCAAAAACTGAAGAGGGAGAAATATAAGACATGATAGACTAATTTATCTCAACCCAAAGAAAGAGGGAAATAAAATCCAATAACATATATATATGACCATATAATAAACCTAGATGGGAGAGAAATGGGATCTCCATTTCACATCCCAACCTAAGACTATGAGTCCTATTGCAACTCCAAATATCCATAATCGATTCCCATCATCTCATGTGTCTTTCTGAATATTTAATGTGGAGGTACCACACCTCACCAATTCTCCACAACCCAAGGGAGTGAATCTCTAAAAGATAGAGGACCAGACCCTTATACAATAGTGAACTTACACTCAGTAGAGAGAGTAACCACACCCATGTAGGAGATTACTATATCTATATCTATTTATAGAATATAGGGGACCCTCACCTTGGTGTGATAGGGGAAAATCATCCCCATAGATAGAGTACATGTACTCGTATAGGGGAGTAACGTTTCTATATCTAGAATAATGATTATGGAGGACCCTAAACTTGGTGTGATAGGGTAGTTCCATCTATGTGGATAGAGTAATTGTTCCCTAGTGTGATAGGGGAGTACCGTCTCAATTTATAAACAATGAGTATGGAGGACCCACACCCTGGTGTTGTAGGGGATTACTATTTCCATGGATAGAGGACCCAATCTTTGGTGTGATAGGGGAGTAACACCTCTAATTGTATAAGTAATATGGAGTACCCACACCCTAGTGAGATAGGGGACTACCATATCCATGTTTAGAGGACCCAAATTGTGGAACAATAGGGGAGTATTGTCTCTACCAAGAATCTATCTGATGATCCTACTCGATCACTACCATTATTGATCATCGCCTAAAGAAGCGTCATGCGTGAAACATATTGAATCATATCTCAAAATGTACTATGAAGTCCACTATCAAATTCTACATGTAAAATAACTCAGTATATCTACTCATGGTCCAAAAATAAAGTCATAGTGTAGGATATATGGGAGGTAGAAGTTCCTAAAAAGGGAGACAACACAATATGTATATGGTCCACATGACTTTTGGTCCTACTCCGCTAACTTCTCGTGTTATCCTTTGAACATGTCTCGGTGGCCATGTCACTATACATGATTTGTACAGGTCTCACATGAAATGTCTAAGTCACTCAGTTCTTCCTTTTTTCTGACACTCATTCCCATGTCTATAAGGCCATGTCATGTACTTGGCCATGCATGGGTACTAGCACATGCTCGTATACTCCCAGAGTACACATCGTGTCCTCTTGCATGTGGTCCTAGGAATGTGTAGCTAGAACATGGATTGGCCACCTGGGAAGGGTTACACGGTGTTTGGAACCACCTACAAGACATGTGATATTTAACTCTGGTTGAAACCCTAGTCACTATGGAAATTTAGAGAACACAGTGTGTGTTCTTTCGTACTACACGGTGTGTAGTTTTGCTTTCCATAGAAAATTGTCTCTTCGCATGGATCCCAGATCCATCACTTTCACTACAATATGTGCTTGTTAGGCACCTAAAAATTATGTTATTTTCCTCTGACCATCTATTTTGGTCCTTCAATGACCAAAAATTTTAATCTAGTGATTCCCTCAAAGATCATGGTTCCATGCATTCCCACCTATCACCACTGCTCAATCTCATCACCTATTTGGATCCCAAATCCATGGATCATCACCTATAATCCATGATCTATCCCAATCCATCCTTAAATCACCAATCCATTCACCACACTTTAATCTTCCATGAATCTGGGGGTTTGATCATGCTCAAACCCACCCAAAAATGTCAAATCACGACTCTGTAGGTCAATGAGGAAGAACGTGATGAACAGAGGTGGGAAATAACCATAAAAAGTCTTAAATAATATTTAGAAAATATTATTTTACATTTATTATAAATCATATATTAAAAGGGGTAAAATAATGTATAAAATGATAGATTTATTTAATTATCAAAATAATCAGCAACATGGTTCATGCAAAGGGTGTGTAATAGCTAAAAAGTGATAAGTGGATCAAATTAATGATTTAAAAATTTAATCAAGAGGGTGGAAGCCAAAATTGATGAATCCTACCTTGATTATGGATTTATTTTTTGTGAATAACCTATTCTTCAGTTATAGGTAATATTCATTGGGTGCATTGTCTCTCAATCCACCTTGATATGGTCATTGTTCGTCGTTCAATGATGATCCATCAACAAAAAATGCTCTCCTCATCCTCTCGTTTCTGGAAATATTTGTGTGTATAACCCCTAGAAAAAATCATTAGAGGATATTTATATTTTATTTAATTAGTTAATTTAATAAAACAAATTAATTTTTTATTTTACTTAAAATAACCCGCCAACGGATCCCTCAACTGGACGTTTGGTGACGACCAACTTTATGTCGATTTTAGAGTAAAACCCATGCTCTAAATTCAACCATGGAATCAAAAATTTTATTTGATACGCCATTCAAGATATATCCCATTATTTCTAAAAAACTGGACACATGGTATTAATATATTTAATATTTTTATAATATCAATTCTAGACTCGTTGGGCCTCAGAATCTCACGTTGTCTCAGTTCCTAACTCTGAAAATATTCCTTAATATATTTAAAAGTATTAGAAGGAAAAAAAGTCTCTATATTATTCCCTCCATAAAATATTTTCATCCTTGAAAATCCTAAACTAAACAAAAAGGTTGGGATTCTAAGCCTACTTATATCTCTCCCTCTCCCGGGAGCTCTTTTACATGCTCCCATGCTGCCGCAACACACAATCCAAGGTAATGGTCCATCCATACAGGATCCTATCCTACCAATCCTTGATCTCCACTTGATACTCTATGAAGGTGGCTCCATCCTCAATTTCCATCACCCCCTAGTCAATAATGTGTTTAGGATCATACATGTATCTCATCTGTTGTGACACATTTAAGACGTCATACACCCACTCAAACAATGGGGGTAAGGCTAAAAGGTAAGAAACCTTACTAAACCTTTGTAAGATCTCAAATGACGTGATAAACCTTGGGGATAACTTAATTCTCTAGTCAAATCACCACAATCCTTATCATGGGGAGACTCTCAGAAAAACATCATCTCCCTGCTCGAACTCCAAGGGACTATGAAGTTGATCTTCATAAGATTTATGCTTTATTTGGTAAATCCTCATCCACTTTCGAATCACCTTGACCTTTTCCGTCATCACCCGCACTATATCTGGAATAATAATAGATTCCTCATTGATCATAGTCCAACATAAGGTTGACCTATAGGGTGTCCCTTATAGGTACTTGAAAGGTTTCATGCTAATAGTAGAGTGATAACTATTATTATAAGTAAACTCTCTCAAAGTTAATTAATCCTCCTAGCTCTAAAAAAATCTAATATGAAATCCCTCAGCATATCCTCTAGCACCTGGATAGTGTGATCATTCTACCCATATATCTGGGGGTGAATAGTTGTACATGTCCTCAATTGGGTCATGAATACCACCTGCAAGCCTCTCCACAACCGTGACATGAACCGTGCATCATGGTCTAAAAATCATATAAAGAACCCCATGATATCAGATGGTATCCCATAAATACAATTTCCCCCAAAATCTCCATGGAAATCAGCTCCTTGATAGAAAAGAAGTGCACTAACTTGGTAAATCACTAAACTGTCACCCATATGGCATGATTACCTCTTACTATATATGGAATCCCTTTCATAATGTCTATGGATATGTCATCCCATTTACAATTTGGGATCTCAATATGCTACAAAAATCCCACTAGAACCTGGTTCTCAGCCTTCAACTAGTGACACAAGAGACATTGAGATACAAACTCAATGATGCTATGCCACATGCCAACCCACCAAAAATTTAATTTAAGGTATCTTTATATATTCACTACATCAAGATGTATAGAAAAGGGACAAGTGTAAAAATCACTCATAAACTCCTCTCACAACATGACCAGAACCACTTTCTATCCCTGAAAAGGATGATGTGATTCCTTCCTTCATAAAAAACATCTAGTGAATATTCTATTGATATTTGGTCATGTAGGACCTCACAGTCGATGTATCATAACTGAGCCTCCCTCACACACTAGATAAGAGGTGGGGTCAACACCATTGACTGAAGAAAAAAATTCACCATCATCCCACATCAAGGTTAGATAAAATGAAGCCAACTGATTAGATTCCTCCTCTACATGACAAGAATGAGACTTCATACTAAGGGAATCTACAACCACATTTCCCTTCCCATGAGTATAGACTATCTCAAAGTCATATTATTGTAGGAAATCCAACTATTGACTCTATATTAGATTAATATCTCACTAAATGAATACATACCAAAAAATTTGATGTTATGAGTAAGTAACAAAGAACTCCCTCGAAAGATAGTTCTTCTACATCCTCAGAGAAAAGAATACTACTTACAACTCCAAGTCATGAGTCACATAGTTCTGTTCATAGGGTAAATACTTTCTCAACTAATAGGTGATCACTACCTGCCTCTATATCAAAATGTATCTAACCATAGTTCTAGAGGCATCACCAAACACTATGTACTCCACACCCTCCTCTAGTAGTCTCAAATCAAGAACACTAGTCAGCCTCAGCCTCAACTCCTAAAAGGAATTCTGACACTACTCGATCTAGGAAAACGACTTCCCATTCCTCGTTAGGGTGGTAAAAGTGGATAAAATCTTAGATAAATTTACCCTGAACCTCTTGTAGTGACCCACAAAGCCAAGAAAACTATGTACCTTTAATATTCTCTTGGATGGATCTTGAGTGAGAACTACATCAATCTTCCCTAGGTCCAAAACTAATCCATTCTTAGAAATTACATTCCCTAGAAAGTGAACCTCATATATCCATAACTGGTGCTTTGAGACCTTAGTATAAATTTAATTCTCTAGAAGAAAGTCTAGGACCATCCTCAAGTGATCTACATTCTCCTCCTCTAATAGAGAGTAGATGAGTATGTCATCAATGAAGATAACCAAAAATCAGTCTATGTATGGATGGAAGGTCTATTTTATCAGATCCATAAACATAGCAAGGGAATTCATCACACTAAAAGGCATCATGAGGAACTCATAGTGTCCATTACAATGTCATAATTCCATATTCAGAATATCAGCCTCATAAACCCTCAAATAGGGGTGGCTAGACCAGAGATCAATATTCAAGAACCATATCACACCACACAACTAATCAGATAGGTCATAAATCCTTATAAATGGGTACTTATTCTATATTGTGGTCTAGTTTAGGTGAATCTAATCAATACAAGTCCCTAGACACCCATCCAAAAAAAATTTGAATAAAATTTGAGATGCCTTGGGGGCACACTGGGTCTAATGAAACCTATATCTCAAAGGTCCTCCAACCATAACCTCAGCTCTCAAAGCTTAGTAGGCACTATTTGATATACCATAATAGATATCAGAGTGGTATTAGGGTGAAAGTAGATAGAACACTCCATCTCCTAACTCAGACGTAGTCATGAAACATCTTCAAGGAAGATGTACTTATAATCCTCCATGAATAAAGGAAACCAGATGCATGGAGATACCACTATGCCAAGGGATAAACTTGATAACTAATGGTTTATTGGTTTCATATTCCTGCTCTTAATATCCACCTACACCACCATGATATCTCTCTCACCCAAAAATAAGAACTGCATCCCATCTATCTAAAGGCATATGACTCATCTATAATGATAGCCAATTTGTGATCGGGCCATGGAACACTAGTAAATACCCATTATTACATCATAATTTATCATTGTGACAACAAAGAGGTCCCACAATAAAATCTGTCCACCAAGTTATAGCTCGTACTCTCAGAAGATAAGTGATATCAAAGAAGTGTTCCCTATATAAACCTCGATCCAGAGTTATTGGGCTAAAGTTTTAGCTGGGAGCTCCAGCTCTTGAACCAGGAATAATTGGATGAATTAATGACTTGAACCAATTTCTTTTATTACTAAATCAAGATTATAATAAACATATATCATACCTATAATCATCTTATGAGTTTTTAGATCATAAACCTCTATCATCAGAAGTAGTTTGTGGTCCTGACCGCTAGCTCCATGAGCCCGGAATGGGACTCCTAGTGGTGGTGGTGGAAGTATCACATAAAATTTTTCTCCACTAGTAGATCCTCCTCCTGGAGCCCCATCTAATCCTCTCCTAGATCCACCTCCTTGGGGTCCCCCCCCCCCCCCGGCCATGCCTGGGAGAACCTTCATCATGGAATGCATCTTCCATGGTGGTCCAACCACTGTCTATATACCCTTCTCAATGTATTGGATTTGGTAATTATGTGTCATGTGACCTCTCCCTTAACATGAATATAATCACCCCTATATGGTATTTCCTAGTCCTTTGCATGATCCATGATCCACATGACCACGTTCCAAATTCTAAGCACCGGTACACCTCCTATACCTCAACACTAGACGTCTGCCAAATTCTATAGATGAATTAACCCTGAGATTCCAACTAACATCCTCATCCCCATGGTGCCCCTCATATATGAATCTCTTTATCACCAGTACTTTCTCTGTCACTCTGATATATATGGGAATTCATAGAGGTACCACACTAGCACAAATGTCTCTATAGACACCATGCTCAAACTTATGTGCCTAGAAGTAACCATCCTGAATCATGACGAGGGAGTACCATATAAGGATAGTATACCTCATAGTATACTCATTAATTTTCATCCCTCCCTATTTCATCTTAAAAATATCCTAAATTCAAACTGGGCATAATCATGAGGTAACACACTCTCCATGAAACAATTGATGGAAGTCGTACCATGAGAGTATCGACTCATCATGAATCTACATGACTATAATCCACCAAAAACCATCTACTCTGTGGAAAAAAACTTAATTCTAGTGAAAACATTTGAACGATAGGGGTACCCACAAGTCTAAAAACTCAAATCACTAACTCAATCCAAACTTCCACTACCTAGGTATCTAGTTCACTACAGAACCGTAGTGTCCTCTCGTGCTGAAACTCATGGAGTGTGCTACTCCTACATGCATCCCCATCTTTCTCTACTTATACAATATTCTACTCGAATAGAAGGGGTTCTTCTACCTACCCACCTGGATGAAATATATCATGAGATGACTCTTAAATTGAGGCCTCATCACTCATAGAATCATCACTATGATCCTAAATTGGTAACCAGGCTGGCTATATTCATTGAGGCATCCTAAAAGTAATTAAGATGTTCCACAGTCATATGATAATATCAATATATATATATGGGGAGTTGACTCAAGAAGTAAATTCAAAGGACTCAATCCTATATGATTCTTGTACCAATGTTCCCTAAAATAAATGTCTCTATTTTTTGAGTTAAAAAAAAGGTAGTCAGATTCCTAATGAATGGATATGTTGGTTGTTGCACCAATACTGGGTTCCCCTGCTTGAAATCCCCACTCTAGAAACATTAACACCATTTAACTAAGTTCACAACCAAACCTCATAAGGGGAAAACTACTAACACCATCCTGAGGTCAAACCACATATGATACCACTCTGTAATGACCCAACCCTCCAAGGACTGCTAGGCCAGTGGAAGATTGTACCTCCATAACCCCAACCCCAACTCCATAGGCCAAGGTCTGGAGAAAAGTACCAAGAAGGAAGAACTAAAATGGGAGGCCTTTTCCTAAATTACATGTATGCATGAACCCATCCATCTCTATGAAGAATTTAATAGGAATAATAATAAAATATAATAACATCTAGAGTAAAAACAATTCATCTAATAATCTCAAACAAATAAAAACGGGTGTAACAATGTAATCCAAAATGAAAAGGGAAAAATAAACACCCGCCTAGAAAATATACCCCAACCCGACAATAACTATAATATAAAATAGATAATAGATCCTATTTCATGCTATCCAATCTCATACATCATACATAGTCTATGCAACCAAGTATCCCTATAATCCTTTAAAATAACCATCAATCTATCCATCGTCTGTATAAGACACGACACATGTGGAAAAAACCCATGTAGGGGTGAGTATATACATACCCAGTAGGATGCCCAAAAAATGAATATTGAGCAATAGAAGACATTCTAAAATTATTCATATCAACCCAAATAAATAGGGAAATGAAATCCAACATCATATATATATATATGCTCATATAAGAAACCTAGATGAGAGATAAAGGGAATCTCCATCTCATAACCCATCCAAGGATAATAAGTCTTCCTTCACCTCCAAAGTTCGATAATTGATGCCCAGTATCTTTCATGTCAATCAAAAGAATTTTTGAGGAGTTCATGCACCTCACCACTGCTCTACATCCCAAGGGATCACAATATTCAAAAGATAGAGGACCTGTACCCTAGTATAGTAGGGAAATGACACTCAATATATATAGGAAATGAAACCATGTAGGGGAGTACCATCTCTATATCTATGTTCAAAATATGGGGGAATTGTTCCCTGGTGTGATAGGGGAGTACCATCCCCATAGATGGAGGAATCATGCCTGTATAGGGGATTACCATCTCTATATTAGGAAAAACAAGTATGGAGGACTTGTGCCCAGCTATGATAGGGTATTACCATTTCTATATAAATGGGACCCATTCCCTGGTGTGATAAGGGATTACCATATCTATATCCGAACAATGAGTATAGAGGACCCATACCCTGGTGCGGCAGGGGAGTACCATCTCCATGGATAGAGTCCCACACCCTAGTGTGATAAGGAAGTACTACCTATACATATATAAATAATATAGAGGACCCACAACCAAGTGTGACATGGGAGTACTGTCTCCATAGATAGAGGACCCACACCCTGGTGCAATAGGGGAGCACCTTCTCTACCTAGAATCAATCCAATGATCCTGTCCAATAACTTTCATCGTCAAGAATGCCTAAAGAAGAGTCACACTCATAAAATCTTACAAAGTATCTCAAAATATACTAATAATTCTATCATCATGGTCTACCTAAAAAACACTCATGATAGGCTACTCACAGGCCAAAATTTGAGTCAAAACAAAAAAGATATTAGAGGTAGAAGTTCCTTGAAAAGGGAGGGTGCACAATATGTATGGGGTCTACACAGTGTATGCTCCCACTCCACTACCTGGTCGTGTTCTCCTAAGGACATGGATTGGTGGCCATGTCACTATAAATGATGCTTATGGGTCCCACATAACATTTCTTGACCACCCATGGCCTGCTTGTGTGATTCTAGTTATTCCAGTGTCTATCAGGTCGTATTGTATACCTAGTTATACCCAGGTACCGACACTTGCCCATGTACTCCAATAGAAAATTGAATGTCCTCCCACACGGGTTCCTAGGAATGTGTAACTGACACACATCTTATCCACCTAGGGAGGGTCACGTGACATGTAGGTATAGCTACATGATTTGAGATATTTAACTCTAGATGAAACCCTAGCCACCATGGAAATACAAAGAATATGTATTCTGTTCTTCTTCACTACACGGCGTGTAGTCACATTTTCCATAGAAAAATCAGTTATTCACATGAATCCTAGATCCATCACTTCTTTCATGATCCACACCTATCTTCCACCTGAAAATGGTGGTAGTCACCTCCGACTATTAATTTTGAACCTCTAGTGTCAGGAAATCAGAATCCAATGATTCCCTCAAAGCCCTCAAAGCACATCACCCACCAGTCAATGACACTCAATATTTCCAATTTTCTAGATCCTTAATCCATGTAGAATCACCTCCAATCCAAAATCCATCATTATCCATTCTCAAATCTCTAATCCATTCATCGCACATGAATTTTTCATGAATTCTGGGGTTCAATCACACTCTAACCCACCCACAAATATCAAACTGAAACCCCATAGTCCAATGATGAAGAATTAAAAGAATATAGGGGAAAATCACAATAAAAAGGGTTAAAAATAATTGGAAAAAAATTATTTGAAAAAAAATATAAATCGGAGATTAAAAGGGGTGAAAACATGTAAAATAATAGAGATTTATTGAATTACCAAAATAATTTTCAATAGGGCTCATGTTAAGGGCGTAAAATCATTAAAAAGAGATAAGAATATCAAATTCATGATTTAACAATTTAATGAAGAGGGTAGAAACCAAAATTTATGATTCAAACCATGATTATGGATCAATCATTAGTGAATAACATGTTAGTAAATGATGGGGAAGATCTATTCTCTTCACTATCTCTCAGTCCACCTCCATATGGTCACTGTTTTTCATTAAATGATGATCTATCAATGAAGAATTATATCCTCATATTATTATATCTAGAATGGTTTATGTGGATAACCCTTTGAAAACCATCATAATAGGGTATTTATAGAGGATTTGATTTAAATGTTTTATAAAAAAAATTAGTTATTTATTTTAATTAAACACACCTGCTAATTGATACATCATCCAAATGTCTGGTATCGACCAACCTTAGGTCCCACATAGGAGAAACCACGCACTTTGGAATAAACCATAATTTCAATTTTTCAATTCAAGTCTTTATTCAACATATATTCCATTATTTCTAAAAAATATGTGTGCGTGATATTAAAATACTTAATATTTTTATTATATATATTCTTGACTAATCGATCCTTTAAATCTAGGGTTTTCTTATCATCTGGCTCTAAAATTATTCCTTAATATATTTAAAAGTATTACAAGGAAAAGTATAGTCTTTACATATGTGATTCTTGGTTATTTATTATTATTTCATCTCTATGTTTATAATGATATTCGTTGTTTTTTTAATCTAGTAAAAAGGATATAGTATCCCTACATACCTAATTCAACCCTCACTATAATCTGACCTCCTCAGGTATATGAGGAGGTATTCCTAAGGTCATTTGTTGCACTGACTTAGGGAACTAGTTTAGTGGGACTCATGTTGGGATGTTACACAGTAGTACTAGAGCCTTTTTCTTTTCTATTATATTAATATTTGGGAAAGGTAGATAGAATATTATAATGTGTTAGTCCCTGTAAATAAGTTTTTGCATGGTAGTACCTCACCCATGTGTGGGGGGAACAAAGTTCTCATGGTAGTGTTGTTATTCTTGGTGTTTTCTATTATATTTTGATGTTACTTCACCTTGGGTTATACACTTGTTGTGTAATGTAATTGTTTTATGAGGTTTTATTTGTGCCCCAATACTCCATGAGGTTTTTATATGCATACATCATTTAAGAACTCAATATTTATGTGAGATATATGATGTTAGGAACTCATGGAAAATATGATTATGGTGGGTTATTGGAAATAAAAATGTTTTTATAGTTTTCTTGTGGTATTAATAAAATATTTCCTAATAAGGGAGTTGAAAATTATTTAAGCTAAAAAGTGATAAATTGAAATAGTTGAAATGGTTCCTAATGTGGATGTTTAAATTTTCTTTTAAGTTTAAATATGGTAAAATGGTGTCAAATTGGAGGTTGTAAATTTAATTTTAGTTTACCCTAAGTTATCCTCGTCCCATTATAGGGATGGTTAAGGGTAGTGATATATATGAGATTATATCCATTGTGATTGTGTGTGTAGATTGGGTTGTTTTTTATTAATAGTGATCCCTCTTTTGTGTAAATTGTGAAAGTTATATGTTATGTATTTTGAGACATGTGTTTTCCATTGTAGAGATATGACACCATAAATACGTTTACTGGTTGGATGGAAAGAGGAAATCACCGAGAATGATCCTTTAGTAGTGGGATAATAACCCCCATTGGTCTTAGGTGAGAGGAGGGAGAGTAGTTATGTGATAGCTTTTCTTATTTCATATAGATTATAGAGAGAGACACAAGGTGGGATGCACCATGTATATTTGATATGATGAAGGAGTTTTAGCTGCATCACCCTTCTATGTTTGCCGAAGAGGGTGGGCCTGAGGCATCAAAGTTCTGGATTGAGTCAATCAAGATGATTTTAGATCATTTGTAGACTCCTAATAAGAGAGTAAAGTTGGAATCTTACATGTTGCATGGACTAGTGAATCATTGGTGGGATATTTAGTTTCAAGATGAGTAGTTAGAGAGTATGTCATGGAAAGATTTCAAAGAGAATTTCCTTGAACACTTTTACCCTAAAACATTGAGTAAAGAGATAGTGGAAAAATTTATATGGTTTACCCATAGGAATATGTCAGTGATATATTATGTTGGCTACTTCACCTACTTGCATCACTTTATTTCATATTTTTTAAGAGATGAGGTGACGACAACAAAAAAATTTCCAGATGAGATTAGATGTGAGAACAAGTCCTGAAGTAGTAAATAGGCCTCTCAAATCTCAAGGGAATCTGAAGGATTATTTTAGTGGTGGAAAAGTGGGATAATTTGGGTGATCTGGTGGTACGTATATAGATAATAAAAAGAAACATTATGAGATCTTTCACCATAGTGGTGGCAGTCAGAGTAGTCAAGGGAGAGGATCAACCTCTCAGGGAACTGTTCAGGTGCTTTTTTATCATTGTGGAAAACCCAGTCACATGCATGGTCAGTAGGTTTGACCACTAGTGGAGTGGAAATCTTGTGGAGGGATGGGACACATATAGATTATCCACAATAACCCTCAACTGATTGTTGGTAATGTAGGATCTCGACCAGTGAAAACTACTGGAAGAGGATCTACAGCCCCATATAAATATATCAATTGGTGTTCTTATATCTGAGCTAGTCAAGGTGGATTACATTGTTCCCCAGTATATTAGATGTCTTATTAGTAGTGTAGAGAAGTACGTGGGACTCAAAATGGGTCACAAGTTAGAGGGACATTTCATATACATGTAGTTCAACCTATACCTAGAGGTGGTGAGTCTAAACCATCAACTATTTGAGGTATGATTCTTGTGGATTCCACACTTTCTAGTGATTTATTTGATACTGGAGCATATATTTCTTTTATATTTTCTCTATTGGTAAATGGGTTGAGTTTTTTGGTAAATTTATTCTATAGAACCGTATATATCGACATGTATTTTGGGGTATGATTGGAAGACATCATTATTTGTAAGGGGTGTGTTCTTGAGGTTGGTGAGTACCATTTTCATTGGGATATTTATGTTCTTGATATGATAAGTTTTGACCTGGTATTGGGAATGGAATGGTTGGTATTGTATCAAGATCATATTGATTATTACCACATGTGACACCTATTGGGTCACTGGTATGTATTATTTTGAGTTTATTTATCTTTGATTGTGTTCTTAGAGTTCTAGGGTGATAGGAGTTTAAACTGGGAGTTTTTTGGGAGACAGACCAGGGAATATGGTTAGTGCACTATTTTTCTAAATTTTTCATACACTATTAAAGGTGTGATGCAATTTTTGACTGTGCAGTTTTTCACGGTTTGAGCATGATCTATCAAATATTGTGACACCCCATAGAAAATAGTGTGGCCTATTTTAGTTGGATAGTGGCACCAATATGGTTGGAGAACTATTTTCTTAACTGTGCAACCAAACTATGAAAACTTTCCCACTCATTAAAAATTGGGTTTTTACCCCTTTTCCCCAATAAATTTCTTATGTTTTAGGGGATCATTTTTCTTCCCCCACAAGTAAATCCCCTCCTCTTTGGCTATAGAGATCTCCCCCTCATTTCTTGATAGTTTTATCTTGGATTCTTTGTGTATTTTCTTGATTTAAGTTTATTTTTTCATGATTTATTCTTATTTTCCCCTCCTCAATCCATGTTCTTCTATTTTGGGGAAGTGTGCAGCCCTAGGGGTAGTGTTGGTCAAATCTAGGGTATATAATGGGAATTTTGGTTAGATTTATTGTGGATTAGTTGTGTGAGTCTTGATTCTATCTCTTCTAGGTAGTGTTCATCAAATTTGATGAGCTTTGGATAAAATTTGATGTAGGTGTCTCTATATAAGCCTGTTTCTATGGAATACCATTAAATTTCTAACCGAAATTGGGTTTTTTGTTTAAATTTTAATTTATGTTATTTATTCTTAGTGTGAATTCCATTTTTTATTTGTTTCATGGATTTATTTGGAAATTTTGGTGTTTAAAGTGGGGTTTTTTGAAATGTGTGTGTCTTGTATTCCTGCCAAGTGTTTGATAAAATGGATTAAAGAGGTTTTGTGATTTAAAATTAATTTATAAAGTATTTTTAGATATGATTTTATCTTGTTGAAGGTTTTTTGATAAAATGGGATTATTGTTTGTAAAAATATTTTTTTTGGATCGATTGATATGAGAAATTGCATATGATGTGTTGGTATGGAGTTTCCCATGGGTTAACTGGGGTGTGAACAAGAGGTTTTCTTGAGGGGCCATCTGAGCCTTCAGAGGGTGGACTGTGTGATCCTCTATTTGTTTTTAAGGGACCGACTGAGCCTTTGGGTATGAATACTATGTGAGATTCCATTTTGGTTGTTGAGAGACCATGTAATCTCTTGGAGTTGGGCCTGGGGAAGATCATGTGAGATTCCACTCCTTATCTAGCTAGCATACTTATTTACTCAGTCAAGTTAGGCCTAATGGTCAGATCCTTAGGTGCACATTACTCATTCAAAATTAGTTTATATTATTTATGAGTTTAATTAGTTATATTTTGATTTCATGAGATGAATTGTGACCATTTTTTCATTTTCCATCTATATGGTCATATGATGTTGACGTTTACACTTAACTTTATTATGAATTATTGGTTATGGTGAGCATGTTGTTCCTTGTGGTATAATTTATTTATTTGATCAATGTTTGGAAATTATTTTTGGAAAACCATGTTAGTTTGAAAAGGAAAAAACCAAAGGGATTTTAGATGTGTATTTAATAATTTTATGTTTTAAAAGTGGTTTATATAGGAAAATGTTTTCAAACTAGTTTATTTGATTTCATGGGTAAAATCTATAAATAGATTCATAGTGCTATCCTATGAGGCTTCAGGTCTCACACCCTACTTGGGACCTTTTGAGAATTTATAGATTTATTTTTGTAGGAAATAGGTAAAGGAAAGGTCATTATAGTTTTTATATTCTTGATTATCATTGTTTGGTGTTTTGTGGAGGAGATATAGTCCCATGGGTATAGACTCATGTGGATTCATTTTTGGTATTTTGAACCCATTGGATGGTACTTGAGCATTATTTGGCATTGTAACTTCTTTTTTAGTTTGATTCTGTTATTGAGATACCATGTATGTGTATTTTTCCTTTTATAGAATGTATGTCTTGTGATATATATTTTAGTTTATGGTATATATTTATATTCAACCATTGAATCTGATTATTGGTATTTCCATACTATTTTTATGGATGGGTCATGCCTTTTTATTAGTGGAAAATGAATTCCCAAGTGCTAGTTGGTTATGCCTAGCGCTTTTTGCCAGCCCGTAGTGATCGAGAACACACTTTTGGATGTGTGGTGGTATGAATCAAGTGATGAGTTAGGTCAACCTAGGTTGGTCCATTACAACATGGTGTCAGGGTGGTTATTTGGGGTTCAGTGGTAGTTTGGATCTTAGACCATCGGAACTCAATACATAGGAATGAGGGATTTCTTAGACAACTCTTCTTCATATAAAACCTCAAGTTTCAATGAGTTTTTTACGATTAAGGTTACGTTTTGAACCTAGTTATGGGTTGTTTTCATTATTTTTTTCTTCTTGTTAGCTGAATTTTCTTTTGATTCTCATGTTGAGGGTTTTTTTGGTACTTTTGTTATATGTTGATGTTAAATGTTTCTTGATGAAGTTTTTTTTTCTTGTAGAAAATGCCTCTTAGAAGATCCTCATTTTAGAAAAGATAGTGTGTAAAGAAGAGTACCTCATAACTGAACCCTCTCATCTATCTAGATCTGGTGGATTCAGTGATTCATACAATACAAAACTTGGGTTAGGTGGGTCTTCATGTGAAAACACAAATGATGAACCATGCTCAAGAGTTTTCAAGGCAGAATCCACATGTGTTCTATAGCGACAAGGGACCCATTGATCTCGAAGAGTGGTTGGATAATATTGAGTTGATATTTGAGTTTTTAAAGACCCATGAGAACTCAAAAGTGGTATTTAACATATACGTGATAGACATACTGGGTATGAAGTGGTGTGAGTCAATAGTGCTTTTGAAGATGCATGAGGTATCTCAGGTGGAACAATTTCAAAATAGAATTTAATTGATAGTTATACTTGGAGACCATAAGAGCAGTGAAGGCTTGAGAGTTTCTAAATTTGATGTAGGGTAATTTTCAGTGATGGAGTATGCCACTAGATTTATTGAGTTAGTTCATTTTTATCTAGATCTCCTCAAAAATTATTACCTCAAGGACCAATGTTTTGAAATGGTCCTGATTCCAGAGATAAAATCTATGTTCATTATTCTATGTCAACCAGCCTATTTAGAGTTGGTTTATTAGGTAACATTGAAAGATGCATATTTGACTAGAAAGATAGGTATCAATGGTGTTCCTTTGGTGGGAGGTAGCTAAATTTATTCTTAAATATAGAAGTGGAAGAAGGATGAGTCTTAAAGAGGCAGTGGTAAGAGTGTCTATAAGTTTTTGGGGTCAAATTATGTGGATCCTATGAGGCATAGACCAATTGTTTTTTATTTTTTTGGGATGTTAGGAATCACTAGGTTGAATTTCCCAAAGACATCAAGGATGTTCCACTGGTGTGGGAAGTTAGTAACAACATCTTCTTTATAGGGTGGAAAACCTAAGAAATCCTCTAGAAACATGTCTAGGTACCTATCCATGACCACTATATGTTAATCCAAATAAATATTCCCAATAGACTTAAGAAACAACCTAGATAACAAGCATGAGATCAGACCCAACTCTTAAGGAATTGGTCCCACCCTCCTCGAGCACGGATCCCACTCAACCAAAAAGATGTGAGTTCTCCTGTCAAGATTAAGGAAATGGATCATATGAAAATAATAATAGACTAGTTCCTTAAATCTAATCAATCAATTCATACCTATAATAAGGTAAAAAATCCTAGGTCTAAAATAAGGAAGTCCCAAGAAACTTCCACACTAGCTACCATGAAACAACACTTTCAGAAATTAAAACCTTTCTCCCATTTCCTACCCCATAGAGTTAGAAAATCCATAACATATAGAATAAAATCATCCCATATACCCAAAAAATCAACAAGATTAAGTGAAATGAAATAATGGGATTAACCTATGTCAAATAAAACCAATTCCATAGAAGAATCAATGAACACTATACCTAGAATTGTGGATGGAATAGAATATAATTCCTCTAGAATGACCTCCACTAAATTGAGTTTCCCTATCACAGACCCACATTGATTCTTCTTCCCCTAGTGAAAATTCTCCTTACCACGAGGATAAGATCCTCAAACCTTGGAAACCTCTATATACACTCAATATCATTTTGAGAAAATGGATCTTACACTGAGAGATAGTAGATTATAAGTGATTTAAAAGGTGGGTAGAACTTTGGTGATTGGTCACGATATACCAATTGTTTTCTTCTCTTTCATAAGTGGTTGGTAGTTCCTTTGAGTATGATATAGGAGGGATATATTAGGAAAATAATTATAGTTGGTCCATTCACCTTGGGGTGAAGAAGATTTTATTTTCCTTGAGGGGATGGTATTGGTGGCCTGGGATGATATGTGTTGTGGTGGAATTTGTTTCTAGATGCTTGACCTTATAGATGATTAAAGTTGAGCATCAGAGACCAGCTGTGTTGTTGCAGCCACTTCACATTCCAGTGAAGAATTCATACGATATATATATATATATGGATTTTTTGATTGAGATACCTCATACTCCTAGTTTTAAAGATTCCATATGTTTAATTGTCGATCATCTGATGATATCAACCCATTTTATACCCATTAGGGAGTAGATGAAGGTAGAGGGCCTCAAATGCCTGCATGTTTGAGAGTTTTTTCAACTTAATAAATTTCCATTGGTGATATTGTTATACATGGATTCCCATTAACATATCACTTTTATAAGGGACTCTAGGAGGCTTTGATAACCTATTTTAAGTTGATCACAACATATCACCCACAGACTGATGGTCAGTCTAAGTAGACCATCCCAAATCTGAAGGATATATTGTGAGTGTGTGTGCTTGATTTTGATGGTTAATGGGAAATTCACCTATCATTTCTTGAGTTTTAATGTAATAATAGGTATCAGAACTTGATCATGATGGCCCCATTTGAGGTATTACATGGGTATACATTCCAATCCTTGTTGTGATAGGCTGAGGCGGGTGAGTGTTTCTTGGTTAGACTAAGCCTTGTCCATTAGACAAATGAGATAGAGAAGTTGATTCCAAAATGATTAGTGACATCTCAAATTCACTATAATTCATATTCCAAACATCATCATCATCTGTTGGAGTTTCAAGTTTGTAATAAGATGTTTCTTCGGGTATTAGTTCATTTGGGTATCTTTTATTTGGGAAATTATGGGAAGTTGGCACCATGTTATGTCAAGCCACTTCATGTTGTAGAGTTAATAAGGAATATAGAATATAATTTGGAGATACCACCATGGATGAACTTGATTTATTATGTCTTCCACATTTTCCAACTAAAGATATACCATTTGGACCCACCTCAAGTGTTGGAGTGGGATGATTTAGAGTTATAGGATGATTCCACCATTGTGGAGATGGTTCTTAATTATTTGGATGTTTAAAATAATATTCTATATGGGAAATTGATTCCATTGGTCTGTGTTCTCTGGTATTTTGGTTTTTATATCCATGAGACATCGGAGCGGTAAGGTCGGGTGAGGGAGTAATGACCTCACCTGTTTTCTTCTAGCGAAGCCTGTGGACTTTCTAGTGGGAGAAAGTGTCATGGTGAGGAGTTTGTGAAACTTTTTGGGTCTCTGGTATATATTATTTTTATTTTTATTTATTTTTTAATGTGTTCTTAGAGTTCCTTGGTTTCAAGGGTCAAATAAGGGATTTTTTACGAAGATGGACCAGGGTGCACAATCAACGCACAATTCATCTAAACCATGCAAAAACCATCTGAGGGGAATTGTATTTTTTGAGAGTTTAATTTCAAATAGTTTGGGAATAGTCTATAAAATTGTGAAACACCCTAGAGAAAACCATGGGACCTGTTTTGGCTAGATAATGTCCCCTACATAGTTGGCACATGGTTTTCATGACCATGCGGCCAAACTGTGTGACCATGTCCAACTAATTAAAAAGTGTCTTTTACCCTTTTCCTCCTATCAATTTATTACGGTTTGGGGGATCTTTTATCTTCCACCACATTTTTATACCTTCTTCTTTTGTCTTGGATCTATCCCCCTCATTCCTTGGTGGTTTTCACTCGGATTCTTGGTGTCTTTTTATGAGGTAAGTTGATTTATTCTTCCTTTATCATCCTCAATCCTTATTATTCAATTTTTGTGGAAGTGTGTTACCCTAGGGGTGGTGTTTGTCAAGTATATTGTATGTAATGGGGATTATATTTTTATTTCTTATGTATTAGGTGTGTGATTCATGGATCTACCTCTTCTAGGTGGTCTTCGTCAAAGGCAATGAGCTTTAGACCGAATCTGAGGTAGGTGTCTCTATTGAAGGGAATTTTCCATGTCATACCGTTAAATTTATAATCACCTTTGGTTTTTGTTTAAATTTCAATTTAAGTGATTTATTCTTGGTGAAAATTTCATGTTTGATGTGTTTCATGTATTGATTTGGCAATTTTGGTGTTTAAAGTGGGGTTTTCCAAATATGTGTGGCTTGTATTCCCACCAAGTGTTTGATAAAATAGATCAAAGAGGTTTTATGATTTTAAATGAATTTATAAAGTGGTTTTAGAAATGGTTTTACCTTTTTGAATGTGTTTTGATAAAATGGATTTATTTTTTCTGAAAATAGATTGTGTTATGGATTGATTGATATGAGATCTTTGTTATGATGTGTTGGTATGGAGTAACCCATGGGTTTACTGGGGTGTGACTGAGAGGTTTTTTAGAGGGACTATGTGCACCTTCATAGGGAGGACCATACGACCCTAAATTTATTTCCAAGGTACCAAGTGAGCCTTTGGGTAGGAAGATTATATGAGATTCCATGTTGTTCGTCAAGAGACTGTGTGAGTTATTGGAGTTAAGCCTGGGGAAGACTGCGTGATCTTACACTACTTAGATAGCTATAATACTTGTTTACTCACTCAAATTAGTCCTAATGGTTAGATACCTAGGTGCACATTACTCATTCTAAATTTATTTATAAAATTTATTCGTTTGATTATTTCTATTTTGATGTGATGATATGTATTATTACAATTTGTTGGTTTTCCATTTATATGGTTATATGATGTTGATGTTATTCTCACCTTTATTATGAATTATTTTTTATGTTGAAAATGTTATACCTTATGGACCTATTTATTTATTTTATCCATGTTTTGAAATTGTTTTTGGAAAACTGTGTTTGTTTGAAAAGGAAAAAACCAAAGGGAGTTTAGAGGTGTATTTTAAAATGTTATGTTTGCAAAGTTTTATAGATTTAAAAAAAATACAACTATTTTATTGGTTTTTGTGGGTAAAATAATTAAATATATTAATGGTGGAATCCTACTAGGCTTTATGCCACACACCCTACTTGGGACCTTTTGGGGATTTGAATATTTTATTTTGTAGGACATAGGTAAAGGAAAGGGCTCCATGTTATAGGGTGGGTCTTCTTGATTACCATCATTCGTTGTTTTATAGAGGAGACATTGGCTCATAGTGATGGAATTATGTGGGGGGTTATTTTGGTATTTTGAACCAATTGGGTTGTAAATTGGTAATTTCATATAATTGTACCCTATTTTTGAGTTTGGGTTTGTTATTGAGATACCTTGTATGTGTATATGTCATTTTATGGAGTGTTTGTTCAGTGATGTATATTTTGGTTTATGGTATATGTTTATATTATGTTTTTAACTCTAATTATTGGTATGGTAATCATGTTTTTATGGATGGTTCATGCCTTTTTAAAAGTGAAAAAATTGTTCCCAAGTTCTATTTGGTTATGCTTAGTGCTTGTTTCTAGCCCATGGTGATGAAGAATTAATTTTAAACCATGTGGTGGGACAACTTTGGTGATGAGTAAGGTCAACTTGGGTTGGTTCTCTACACCATAAGAGATCATCCTTCACATATCATGAAGGTAGACCCTATGTTTTATGTGGAGAATGGGATATCTAGTGAGGCCTTATAGGCTAAATTTTTCCATGACTAGGAAATATCACAACCTAATTTGTGAGTCTTATACTCGATGATGAGGGATTGGGGAATGATTTCTTCCCTCTAGTGTTTGATCAGTTTCATGATTTGTTTTATAAGGAGTTTTTAGGACTTCTCTCGAAGAGAGAGGTTGAGTTAATGATTTAACTGATGCTTGGAGATGATCTACTATTTATTCCACCTTACAGGATGGAACCAACAAATTTTCAGGATCTTAAGGCTTAATAAGAAGAGTTAGAGGACAGGAGATTTATCTAACCGAGTACATCACCTTGGGAATCTCTTATTTTATTTGATAAGAAGTATGGTGGAATGTTATGATTGTGTGTTGAATACCGAAATTTTAACTAGATGATGATTAATAAATGATATCATCTTCCATATATTTATGATCTTTTTGAATATCTAAGAGGTGTTAGTGTTTTCTCCAAGATTAATTTGAGATCAGGGTATCATCAGTTGAGGTTGAGGCCTTATGATATACCAAATACTAATTTTAGAAGAAATTATGGTTTCTATGATTTTTTTGTAATACTTTTTGGGTTAAAGAATAATCTTACTATGTTTATATCCTTGATGTACCAAATCTTTCACCCATACCTAGATCGGTTTATAGTTGTTTTTATAGATGAAATATTGGTGTACTTCAACAATCGTGATGATCATACCAAATATCTTAAAATAATCTTGAGTACACTGAGAGATAATTGTCTATATTACAATCTATAAAAGTTTAAATTCTAGATCAAAAAATTATATTTATTGGGTTACATCATCTCCAAGGAAGGTGATTCAGTGGGCCTATAAAAGGTTCAAGCTGTTATATTTTAGGAGTATCCTTGGAATGTTTTTGTTATTTGAAGTTTCTTTGGTTTATTGGGTTATTAACAAAGGTTCATCAAATAATTTTCACACTTGGTGTAATCAATCTTGGGTTTAACCAAAACGGGTATACGTTTTGAGTAGTCTAAAACATGTGATACATATTTCTAGGAGCTAAGGAAGAATTTTACCACTACACCGATCTCAATCTAACCTGATCTGGGTAAGGAGTGTACTTTGTTTTGTGAATCATTTGGAATCATACATAGGGTGGTGTAGATGAATGGCGACCAAATAATGGAATACAGATCATGGTAGTTGATTCCACATGAATGGAATTATCTTACCATGATCTTTAGTTGGCAGTAGTGGTTTATGCCTTCAAATATTGGAAGTATTATATTATAGTTGAGAATTTGGTTGTTTATTATGACCATAAGACCCTCAAATATATCTTTTCCCAAAACGAATTGAATCTATGATAGTAGATATGTGTGGAGTACATGTAGTATTTTGAATTTGAGCTAACGTAAAATTCAGGGAACGGAAATAGTTTTTTAGATACATCGAGTTGAAATACAAAAAATTAGGTGTTTCAGGAGTCTAGTTATGAGTGGAAGATGATGTCTTTGTTCACTGAGATGCATATAGGTGTTCAGGAGGATCATGAGTTGATGAAACTCTTGTCCTTTCCTATTGATCCATATCTTCTAAACCATGTTAAAAGGAGGAAATACTAAGATTCAGAATACCTAGCTTTGAGAGATATTTTTGAAGGTGGGGATCTACCTTATTATTAGACTATTGATGAGGATGAGATTATTCATGTTTGTGGTCTTGTTGTTGTGATTACTTGTATGTGGGGAGAGATTATGTGTGAGTTTCATGCATGAAAGTGGATTGTGAACCCTAATTTGACCAAAATGTGTTTTGATATTCATAGATAGTATTGGTGTCTAGGAATGAAAATGGTTATTGTGGGTTTCATGACACAATGTTACACCTATCAATAGATGAAGTACGATCATTAGTTACATACTATCCTTATAAAACTATTTCCAATTCTGGAATAGAAGTGGGATGATGATACCATGGATTTTTTTGTAGTAATTCTAAGTACACCTTGAAATAATGATGTAATTTGGGTGATTTTGGATCAGTTGACAAAGGTATATCATTTCTTAAAAATTTATGAAACTTTCATCATTGATCACTTGGGCGAGTTTTATTTTTGGGAGAGAGTAAGTTATAATGGGGTGTCATAGACTAAAGTTTCGAATCATGGTCCAAATTTTACTCTGTGCTTCTAGTAAGGGGTTTATAAGGCACTGGGTACTCAGTGTTTTTGAGTATGGATTTTCACCCAAAAATAGATGGGAAATTAGAATTTACTATCCAGGTGTTAGAGGGAATATTGAGGGCATGCATCCTAGACTTTGGTGGATCTTTGGAGAAACACTTAGCGCTAGTGAAGTAAACCTATGAAAATAGATATCATGTGACTATTTAGATGGAACCATATGAGGTTCTCTATGTTATGTCATGTAGATCTTCTTTATGTTAAATGGAAGTAGGGGAATTATAGTTTTTAGGACTGAGTCTCATACAGGAGATGTTAGAGCATGTTCAGTTGGTTCATAGGTGTATGGATATGGAAAATAGTAGAAAAAGTCCTATATTGATCAAAATCATCAAACTCTAGAGTTTATAGTGGATGACCATGTGTTCCTTCAGGTTTCATCGAGATTAGGTCACCATCGAATTCAAAAAAAAATCAAGTTAGTGCCCAGTTATAGGGGTCGTTTGATATTATAGAGAGTATTAGACTACAGGAATATCGATTGTCTATTCCATAACAGTATATCATTATGCATGATTTTTTCATGTGTCATATATTCATAAGTATATGTCTAAACCTTATCATGTGATAGATGTTTATGGTGTGGATTTTGAGTCTAATGCGTCCTTTGAGGAGCATTAGGTTTGTATTATAGATCATAGTGAAAAAGTTTTATGGTATAAGTCCATGCCATTGGTCTAAGTGTTGTATTAGCATGGAATAGTGTAAGAGGATAATTAGGAGAGGAAGGTGGACATATAGGCCTAGTGGACCAATATTTTTACTATATAGGCTTAGTGATGCTTGGGCGTGCATCTTGAGGATGATTTATTATAAGGTGGGGAGGTTGTAAGAGCCCAACCTTTATACGAGATAAGTTCCATTTAAATTTGTATTTAATTACCATTATTTTTGTTAATAAAATTCCTATAAAGAATATTTAGGGATTTGGGGGTGTTTCAAGGGTTCATGACATGAAAATAGGGTAAAAGAATATATTGTGTAGGGAACATGGTTTGTGTATGGTTAGTATTAACCATGAACATTAACTGTTCTCTCTATTGGGGGGTGGTTCATGGTAGAAAAACCATGCATGGGGTGCCTATAAACTGTGTTTCCTAAGACAAATACAAACACGTGACATCTATATGGTTTTCCAAACCATACCATATCCCCAAAAAATTGTGTGACATAGGCCCCCACTTGGACAGAGGTTTCCACACAATTGGTGCACTGTTTATCCAACCATACTACCAAACTATGTGCCTCATTTGTAATTTCCTTCTTTCTCTTCATTTTCTTGAGAGGGATATGGGATGTTATTAGGCCTTAAGCTACATACCCATGATTCCAAAGGCTGGAAATAAATGTCAAGGGATTCATTTAAAATTTGGGGAATGATTTTCCATTTTGAAGATAAACAACCCACCATAAAACCATACCAAAATAAAACACTACATGCTGCATGATAAAAATTTAAGACAATCCAAACATTCCATTTATATGAAACGAAACCAAAGACTACCACAGTAGAAGACAAATTGACATCAAATAATCAACGGAAGACAAAACTCTCAAACTCAAAGAGCACTACTGTATGACTCCAAGGCTTCACATGCTCCAAGCTCCAACTCCACCAAACAACCCAAGTATCATGAAGAAGTAATAAATATTTGTGATACTTTACCTTTTCTCATATCCTGATATATTATATCTAAAAAGCACCAAAGTTCCAAATTAGGGGTGCGTACTAAAACTTAGTATGTTTTCTCCGATGACTTCCAAACTCGCACCACTAGGATAAAAAATGTTAGAAACATTTATGTTAACAATTTATATAAAAAATTTCTAAATATTTTATATCAAAATATAAACATAACCCAAAGTAAATAGTTTCCCAACTAAAACACATAAAAAATTATTTAAATCATTTAACATTCTATTTTGCAATAATCCATTCCTTTCCACACAACCATACATCCAACCAAGCATGAAACCCATGGACCTCCTTATACTTATGTGTGGTGTTTTATCCTTTCACTAAGTTTTCATTTAGTGAACCATGTTGATGATGGTACTTCACACCTATATCCATCCCAATCTTTTGATGGGGGTACTTCACACCCGTATCCATCCCAATTCATATGAACACTTGCCACATAACTATGCCAACTCATTCCAAATCCAAGTTTGTTCAAACCATTTAATAAAACGTCATTATTTTTTTTAAACCCATATTTATTCCATGTAGAAAAAACAAAAAATATTTTAAAATCAATATTTTAAAATCATGTTATCAAAAACACTTTCAAATAACACCCCAATTTCCCAATTTCCACAAACCATCACTCAAGAGGATTTCAGAAATTATTTCACAGAAAATAAATAATCAATTTCAATGAAAGTAATCAATTTGAAACTAAGACTTCATGTTCTAAAATTGTTAGGTCAAGAGTGAAGCAATATACCTTGAGAGTTTAGAAAAAATGATAAATGGCACAAAAAATGTCACAAAACCGGGTCAAAACTCCACAAAACATCCTTAGATATCCAACCATATCATTAAGAAGGAAAATATAAACCTATTTGGAATCCAAAACCTTATAGCAACCCCCAACAGGTGTATATCTAAGAAATAGAGAGATAGAGAGAGATAATTATATCAAAGAATAATATCAAGAATGACCTAGAACGATCACTTACCACGAGGAATCAGCTTCTAATCACCAAGGGAATCCCTTGGATAGCCTTCATATTGATGGAAGAACCTTCCTTGACCTTTGGTAAGAGAGAATATTGAGTTAGGGATGCATAGGAGGAAAAATTTAGGGGTAAAAATCTTAAACGAACCTAGATCCACTTTTTAATGTTGTGGTTTCCTGATGCGCATGGTTTAGTCGCACAGTTAGGAAAATCGTACACTAACCATTAATTAGCCACTACCTTAAGGATGAACCTCAAATGATTGTATCACATGGTTACCAAAATTCACACTATCCATTATAAATCTCACTATACAAAAAATGCACAACATGGAACAGTTTTTCCTAGGCCTCTGCATGGTTTGGAAAAACCATGTACAGCCCATGCGCCTTACCTTTTTTCCCATATCTAACTGTGCACCATTTCTTGAAAGTGTCCTACGGTTTCAACAAACCGTGCACCACCTGTGCACCTGTAGAAAAACCCTGAAAACTCTTAAAAAGTTTTCCAAACTCTCCCAAACATCACCCATATACTTTATATACTTAAAAAGTATAAATAAATGGTCACATGCCTGAAACCAGGGTGCTATATTCTCCACAACATTGGTATTTCTGTCCCCAAAAAGTAGAAAAAATCACTACCTTGAAACTATTACAGTCATTAATATTTCATTCCCTTCTCCTATTCCCAAGAATCTTCCTGAATCTGACCATGTTTCCACAAAACCCACACTAGACCGATGCTTTTTCCACATAATACTTTATCTTACCTATCTACAATGTGCACTGAGATATATACCAACAAAGAAATTTGTTGTAGGTCAATGTGATCTCATCTGATCACATGGTTAGGATCATGATGATACTTTTTAAACTGATATAAGTGGAACACATTATGAACCAAACTGACTGGTGGTAGCAATGCCAATCGATATGCCACCTTTATAACCCAATCAAGAATCTCAAAAGGGAATATATATTGAGGAGATAACTTTACCTACTTTCTTGAATGACGATTTAAAGGCCTTGGAGAGATCTTAATGAACATATGATCACTCACTGCGAATGAAAATAGCCTTTGAAGAAGATTATCATATGATTTTTGATGACTCTGAGTCGTCTCTATCCTTTTTTTGATCAACTGAATCTTCTCCATTGTTTATTAGACAAGGCTTAACCCATCTAGTAAAGTCACACCTGTTTCCACCTAAAAAAGTGTAGAATGAAAAGTAATACCATACAATGCTTCAAAAGGATTCATGTGTATCAAGGCCTGATATATATTATTATATGAGAACTCCACTAATGAAACATGCTCTTCCCATGAGCTATCAAAATCCATTACACAAGCCTGAAACACATATTTTATCACTTACATTGTCCTTTCATATTTCCCATACATATAAGGATGACACTCCATACTCATAATCAACTAATTCCCAAGTTCATTCTATAAGTATTTTTTGAAATGAGACATGAACCTCATATCTTTGTCTGATACGATCGAAATCGGTATTCCATGTCTCTTTACCACTTCTCAGATATAGATTTTGGACAAATACTTCCCTATATGAGCTTCATGAATTGGGATGAAATGAGTTGAATTGGTAAGTTGATACACTATCACCCATATGGACTCGTTTTTTCAAACCATTCTTGGGAGACTTGTTACAAAATCCATAGTTGTCTACTCCGATTTCCAAATAGGGATAGGTAAAGACTGTAACATACATGTTGGTCACTAATACTCTTCCTTAACCTGCTGGTAAGTTAAGAACCATGAAACAAACTCATCCACATTCCTTTTAATGTTGACCCACAAAAATTTTGATTTCAATTACTTATACATATTTTGTATTCCAAGATGGAAAACCCATCTTGAATAATGGTATGAGTGAATTGGTTTCTTCTAAGAATCCATAGGTACAACCATCTAATTTCTATACCACAACACTGAACTCCCATCCATACTCTTTCCCTCAATGATCTCCCCACCATTGATTTTTGACCTCATTGCCTCGCATTCTGAATCAGATGTGTTTGCCTCTTTTAACATCTTCACTAAATCAGGAACAAGTGAAACTGGAAAGAAAACCAAAACTTCACCTCGGTATTCATAGTCCAAGTTCATGTCATCTAGGACTAACATCAACTTCCACTCACCTAAAACATATTCTTCTAATTGAGTATATGAATTCATTATTAATGTATCATCCACCATATTTTGTTTCCTCGGTGTATACATCAAGTCAAAGTAAAACATTTGGGGATACTCCATCCATCTTATTTGTCTTTTATTCAAATCTCTTTGTGAGAAAATATATTTCAAGTTCTTATAATCCATAAACATATTAAATTTCTCACCAAATAGGTAATGACACCAAGTCTTCAAATCATGAACTATGGAAGAAAACTACAAATTTTGTGTTGGGTAATTCTTATCATGCACTTGTAGCTACCTTGATCCATAAGAAATCTCATGATCTCCTTTCATGAGAACACACCCCAACCTCGATCCCAAAGCATCACAATACACTATATACCCTTGTCCTGATTCTGGAAATATCGAGATAGTTGTTGATGTAAGGTGAACCTTTAGCTCTTGGAAAGACTTAGGGAATTATTCTTCCCATTAGAATGGAATATTATTCTTTATAAAATCTATCATAAGTGAATATAGTTGTGAGAAGTCATGAAAAAAGAATCAGTAATAACTAGTGAGACAAAGAAAAATTCGTATCTCGAAGACATTATTCAGCAGTTGCTAAGAGATAATAACTTATATCTTCTCTAGATCCACTAAAACACCTCTTTAAAAAATTACAATCATACCTCTTGTATCCAAAAATCTCACTTTGATAATTTGGAATACAAACATTGACCTCTAAATATTTCGAACACTATTGTCAAGTGTTTCTCATGCTCAGACCTTGTTCTTGAATACACCAACATATCATCAACAAACACCACAACAAAGTAATCTATATATCGCTAAAATATCTGATTCATTAATTCCATAAAGGTTGATTCATAAGACTGAAAGGCATTACCACATATTCATAATATCCATATCTTCTATATAAATCTATCTTCATAATACCATCCTTTCAAACTACCAATTGGTGATATCCTAATCAAAAATCAATATTACAGAACCACTGAGATCCTGTAAATTGATCAAACATTTCATAAATGCATGGAAGTGGATATAGATTCTTTATCATAACTTGATTAAGCTTACGATAATCCACACACAGCGTTACGGTTCCACTTTATTTCATCACAAAAAAGACTGGTGCTTCCCACATAGATGAGCTAGGCCAAATGAAACCTTTTATTTCTGGATCTTCCAATTAAAATTTCAGTTCTCATAATTCTATTGATTTCATTCAATAAGATGGAAGTGATATAGGACTAGTTCCCAAGAGGATATCAATCATAAACACCACTTCCCTTAATGGTGGTAATCTAGATAAATTTTTGAGAAAAATATCTGGAAAGTGATCCACCACCACTTTAAAACTGTTACTCTCTATCTCTTTTATCAATTCCAAGGTTAACACCACAAACTAGTAAGATATCATTCCCACTGTAGGTTCCAACAAGCTCGTTGCACCTACCTTTACACTACGGTCTCTTCAAAAGAGATTTTCAATGCCATATTCTGTCTCAAAACTCACTATTCTTCTATAATAGTAAATGTGAGCCTTAAACATTGTCATCTAATCCATACCCAAGATTACATCATAGACATTCATCTGCATCATAGATAAATTCCATTTCATCTTATCTCTATCAATAGTTATTGAACATGCTCTACACATAAAGTATCTATATTCTCTTTTCCTAAGAGGATTTTTCAATTTTATTATTGAGGGAACCATCTCAAGTTTTAAACTCATCTAATCAATAGTACGATAACCAATAAAGTAATGTGATGAACCAATATCAAACCACACTTGTATAAAGTTATAATTCAAAAGAATCATACATCTCACCGTATATGTCATGGCCTAATCATCCACAATCACCTGATCAGATCCATATATCTTTGTCGTTGGACTTTGTTCTTTGTTTCCCTGTTGAGATTTCCCTTGCTGAGAAGTCATGGTATTCCTAGAATCACCATAGCTAATATGTTCTTTTGACGATATTGATTCTTCTTCCCACACTCAGTTGAAGCATATGATGCATGTGATACCTGATAAGTGTCCTAAGCACTTGACCTTGGAGCACTGTGACAATAGTACTAAAGATTCCCCATATGGTTATAGTTGTGTAATTATCTAGGTTGTGTCATAAACTCCCACTTTATGTGGTCAATAAAACCACATTGGAAACATATTTCTTTGGTATTGGGTCATGGAGGAAGTTTCATTGATCCATCCATCTAATTCTGATTCATGCTCCCACTTGGAAATAGTTGCCCCACTTCTACTTTCCTTCAGAAGAAGAGTTCCCAGCAGTTCCCATGGGTATCAGCATAATTCCTCCTCCCATAGCTCCTAAGATGTATTTTTCAACTACTATCACTCTATTGAACATATCTATATAATAAGTAATATAGATCATGACAATATTCAAGTGAATCTCTTGTCATAAGCTCGTTTCAAAGATGTGTTCTTTCAAGGTCGCACTAGCAGCAACCTCTAGTGGAAAGCACACTAAATTCATTAATTTAGTCACACACTCTATGAAAGAGAAATTTTCCTTCCACAAGCTAAAAAAAATTCAATTTTCTATGAATCCTGAACGTGTAAGGATAGAATTGTTTGTTGAAAAAATCCTTAAAATCCTCCCAACTAAGGCCTTGATCCGCTTTAACCTATACAGATCGGTCCCAACATTGAAGTGAAAGATCCTCTAGCATGTACATTCCCAGCATGACTTTCAACTCTGCTAGTGTACCAATGAAATCAAAGATATGATTCATCATTTTTAGCCATAACCCTACATTTTCTGGTTTAGAATCACCCAGGAAGATGGGTGGATTATTCTTTTGGAACTGGATGGAATGATACACTTATCTTGGATTGTCCCTCTAGTTCAATGTGTCCATAGACTAAAATTATTGGACAAAACTCTGAAATAGTTTTTTGGTTCACCTATGGCTCAGGTGCAACCACATTTTCTATAGCCTCTTCTAGTTGGTTTCTGTAATGATTATCGGGTGCCGTTTTCTAAACAAAAAATAATTCCATAAGTCTCACTCTCTATTATTTGAAGGCTTAACAATTTCAAATTATACCATATCAATTATCACAACATTTATTTTTAAAATAAACCATTTTTACATTCAACTATTTTTTGAAAAACCTCTACTTTCTTTTGAAAATAAAACTATTTTTAAAATACCACAATCATGATTTTTTTTCAAAATATTTCATTTGAAAACAATTTTAACATTTTTCAAAAATCTACCATTTTTTTGCACCAAAACAAAAATCATTACTCAAAATAAAATATGTAATCCCAGTGGGAAGTCATTCCTACAATACATCTCATGCTCATCGCATTGGCTAAACACATGACAATGAGATTTCAAAATCCTATAAGTGTTTCCAAAATACTTATGTACCTAAACACATGGTAACTTGAAGTTCATCATAAAAAGGTTAGATATATATTTTTATTCTCTACATTTCAATTCCCAACTTTTGGACTAAACAAAACAGATACCAACATCACTCTTTATCCTTATTATCTTGAGAGGGTAGTGAGACATTACTAGACCTTAAGAGACATCCCCAATATGCCAAAGGCTTGAAATAAATTTCACGGGATTCATTTCAAATTTGGTGGATGACTTTCCTTTTTGATGATAAACAACCCACCATCAAACCATAAAAAAAATAAAAATACATGATGCATGATAAAAATGAAAGTTAATCCAAACATTCCTTTTATATCAAACCCAACCAAAGAGTACCGTAACTAAAGAAAAACTAACATCAAGTAAACAATGGAATACAAAACTCAAAGACCACCATATGACCCAAAATATCCACATGATCCAAGATATAACTCCACCAAACAGCCTAAGTATCAAAAATTAGTACTAAAGATGTGTCATAATTTACCTTTACATGTATCCTGATATATGATATCTGCAAAAGCACCAAAGTTCCAAAGAAGGGGTGAGTAATAAAACTCAGTTGGTTTCCCCAATGACTTCCCAACTCACACCACTGGGATAGAACATGTTAGAAACATTTATATAATCAATTTATATAAAACAATTTCTAAACAGTTGATATCAAAATATAAACACAACCCAAGGTAAACAATTTCCCAAGGAAAACATATAAATAATTATTTAAATCATTTAACATTATTTTCTAGCATAACCCATTCCTTTCCACACAAACATACATCCAACTATACATGAAACTCATGGACCTACCAATACTTGTGAGTGGTGAGTTATCCTTCCACAATGCCATCACTTAGTGAACCACGTTGATGGGTGTACTTAATTACCATATTTGTCCCAACCTTTTGATGGGGGTACTTCATGCCCTTATCTATCACAATGCATATGAACACCCGCCACAAAACCATACCAACTCATGAAAAATCCAAGTGTGTTCAAACCACTCAATAAAACATCATTATTTACATTGAAACCCATTTTCCCTCTATGTATAAAAACCAAAAAATATTTTAAAATCAACATCTTAAAATCATGTTATCAAAAACACTTTCCAATAACACCCTAATTTCCTAATTTCTACAAACCATCACTCAAGAGGGTTTCAACAATTATTTCATAGAAAATAAAAAATCAATTTCAATCAAAGAAATCAATTTGAAACTAAGAATTCAAGTTCTAAAATATAGGAGTTGAGAGTGAAGTCGCCAACCTCAAGAGTTTTAGTGAAAACGATAAACACAAAAAACGTCACAAAACCAGGTTGAAACTACATAAACCCACCTTAGATCTCCTCCATTATCATTAAAAAGTCCAAATCTAAACATATTTTCCATCCAGAACCTTGTATATTCCCATAATAATCTTAGATCTTAAAAACTGAGAGAGAGTGAAGTATATCTGAGATAAATATCAAGAATGACCAAGAACAATCACTTACTGCGAGGAATCGGCTTCTAATCACCAAGGGAAGACTTTAGATCACCTCTGGATTGATGGAAGAACCTTCCTTGACCTTTTTTAAGGAATAATATTAAGTTAAATCCATATAGGAGTGAAAAATATGGGTCAAAACCTAGACCCAATCTTGATTAACTTTTTAAGGAAGTGGTTTCTTGACACACATGGTTTATTCACGTGGTTAGGAAAACCCTATGCTAATTGTGTGTTAGCCAGTTCCTTAAGGATGAACATCACACAGTTGTCTCTCATGGTTACCAAAAAATTCTCCAACCATACCAAATATCATTGTCCAATAAATGCATAACACGACATAGTTTCTCCTAGGCCTCCACATGGTTGGAAAAAACTGTGCACAACTCGTGTTCCTTCCCCTTTTTCCCCGGTCTAACTGTGCATGGTTTCCTTCAATTGTTTCACGGTTTCAAAAAACCGTGAACCACTAGTGCACCTGTATAAAATTACCAAAAACTCTCAAAATGTTATTCAAAATCTCCCAAACATCACCAATATACTTTATATACTTAAAAATAATAAATAAAGGTTTACATACCAGAAATTAGGGGTGCTACATCATTAAAAGGGGTCCTATTTTTTCCCCTTAGGATATAATAATTTTTAACTAATTTTATTCCCCTTTAAACCTCTATAATATAGATTGAAAAAATAGGAGATCTCCCCACTTTTAGGGATCGTCTCTTCAATTTTTATTCATTTTAAGTGTTGTTTAGTAAAACTTAATGTCGTAGGTGAGCCTAAAAGTCCTCTTCCTTATATTTTTTTGGAAAAACCATGGTGTTTTGTTTATTCTCCTTCCAAAGAATCTAAACCCTTATTTTTCATTAAAATTATTAAATTGGGTGTTGAGGATTTTTGGGATTGAATCAAGGGTCATTTTTAAGTTAGTGGTTATCTACAAACTTGATATAGGGGATCTACAAGTTCTATCCCATAGTCTTAATGTTTATTCATGTGTATGTGAGTGTTATTTTGTTCCATTATTCTACACAGTTTATTTACTTGGTAGGAAATGATAAATTGGGTGTTTAAATGATGTGTTAGATCCCTCATAGTCCCCAAGGGATGCATTAAGGATGATTGGACTAGACCTAAGGCCACTCATGTGGTATTCCACTCCCTTAAACATGGAAATTGATTTATTAATTAATTAATTGAAGGTTTTATGATATTCAACAAATTTTAATTGTGTTTAATGTGTTAAATTGGAATAAAGTCTTGTTTGTATTAACTTTTATGGTTTAATGGGTTTCGAGATAACAAAGGAGAAAATTGATAAATGGAAAGGTGGAATTTCTATGTTATAAAATGGGTTGAAAATATGTTCAATGGTCGTGGTTAGGAATGAATGGTAAAATGGGATAGTTATATAATTGAGTTAAATATAATGAAGGTGATGAACCATGAGAATAATTTTGAGGTGAATAAGGTTCACCCTTGAAATTATAATGTGTTGAAAAGTCTAAGTGTGTTGGACCTTGTGAAATGTGAAATGGTAGAATGGTTAGGGATGAGGGGCACTATGGATCCCATGCATGGGTGAGAATTATTTTACATGGAATTACCTATGTTTGATGTAGGATGTATATACATGATGTTTGAAATCCTAGACTTGATATAATGGATATAGTGTTCCTTATGTTTGGATAGGGTGCTGGCATGGTGATCCGGGTACTAAAGCATATTTGTGTGTTATGAGTAAATAGATTGGTCCACTTTGATATATGGATTTAAGTTTATTAATTAATGCCCCATATCATGAAAGAGAAATGTAAAACACATTCTATTATTGGAATAGACTCCCGACATGACCGAGGTAGATTAATGGGTTTCTATGGAATATAAAACCAGAGGTGACATATGGTTAATTGTTAAATGTTTAATGGTGGATCCTATTTAGTTTTTATGCCATGTTCTTTATTTACACATTCTATTATACAAGATAATACTTTTATTAGGGGATCCAAGTCAAATATGTTGGATTAGTCCAATAATTATTTATTTTAATGTTCACAAATATTGTTTCTTGTATTACTAACTATCTATATGTTAAATGATAGAATCAGAATTCTATAATTAACATGAAATTTCTATAAGTAAAAATTACTATCATTGTTTAAATATTTCTACTGAAAAAAGATATTTACTAACATTATTTTTCTTCTTCTATCATCATAAGAGTTTTGATTCCACCAAAACAAATGTGTTGTTGTTAGAATAATTCTTTTATAGCTAGTCCAACAATTCTACCACTCAAAATAACTTACTACCATCAATTTAAGTATTCTACCGCTAATGAAATTATAATACCATTTGAAGGATCTTTCTATCATCAAGAAAACTCTTTCTACAATTAGTTTAAGTCTACTACTATTAGAAAAAGTTTCATGCCTCCAGTATAACTTTACTACCACCAGTACACTAATTTTACCTCTATTTCTAAATTTTCTATTTCTAAAAATAGTGTATTAATGTTTGTTGAAGTATTGAACCTTCAAGATTATTCTGATATAATAAATTGAAGCATGATACCTTTATTATAGATCTATTATCCACCAATATAGACACACTACCTCTAGATGAATCTACTACCGATGATTAAAATTTATAATTTCTTAGTTGTGTGGAATTAAATTAAAAATATTTAATCCAATGATTAGTTTATATAATTCAATGCAAGTCATGTATTTAGAAAGTAAAATGATTTAAAAATGATTATTCTTAAAAATAATACTTAGATTCATTAAATACAAAGTTAGAATTTCTACAGTCACTTCTCTATATGAGGATTATTCATATTTTATAATTATTCAACAACAGATAATTGGAGTTTATAAAAACTATAAATATGAGGATCCCCTTTTGCATAAGTTCTAGTTTGATAACTGACTAAATAGTGTAATAAGTGAAGATGAAATATTAAGTGTGCCTTTAAGAAAGAGGATTTCCTATGAAACATGTGACACTCTATTTTTTCCTGAAAAAAATAGAAAACTGGTGACCAACATTCCACATGACTTTAAGGAAATATTTACAGACAATTAAGAATAAAAATAAGAATATCATTACTGATCATCTCAAGATGATCAAATAAAGAGAACTACATAATCACTTTTATAACCTTTCACTTTATTTCTATGTTTTATTTATTTTTGAGTTGCACTTTCTATACTTATATATTTTATGATAACAATCTCCTTCACTAAACTGGATATTACTCAGATACTCTATTTACTCCTTCTATATGTTTTTTATCCCATGAATAATTGTGGAAGAGGTTGTGTGTAGACCAGAATACTTGTGTACAGTTTTATATAAACCCGAATCTAGGTTTTGGATCAATTTTATTTTTTAATAAATTCTTTTGGTAGCAGGTGACTATCAAGTATAGAGAATTAGGTCCCAAATTAAGACTGAACCACTTGAATTTATTTTTACTGTTTATTATTTAGTATATTTATTATAGAATTTTATAAATTAACTTAATTTAAAACCTATTTTTCAAAAAAATACTTCGATATTTATCTATAATCAATGTTTTATATACTATATTTGATATTAATGGATTGGTTTTAAAATTTAACGTGGTTCTAAAAATTTATTTAAATAGGTTGTGATTAATCATTTGATAATTTTTTTGAAAATATAAAATTATATATTTCTATAATTTTTTTAACTGGTTTATTTTCTAAATTGAGGGAATTTATATTAAATAGTTTTTCAAAAGAAATTTTATTGGATACTAAATTAACCATCCTCTTGAGTAATCTACTCTGACTAACATTTGGAATCAAACGCTAATTATTTCTTTCTTATCTAGCTTTAACTATGATCAAGTTTTTACCCAAAATATCTAAATTTATTTTTATTATAAATTTCTACCTTTATGGATAATAATATAATTGGGAATAATATTACTAATATACCTCCTTATTTTAATGGTACTAATTATTCTCAATAGAAGATTAAAATGAAAATACCGCTTGAGATCATGAGTTTTGACATATGGATAGTAATAAAAGATAAATATGAAAAAACTAAAGCTGTAGAGCTTATATGAGTGATTCCACTAAGTTTTCATATGATTTTATTTATAAATATATGAGTTTACTATAATGTTATTTTAGATAAGGTGGGTTTAATAGAATATTTTCATGTGTTATTGCTTGTAAAATATGATATACAATTTCTATGTATTATGAAGTAACATAAAATGTTAAATAAATGTGTCAAAATACTTTTACTATTAAATATGATACATTTAAAACAAATCCTGATAAATTAATTTCTAAAATGTATCTCAGGTTTAATTAAATCATAAATACTATGCATGCACTTGGAAGTAAAATAAAAGATAAAGATAAAGTGATGAGAATCATATGATTCTTACCAAATCAATAGAGAGGAAATTTTTCCCCATATGAGAGTCATTAGAGATTATAATAATAGTGAAGTATCTAATCAAAAAAAAATAATGATATACGAAGAATATTTTAAATTAACTAAAGAGTATAATGAACCAAAAATAAAAAATAGTCACTTTCAAAACTTTAGAGTTATGGATGAAAGAGAAAATCAAAGAGAATAGCTAAATTGGGGATGTGTCACCTTTTGAAAATGATGAGGAAATGGATCATCTTTCTATGAGATTTAAGAAATTATATAAGAAGAATAAATTCTTTAATAAATAAAGTTATAGTGGAAGGTATGACAAAATAAGAATTTCAAAGAAGAAAAATCAACTATGAGAAGTAACTTTCTATGATTGCAAGAGAAAAGGGAATATAGAAGCTGAATTTCCAAAATTAAAATACAAGAAAATATATGAAAATAGAGGAAAAATATCTAAGAAAGATATAAAGGTGACCTAGAGTGCCTCTAAGGATAATTTCAGTGAATTTAATTCAAGTAGGGAAGACAATTATGAAAGGGATAATATGTGTTATATGGTAAACATAATTGAGGTAACTACTTATACTTTTCTTAGTAATACTCCCCATGAATTATAAATTATTATTTCATAGTTGGAGGAATATTTTTTTTATTAGAGACATAATGAATGAATTGAAAGATAAATATAAAAATCTTAAAAGGTCACATATTTTATGTGTTAGTGATAAAAGTGCCTTGTATATAGAAAAAGAAAATAGTACTTCTTTGTTGAAGGAAAATAGTGAACTTAAAATTTAAAATGAGAAATTTAAAATAGATATTAAATGCTTTACAAATGGAAGATATACCTTGACCAAAATGATTATTAGGTAGACCACACTAAAGTACACAGCTAGGATTGGGTATTGGCATAGTCAAAGGATAATTTATAAAAATAAGTTTATTCATAGATAAATATCTTCTAGTTATAAAAGAAAAATTGTATTATTATAGAACTAATATAGTTTTTATTTTTAAAAAACGTAATTCTCTATATGGTACAACTATTAAACAGCTTTGGGTTCCAAAAATATCTTGTTTCTAACTTCTATGGACCTAAAAACTTATGGGTAAAAAATCATTATTTGTTTAAACTTGTTATAGGAAACATGCTTGAAGAGTAATAGTAAGAATTTATGGTATGTGAATAGTGTATGTTATATAAATATGATTGGAGACTACTTGATATTTAATAACCTTACAAAGTTTGATGGTGGATATGTCACATTTTTTTAAAATACCAAAGTAAAAATATTTATAATTAGTCAAATAATTAATTCTAATTCTATTTTAATTTTTAAAGTTTTATTTATTGATGGTTTAAATTATAATTTTCTTAGAATCCTAAAAATATGTGAAGATTTTTATCATGTCAAGTTTAAAAATAATTCTTGAAAAAACTTTTATTCTAAGAAGTATTTAGTTTTTAATTCTTTAAGAAATGATAATGTTTATAGAATTTATTTAGATTTATTATTTTCTCAAAAACATTCTTATTTAAGTGACGTTCATAAATAATCTTGGTAATGTAATAGGAGACTAGGACACTACAATATTCACTCTCTTATAAAGATAAATAGGAAAGGTTTAATTAAGTATCTACCTACACTGGATTTCCCAAAAGAAAAAGTGTGTAACCCCTATAAAAAAACAAAAAAAACATATTATATATTTCAAACTAAATAAATAAGTTTCAACATATCAACCACTAGAGTTGGTTCACATGGATTTATTCATATCTTCTAGAGTTTCTAGACTATGTGGGAAGAATTATTACTATGTTCTTGTATATTACATTTCTATATTTAAATGGGTATTCTTTTTATCTCAAAAAAGTGAATCTTATTCCCTTTTTACAAAATATAAAAAATCTGTGGAAAACCTTAGTGGGATTACTATTAAAACCTTAAGGACTGATCATGGACTTGAGTTTGAAAATCAATTCTCTAAGACTTTATATTCGTGACATGGATATAATTACACATTCTTTTCACCTAGGACTCCCTAAAAAATTGATTAGTTAAAATAAGGAATGAGACTCTTTAAGAGATTTCCCAGACCATGCTCAATGAATATGACTTACCTATCAATTGTTTGGAAGAATTTGTTTATACAAAAAGTTATATCATCAATAGGGTTTTTATCAAACCACTTTTAAATAAGACCCCATAAGAGTTATGGAATGGAATAAAACCAAAGTATAATTACTTTAGAGTTTTTTATTGAATGTTTTTTATTCTCAACATAAAATAGAGATTAGATAAATTGGCATCTAAAAGTAATGAAAGAATTTTCCTTGGTTATTCAACTTCTATTAAATCATATAGGGTGTTTAATAAAATAACCAAAGTTTTGGAAGAATTTTCACATGTCAAATTTAATGAAATATATCCACATGAGACTAAAACTCATTTGGAAAACCATGAGGATTATTTTTATAACTTGGATATTAATACCTTAACCAAGCCTTGTGAACACCCTAAAAACAAGTTATAAAAAAATCACCAAGCATTAAAGAATTTTTTAAACCATACCCTAAAGAATAAAATAAATTACCAAGTACTTTTATCACTATATCTATTATAAACCATGGAGACCGTCCTTCATATGATATTATTGGAGATCTAGATTGAGGTACTTAGACTAAATTTTTTTTTGGGTCAAAAGACCAAAGCAATTTTATTAGCAAAAGAAAAGAAAGATTACAAGAGTCTAAAAGACGGGATCAAATTACAATATTTGACTTGCAACAGAATCAGGTTTTCTGGGAGCTCCTCCATCCAGGTTATTTCCTGATTAATGCCTTTGTTAGCAAGATCATCCGCAACCATATTAGCTTCACAGTAAGTATGAGTTGCAATGTAATTGACGTCATGGAGAGATTGAAGGTAGTTCATCCAGCGCGTAGTAATCGGCCAAGCAAGATGAAAATATCCCTTCCAAATGGCTTGAACAACAGTAGTAGAGTCGCTCTCAATCCATAAGTTGTTCCACCCGTGTTGAAGAGCAAAATTAGTGGCATGAATAACACTTAGCATTTCAGCTTCCAGAGAGGATGCAATACCACAGCCTCCAAAAAAGCATCCCACTATGTGACCATGATGATTTCTGAAGACAGATCCACATCCCGCGGGACCTGGATTTCCCTTAGAGGTGCCATCCACATTGATTTTAATCCAACCTGGAAATGGAGGTCTCCAGAAAATCTCAAAGGTGCGCAACGGTTTCAAGAAAATGGCCTCAACTTGAAGACGGCGAAGGATCATAAAGTCCGCCTCCGAATTGTTGCAGGAACCATTCTGGATCAAAGTGGCTTCTCAAATAGCGATGAGAATTCTCATTTTACCTGCATTAGTGTTGTGTGAGCAATTATTATGTAGAATAGAGTTTCTATCATACCAAATCACATGAATCAGCTCAGAAACCCCAGCTAGGAACAAATTTCTAATTTGGTGAGAGGCGTCCATAGCAACGCAACGTTTAATCTGCTCATCAATAGAGTTATAAACCGGCCATATGCAATCAAAAGTGTCAAAAATATATTTCCAAAGAGAAGTGGCAGTAGCACAAGATAGAAATAGGTGGTCAGTATCTTCTCTATTCTGATTAAAAAACGACATTTTGAACAAAGTTGAATACCAAAACTTTGAAGACAAGCATCAGTGGGGACCCTATTGTAGGCAAGATGCCAAATGAGAGTGAGTCTGGAAGGTTTAATCCAGGGCTTGTCAAAAAAATTTATCCAGTTCAAATCATTATCAGCGTTGTGTAAGGAGTTATTATAAAACTTTTTGGAGTTAAGAATCCCATTATGAGAAGGTTCCCAAATCAAGAAGTCACACGAGGCAGAAAAGTGGTAAGAATCAATAATTTGAACAATGTTTTCAGGAAGATTATCAATGTGAGAATTAAGAACATTACAAATGGATGAGTTGATGTCATCAGGGATATCATCAAGGGGGATCAAAGAGATAAGAGGAGCGCCAGTCCAGTTTTCCAACCAAAATCTCATGGAAGAGTTTCTCGAGACCATTCATCTAGTGTTGTGCATAATAATGTCAAACGTGTCTCTAACAGAGGGCCAAATGGAGGAGGTCATGAAACTCCTATTAGATCTTTTTAATCTATCAATGAACCTGTTTTTTATGAAAGCAATGGGGTGGGTGTCATTGTGTATCAGGTTCCAAGTTAATCTGGCTTGAAGAGCTTCATTGAAGTATTTAATGTTTTTGATGCCAAGACCACCAATGTTTAGAGGTTTGGAGCATTTAGCCCAAGGGATAGTCACAAGTTTCCTGTCCAAGGTGCTTCCAGTCCAGAAAAAGTTTTTTATGTGAACATTTATTTTTTTTATGAGACTAATTGGCCATTTATAGAACATCATCGAATAGAAAAGTTTGGAAACAATAACAGACTTGACAAGGCAGACTCTCCCCGCCATGGAGATAGATTTTCCTTTCCAGGAGGAAAGCTGATTAAGAACCTGGTCAACAATGTTAGAAAAGTATAAAGCTTTAGGTCTACCCCAGAAAATGGGAACTCCAAGGTATTTGAAGGGGAAAGAACCCTCTTTGATGTTAAGCTCATTGATGATATTATTTTTCCTAGAAGGAGGGATGTTTTTCCCAAAGTAAATGAAAGATTTATTCCATCCAATGACTTGACCCGAGACCTCATCGTAATGCTTGAGAGCAGCTTTAAGAGTTCTAATGTTTTTTATGTCACCCTTTAAAAATAGAATGATGTCATCAGCATAAATGAGGTGGGTGGGGGCATTCACGTTTCTGTAAGCATGAATTGGTTTGAGCTTGTTTTGCTCAACCAGCTGGGTGAGAATACGGCTAAAATATTCTTCTGTAATGGAAAAAAGAATTGCAGAAAGGGGGTCACCTTGTCTTACTCCTTTAGAGCATTTGAAAAATCCTCTAGGAGATCCATTAACCAGGATGGAAACATGAGCTGAATGGAAGAGGGTTTTAATTCTAGAAATGAAGTTTTCATTGAATCCAAAACCATGAAGAACTTTGAAAATGAAGTTCCAATCCATTGTGTCAAAAGCTTTCTGAATGTCAAGTTGAATGGCAATGTTTCTGCCTCTATTCTTATTATTTAACATGTTAGTGCATTCCGAAGCAAGAAAGATACAGTCTTGGATAGATCTCCCCTTGATAAAGCCAAATTGATTACAGGAGATAATTTTATCAGTGATAGTGTTAAGTTTGTTAGCAATTAGCTTGGTGATAATTTTATAAAGTTTTTTGATCAGAGCAATAGGGAGAAAGAGGTGAATTTCAGAGGCATTATCTACTTTGGGAATCAAAGCAAGGAATTGGGCATTTAAACCATGAGGTAAAAAACCGTTAGCAAAGAAGGCTTTGACAATCTTACAAACATCAGCATGAATGATACAATTAGGGTACTTCTTGATTATGAAAAAAAATTGAATTTCAAACTATATCAAATGGATTCCAGGAGTGATTTTATTAATGGTTATATTATTTAGGAATTCATTATTGAAAACCCCCCTATATTTCAAAATACTCATTTTATAAATAATGTTTTCAAATTAACAAATTAACTTTATGGTTTAAAACCAACTCTTATATCTTGGTATGATAGGTTCAACTCTTTTTTGATTTATGAATATTTTTCAAAGGGGATAACTGGACTAACCTTATTTATAAAAAGTATTTCCAAATACGTTTTCGTAGTTCAAATATATATTAATGAAATTATTTTTGGATCATAAAAAAACTCCTAGTGTATAAATTTTTTAAAAATGATACAAAAATTAATTTGAAATGAGTTTAATTGGTGAGTTAAAATTCTTCCTTGGTTTTCAGATTTTTAAAAATAAGGAAGGAATCATTTTAAATCAAAGAAAATACACAAAGAATCTTGAGAAACATTTTTTCTTAGATATCTCAAAAGTAAGTTATACTCCAATGAGTTCCACATGTAAATTTAATGTTGATGAAATGATGAAGCTAGTTGATCAAACCATTTTTAGAGTTATGATAGGGAGTTTACTTTACTTATTAGTTAGCTTACATGATATCATGTTTAGTGTGTGTATGTGTGCTAGTTTTAAAGAAAATATCAAGGAATATCATTCGAGTGATTTCAAAAGGATTTTTAAAAACCTCAAAAATAAAAATAATTTTGGATTGTTTTACTCTACAAGACAAACCCTTGAATTTTTTATTTATTTAGATGAATATTTTAGTGCTTGTATGTTAGATAGATTAAGCACCACTAGAAAATGTGACTTTTCTAGAAAGTATCTAGTATCACGGTGTATTAGAAAAGAATAATTTTTTGAATTATCCACTGATGGATATGATTACATAGTAGTAGGAAGGTTTTGTGTACAAATTCTATAGATGAAACATACATTATTGAACTATATATATCAGTTTAGACATGTATTTATAAATTGTGACAATTCAAGTGCTATTAACATTTCTAAGAATATTTTTTGTCACACTAGAACAAAGCACATTGAAAAAAGGCTTCACTTTTTTAGGGAATATTTTCAAAAAGGATGATATAACTCTTGATTTTATTGGCACTGAACATCATTTTAATAACATTTTTACAAATTTATTAAATTTTAATAAATAAGCTATATCAAATAATAGTTTGGAATGATTAATTCATCCTAGTATTTTATTTCCATAATATGGTAGTGTTAATCATGATCCATGTGTTATTATTAGTTTTTAATAGGTGAGCACTACCATTAGTATGGGATACTACTTGGTTGATATCATCTGGTGTTATCATTGGCTTGATAGCATTGGCATATTAGCATTGTATTAAAACTATTGTCTTACTACCATTGGCCTAATACTATTGGGTACTATAATTCTAATTTATACTATCAATTAATACCTTCAGATGATGTTGTTATATACTACTAATGATTTATACTTTTGGATGCTACCACTACTGTAGACACACTTCTATGATTCTTACTACCATTTCTAATTTTTATTATTTAACACTTAAATTTATTACTTCATTAAAACTAAAATATTTTATATTTAAATTATTTTGATGGGAAAAATGTTAAAAATACTTATTAATAGTATGAATTGAATCATCTCTCTTGCATGACCATTCAAACCTATTCTTATTTTCTCTCTAAAATCCTAATATTTGACCTTTAATATTCAATTATCACACCCATGCTACAATAGTGAGGATAAACCATGATTCTGGTTCTTTGGATAAGTGGTGGCCTCAAAATAAATTGAAAGGTGATTCTAGTCAACCTATTAAACCCTTGTAGGGTCCTGAAAAATCCTCAAAGGAGAATGATGATCCCCTTTTAAATCAAGGTAGATTCTAACCAAGGATGGGGAAAATCTGGAGAATACTCAAGGATGGTGAAGGACGAACCGGTCCGCGGACCGATCTAATGTTAATGATGCACGAACGGTTTCGCGAAGCGTCTATCCTCCGCGGACCATCGTCATTCACAAAATGGAGGCGGAGATCCTCTTTGGGCGCGAGGCGGGATAGGCGCCAACCCGGTTCACCAATCCGAACCTCCCCAGCCGCGAGCCGCGTCAGCCGGCCCGAACCGCCTCCGCTGTCATTCGCGAAATTGAGGCGGAACTCTCCACGACCGTCAAGTACTCCCCTCGTTCGGTTCGCGGGGGGGAGAAGCGCTCAGTGCCCACCGCAAGTCGCGGATTGACCAAGTCAGCCGTAAGCCGGGTTTTTGGTCATGGGCCTCTGCAAAAAGTGTCACGTGACCACAGATACATCTCTTCCCCCACTCTATAAAAGGAGACCGAGGGGGAAGAGGAAGAGGATTCGGATTTGGAGGATTCATAAGGGGATTCGGAGGAGATCAATCAGATTCAGGTGGAATGCTTTCGAAGTAAGGCTTAAGATTTAGGAAGTTCCAGTTCACGAACCATAGCAGGTATAAACCTGGGGACGAACTAATAAGGAACCGAAAACACATAATAATTTGGTGAATTCTGAACTTAAAATAAAAAGGATGAGAAGACCGTGAACCATAGCCCCTTCGCGGGTGCACCCCCCGTGGACCAGGTTGTTTATGCCTCTTTTCCGATTCGTTGCACCGCGTAGCACCCTCCTACGTGGGCAAAGCCTCGACCGACGAACCCACGACCGGCGCCAACCTTGGCCGCCGCTGCTCGCGTGGAACCCTTCACGTACCAACCTTGTACACAGGCTGAACCCAAAACCACGAACCCTACTAGTTCGCGGGATTCCAATCAGTCCGCAGACCCTCCTGGTTCGTGGACGGCCTCCCAGTCCAAGGACCACCCTGGTTCACGGACGACTTCTCCATCTATGTGGCACTTCCCTACGTGAAGGACGCCACCACCCATACCCATGTGTGGCTCGCCAAATCCTTCGGAGTTCCCTTTCCACAAGTAGGATAAAATCCTTCTGATCCAGCCTGATCCCCCGTGAATCCCTCATTGGCCTATTCATCAGCCCCGAGCCAAGGCCTCCACCAGAGCCACAGGATCCGCGTGGTGTAATCCTCAAGTGCATCAGCGCACCATTTTGAGTTCACATACCCATGGTAAGTAGAGGATAAGTGGTTTCCCCGACCATTGAGTATATTCCTGAAGCATTCCTGGGTTCACATTCCCACGGTAATGTGTATTTTGAGCTCAGGAGTCCCCTTTCTGCCCCTTCACTTGTTAAGGGCTCCTCGGGGGTAGTAAAATACCCATCAAAAGGAAGCCCCCATGCACTGCAAGAGAGGATATGGGCACAATAGCACCCCCTTTCCCTCTCCTTCTATGCTTTGTCGTTCTTGGGTATCTACCTAGGAGTAAGCCCCGACCTTATGGGCCGCTCCATGCGTAATCCCCACTCCACTTCCCACGGATGCACCTTTCGCGACGTGATCATCTGGTCCCTACTGCCTCTTGTTTCTCACACCGATCATGACTCACGTGGGCTTAGAGTAATCATCAACCATGACATCATCTTTTGGGCCTCCTCAGAGTGTAAGCCCCAATCCATCACTCTGGGCTGCCTCAGAGCGTAAGTCCCAAGCCCATGCGAACTACGAGGACTTTGACTCCCTACCATAGGGATACATAGGAATCCTACATGAGGTTCAAGCCCAACCACCAGCGGACCCCCTGGGTTCACCTTCACCTCGGTTCTCCAACGCTCCCATTTGAACTACGTGGACTTTGATCCCTGTCTCCTAGTCAGGGTACGTAGGAATCCTTCGTAAGGTTCAAGACCAACAACTGGTCGATCCGACTATCTTCACATCAATTCACCACGCCAATCCCAGCGCCGCCTTAATGAGTCCCGACTCCACGGGGTCATTAATCCAACGAGGGATGGTAAACCTTAGGCCTAAATGATTCTAAACCCCTGTATCCAGTTGACCATTTCCCACCAGGGTTAAATCTGTGGATACTATGCTTGGGTATAAACCAAAGATTCGTGGACATATGAATACATCTTAAATCTATAAGAGAGTCCCAGAACAGGCAATAATTACCCCCAAAAGGGTGTGATGAGCCCGACTTCCCATCCTCTCGACCAATGTGAGTTCTTAAGCGTCGCTGGTCAGACTATCCGGCGAACGCCTGCCTTTGGAAAGTAGGTCCGCGTGTCATCGGATACAGAACCGTTGGGCATTTCGAGACTGACCCGAAACAAAAATGGTGAACCCAAAATGAATCTTTAACCAGGAATGATAGATTTAACCTAATTTCGCTATGTTCCCCCTTTTACTTACATGGAGGACCAAACAAGGTCATTAATTATGCATGGGATCATGAGATGCTTCTTTGACGGTATTGATGTTTGTATTTGTTAAAATGTTTTATAGGTACCTTCAGAACTCCCTTCGATCCAATGGAATCGCAAAGGAACTCACAATCGCGTGCTTCCAACAATGCAAGGACCGGACATCCTCACCTACGGAGGACCCCGTTACCCACCCAGTGTCTTCAACACTGGGTCTCAGACGTGTTGATTCGAGAGTACCACCTGAACGGTACTCTCCCAATGGTGGAGGCAGCCATGCACGCCCTCCAATCTGCCAGAACCCACTGGTCGCCTGCCCAGCAGCAGCCGCAAAGGCAAATCCAGACAGCCCCTGTTGCTGTCTCCAACCATTTCGGGAGTCTATCCCCAGAACAGGACAATGCGTACCTCCCTTATCTTAGGGAGGCAGATGAGGTCGACGCTGAGGACTTCATCCATGCTGAATAGGGGTTCCGCCCCAAGGCCCCCACCGGAAGGTGTCATCGTGGTCATGTCACGACTCAACATCCTCACGTCGAGGAGGATGTCTCCCCGAGGATTCAGGCCCACGCTCCCCGAGCTCCGGCCCCTCAGACCACCCGATGAGGGCGGTAGACGTACAATTAGGGACCAGTCATCACCCTAGTCCCTAAGGAGGAGCTCCGCTGCCCAGCCATGGAGACATATCACGAACATGAACCTACACCTGTTCGTTCCTCCCGAGCCCACCATCCAGACATGGCGGCATCATACGAACCGGCGCCCATCCCCGCTGAGCTCCATCAAGCCCATCGCTCACGCAGGACAGCACTTACCCGGTAGGCACCTCTCCCTGCCCAGGGTCGTGAATCCCACCAGCTTGACATGGTGGTGACCCGGCACCTGCAAGACCAGCTCCTAGCAGATGCTTCTGACGCCTTCCATCCTGACATGGTGGCGATCGGCAAATTCCGCCACCTAGATGTTACGGAAATTAATAGGCGGGCATGTATCCCCGCCAAAAAAGGCCACCAACTTGATACGGTGGGGAACCAACAAATGCAGGGCCAGATACCTACGGATGCAAGTAAATTCCGCCACCCCGATGTGGCGGAAAATAGCGAGATAAACTGGCGTATCCCAGTACAGGGGAAGATTCGTTCACGTGCCCCGACATAAGAGAATTGTCAGTACCCACTGACCATTGGAGGACCGGAGCAGGATATTCCTACTCCGATACCGGAATGGGCCTTTATACCTGTTCCATCCAAAGATGTATCTCTACATATCCTGGAAATGATGGAGGAGCAGGTATCGATCCCAGATCAAATCTTGCAGACTTGCCATAATGTAATTGCATCAGCAGAAACAACAAGGACTCGGGCCCGTGATCCCATCTCCCCAATTAAGGTGACTCATCTAAGAGACGAGATAGCTGCCTCGGAGCAGATCTGCACCCCTTATTCTGCCCAAGAGGGTCGCCGACCCTATTCCATGACGCAAGGGCAACCAAATCGATCATCTTCACTCATTCCAACTAGGGGACACCCGTCCATCATGGTGGATGCTCCAGAACAGGCATATATCCCTGCAAAAAGTCAAGATGTTCATCGGCTTATCCCTACAATATCACGGGACCCAATTAGACAAGGACCCAAAGGTGAAGGCCGTTATCAATAGAAGATGGTCCTGGCTACCCACAAGAAAGTTCCCCGAACGTGCTGAAGGCAGTCAGAAAATAAAGAGCGGGTTCATGACTCCGCTCTTCTGAAAGTTGGGGTTCCCAACGCCGCTAAACACACATCGTAGGCTCAAAATTCTGCCCACCCATTACCATATTATGGGAGTGGCGGTAGCAATTGCTAAGGTCCTCCTTGTAATGTTGCTACCAGCGGCTCTGAAGGTCCTCCCCAGAGCACCTGTGCGGGCTTCCCCCACGGGCATATAACGATCGATCACGAGAGCTCCTATTTTTATGCGAGTCACGGAAACCCTCCATGTGACCAGAATATCGAGCAGCAAGAAGTTCCTCCACTTGTTGTGGTCCACCCTAAAGGTCCTCCCCGAGGTATACACTGAAATCACTCTCCATGCAGTGGGACCACAGATTATGACAGTAGTCCTCTCTATCATAGTCGCAACTGCAGAAGCCCTCTCCATAGTGACGTCTCATCATGACAAGAAGGCCCTTCCCTTGTCACGACCTTCCCTGAAGGTCCTCCCCAGGGGTTATGTTGCAACGATACTCTGTGCATTCGGTCATCAGATCACGGTGGTAGTCCTCGCCACCCTGATAATGGAGGTCCTCCCCGTAGAGACGTCAAGAAAAAATAAGGCCCTCCCCTCGTTGCGGTACATTCTAGAGGCCCTCCCCAGGATGTATCCCACAAATATTCTCCCTACGGTAGCAGTAATGGTAGTCTTTTCCATTGCCGCAGCAGTAATGGTAGTCCTCACCATTTCCGCAGCTGTGATGGTAGTCCTCGCCACCACAGCCGCCATTGCGAAGGTCCTCCCTACAATGGCCCTAAGCAACAAGAAGGTCCTCCCCTTATCGAAGTGTTTCCTGAAGGTCCTCCCCAGGATTCACATCGAACGTCAATCCATGATGGTCATCCTCACCATGATGGCAGTTGTTGCGAAGGACCTCCCCGTAACGACACTATGCAGCCAGAAGGTCCTCCCCTTGCTGTGACATGCCTTGGAAGTCCTCCCCAGGGTGTTCATGGAAAAATTCCTCTATGTAGTGAATCCTCAAGCAGTAATTGTAGTCCTCGCCATTACAGCTGCCATTGCGGTGGTCCTCCCCGTGATGACATATCATATCGACAGGAAGGTCCTCCCCCTGCCGAATCAAGCACAGAAAATCCCTCGTATACTAAGGCACTCAGAAGGATGGGATCAAGCATGTCAGATTCCCAATTAGTATCCAACGACACCCTTCTTCAATCAGGAGATGGTCTAGGGCCGTGTTCATCCTCTGAACCACCTCGGAATCTCCCATGTGACAATTCAATAACTACCAGTCCCACTGCCTCCGACCACACTATCAGTGAGCACCTCAGTTGGGCTGACCAGGTAGAGGAATCACTGGCGGAGGAGTATGCCGATATGCTGCACCTGAGGAAATGACTAGCCAGGGATGATATACCAGTTATGTTTTGGCCCACGGCCACCTCTCAGTTTGACATACCTAGAGAGTTGTCAGAAGAATGCGTGCACGGCATCCGCCATAATATATAGACAACCCTCCGTTGACTGAAATAAAGCTTTCAGCCCTACGACGGGTATGTGGACCACGTCAAGACAATATGAGGCCTCCTGTGTCACATCGACCTGGAATCCCTTTCTTCAGCACCAGAACAGCGACCCGAGAGGCATAAAGGAAACATGGAGATAGCCTGCCTCCGTGCGCTGCACCAACTGTGCCGCCTCATCGGTGACGCTCCGATGGGAGTCCATATCAGGGGATGGGGGGAACACGGAGCTCTGCATTTCACTCTGCTCCCCACCCAGAAGAAACCGTTTGGCATGGTGTCTTGAAACATCATCACGCCAAGATGGAAATCGAGTGGTCCCCCTATTCAGGAAAGGCAACACACCCAACAGAGTCAGGCCTTGAGTAAGTCCCAAAAGCGTCAGGCCCGATGGGAACAAGCCATTCAATAACTCCTGAATTAGGCCACTGAGAGCATACAACAGTCTTATCACCCAAGGGAGTACAATCAATGATCTTTGCCTGCCTCCCTAGAAGGGATTGATTCACAAAAGAACTCGGCACCAAATCCAATTCACCCCCGAATGGGGGCACGCAAGATCAGGTAGGTCGTGATAGCAGTAACTACTGCCACTATCCAGGGTCAACCCTAACTTGTAGGGCTGGGGGAATTTTTAACAACAAATTCCCTCGTAAGACCAATAAAAACGGGAGGGGACTCGATGTCCAAGGAACGGAACCAACCCCAACCTTTAGGGATGGGGGCATTATTACCCCCTCAACAACAACCTCCCCCACGAGATTCAATATTCTCTCATCTAGGGAGGAAATTCAGAAGAGGAGATTCTCATCCTATCCCATCATTTTAATCGTCATCCCCTCAGAGGGGAAGGCACACCGTAAGGTCGCATCAAAGAACTCTCCGCGTCACCCTTCATCAAGAAGTCTGAAGTCAATCCCAGGTCATGAAAGGGAAGGCCAGCAGAAGGCGCGGGAGATCCTCTTCATGTTCGGAAGATGACATCTTTTTCGCCCCGCGATATGCATCTATCAATGTCATAGAGGTTAACCCCATGGGTGACACCAGAGATGATGCAAATCAGGATGGGTCGGGAGATGATGGTTCCGGTCAGGCTGTGACTCACAACGAACCCCTAGGTGTGCACACCTGAAACCAGAGGGCCGCCCTAAATATGGTCGTCCTTCCATCCAACCCTCCTCTGCCTACCTAGAGAGCTTCTAATAAGGATAATAATAAAGGACTGGTTACCCTTAACCCGCCTCCTTCTCTCGACAAAGATGATCCACTCACGCTCGAAGAGAGATTCGCTCGACAGGAAGAGGAGATGAAAGAATAGAGGCGGCATAACGCCGAGATACTCCAGAGGAACTGCCTTATTGAAAGTGCATCCCAGGAGGAGCCACATCATGAACTCCCAACAAGTGTACCTCAAAGACTAAGGTTTGCCCTGACAAACGAAGCACAGTCAGGGCTCCCGTCCAACGAGGCACCCGTCCCGTCCAAGACTTCCCTCCACTCAGGAAACAACCGGAGCGAGTACGCCTGAACCCTCTGAAGGTGCCACAAACGGCACACACACCCCTGGTGTCGGCCAATCCGGACCCTCAGGCAATGCCTCGGGCTACGCCTGCTCAGGATCGGGCCCAGTAGGATGTAAACCAAGGTCTCACCAATACCATCAAGGCACTAACAGCTCGATTGGAAGCGATGGAAGGTCGATGCACTCCAATACAGCCAGAGCGGAAACCCTACCCTGATTGGGTGACCAACACACCACCTCCACCCAATTTTGGGAGCCCTATATTCCCTATTTTTAACGGGTCAGGTGATCCGGAACATCATTTGATGCCCTACGCATCCTATTGCAACCCTATGATGGGAACTCTGGAAAAACAAGAAGCAGTGAAACTCATATACTTCGTACGGACCTTGCAAGGATCTTCCTTCGTCTGGTATACGAGTCTGCCAGCCCAGTCAATAAAGAGCTGGGAGGACCTCCGGCAGCAGTTCCTGTTCCACTTCAGCTCAACGTTGCCTAAAACAACGGTCAGTGACCTTATGAACTGCAAGCAGAGGGAGAACGAGAGGGTCTCGGATTTAATCACCAGATGGAAAGGTCTGACCTATTCCCTGAACAGGCCAATGCCTCAGGATGAGATTCTAGACATATGCATCGATAATCTTCGAGATGAGCTGCGAACACCGCTTATACCAGTGGAGTGCACCACTGGCTTCCGCCATCTCTCAGCCATTTCCCCGAGAATTGAGGACTCCCTGAAGCGGACCAACTCTAAGTCCCGAATAGCCTCGCAGGCTCCTGCAAAAAGAGCCCCTAGAGCTAAAGCGTTCGTTGTCACACTCAAGCCGGCCCCTGTGCCCGCTCGACTGCTCAGGCCCCCACCAAATCGTCAAGGGCCTTCTGCATATCAGCGCCCGCCTCTTCCTAAACAAGATGATCAGAGAGGACCTAAGCGGAACCAGTTTGAGGAACGAAGGAAAAAAGTATACTCGTTCCGAGATAATCAAGTCCGCGGCTACTTCATTGCCGCCATGAATTGCAACTTGCTCCGCCTTCTGGAGCCAAAAAACTTGAAGAAGTCAGCCGCGATGACAGGCTAGATTAATGCCCCTACCATCAAATGTTGGGGCACAATATCTGAGATTGATTTGTCTTCAAAAACCTCCTGCAGAGGATGGTAGACTATGGACAGGTCGAGCTGGGACCACCCCCAGCACATGTGGCATGTATATCTACCACCGACTTCGACAAAGAGGATGGTTAGAAGAAGGTCATCAGTAAGAAGGGGAAGAAATTTGATGACTGGATTACTCGGAAGACTATCAACCGAGCCCAGGGTATACTCCAAGCTCAGTTAAGGTAGCTAGTGTTGCCGTCAATAGCCCCTGATGTCGCACAACTGACAACATCAGCCTCACAATCCTCCACGAGCTGGTCATCCGGGCGTAATCGAAGAAGAAAGAAACAATCGCAAGAGGAGCAGTCCGAAACGAGGCCAAAGTTAGTACTGACACTGGTAGATTATATGCCCTCCAATTTGGTGCCATGGGCACCAACCCACCAAAGGGAACCATCAGGGACAACTGACTAGGTTGACCTGTCAGAGGATGAAGAGTTGATCTTTGGTTCTATTAACGTCATCCATCTTATGGAATCATTCCCTGACAAAGGGTATGGTTACGAACCCGAGTTCCCTGCATGAGGAACCGAGAGGAGGAATCGCAGAGGTAGGGGATACCAGAGGAGGCGTAGCCGCGGCCAAAACCAACCCTACGGTTGGACCCCGAACCAAACTGTTAATATCGTGGAAACCCATGGGAGAGCCCTTCAATGGACTCAGCAGGAGAAAGAATTCCCCTCCACCTCCACAAGCAGCCACTCTGTCCCTGTTGTTCTACAATACCCACCAGAGAAGGAGCAAGTGTATGGATTCCTAGTGCACACAAACAGACTGGCCGGGCCAAGCCCTCAAAACGTGGGAACACCATCGACATCCGACCCCGCGGCCGGTCCCTCGTCAAATGCTCCAACACCCAAAGAACCCGCTAAGACTCTCCCGCCAAGGGAGGAGCATCGGCTGCTGGAGCAGAAATATGATATCCTTAAGCAGATGGCATCGGTACCTGCCAAGATGTCGATCCTGGATGCCCTGAGTTTGTCATCAGACCTCTGGGAGGTTCCTATAGAAGCTTTTATCATCCCCTAGGAGTTTCAAGCCGAGGTAGATGCCGCCGAGATTTACCGGATGGAGAATGACCCGGATGAATGCAATTCAGTGATTTCCTTCACCGATCAGGATGAGGATGCCATCATGCAAGGACACATCAGACCACTATATGTGTCTGGAATGCTGAATGGTATTGAGATCCATAAAGTCTTTATAGACAATGGATCTGGATTGAACCTCCTTCCCCTACGAACACTCCACAAGTTGGGCTAAAGTGAGGAAGATATAATTCCCTCAGCCACAACTCTGTTGGGTTACGATAAGAGCGAGCAGAATCCAATGGGGAAAATTAAGCTAAAGACCCATTTTGGTGACCTGGTAGCCTACACAGAATTCCTGGTGGTCCGGCAGAGCACAACCTTCAATTCCTTGTTGAGAAGGTCGTGGCTCCATAAACACATGGTCATTCTTTCATCCTACCACCAGTGTATCAAGTACTGATTCAATGGACAAAGTGGGACGTTGTACGCCAACAAGGCCCCTTTTGAGCTCTCTAAGTCACATTACATTAACGCCGGGTTCTATGAGAAAAGGAAAAAAGAAGTCTTTGGTTGATGGTTTTGACTGGATCCCCGCTCTAAATGTCCTAGAAATGGTTCCTAATGACCCCCTCAGGCAGCTTGGCGGAGATTATGTCCTGCCCATCAACCACGTTTAGAGTAGGAGTTCAAGTCCGGACACGCACTCGGATGTCCTCATGACTTCAGCCATAACGGACGAGTGTGACAATGTGGGAACGTCCACTGGACCTCAATCTGGGGATGAAAACTCGAGTAAGGACGCCCACAACACCTCGCCTCCAGACTCCCAAGAGCTCATGTCAGGAGATCTCTCCTCGTCAGACCAAGAAGATGAGGATTTGGGAGAAGAAGAGGGGGAATATCTCAGGGATGCACCTCCTGCATTTGAGGAAGGTATCTCTACCACTGTGGAAGAGATCGTAGAAATAAACCTGGGTACCAAGGAAGACCCGAGGCCCACTCTCATTAGTGCAGCCATGTATCTGGAGGAACACGAGGTGTATAACTCTTTCTTGAAGCAACATCGGGATGTTTTTTCCTGGAATTACATGGAAATGTCGGGACTCGATCCCGAAGTGGAAACACACCACCTAGGTCTGCCAGAAGACCATCGATCGTCCTACCCACGTGATGATAAACTGCACGAGTAATAAAAAAAAGAGGATCGTCCAAGATGCATGATGCTAAACTGCCAAGCACCCAACGGTCCATGCTCTATGACCTTAAACAATAAGTATTTCGTCCTACCCACACGACGATAAACTGCACGGGTAAGAAAAAAAAAAGAAAAAGAGGATCGTTCGAGCTACATGACGTTAAACTGCCAAGCACCCAACGGTCCAAACTCTATGACCTTAAACTAAGAATATTTATTCCTCACCGCACAACATTAAACTGAACGAACAAGATGTTTTAAAAATGCCCTCTTCCCCTGTGTAAGGACCAAACCTGCACGGGGTATATCATCTTTCATAGAACTACGTGCGGCTTCATTCCTGCCCTTGCAAGATACGTAGCGACACCAAGATCCTCTATCATGGCCCAGCCACTCCCAAATGAAAATAATGTTAAAAATGACCTTTCTCCCATGTACGGACCATACCTTCACGGGGTGTACTTCATACGGAGAACTACGTAAGGCTTGATTCTTTCCCTGGCAGGATACATAGTGACACCGGGATTCCCTATCCTGGCCCAGCTGCTTCCAAAAAAAATAATACCCCCTTTCCCCCCGTGTACGGACCAGACTTGCACGAGGTGTATTCCCCGTACTCACTGCATGATGTTAAACTGCATGGATTTCAGAGAACTATGTGTGGCTTGATTACTGTCCTCATAGGATATGTAGCAACGCTGGGATTCCCTATCCTAGCCAAGCCACTCCCGAATGAAAAAAATGCCATTTCCCCCATGTACGGACCAGACCTGCACGGGGTGTATCATCTTTCAGAGAACTAGATGAGTCTCGATTCCTACCCTCACAGGATATGTAGTGACACCAGAATTCCACACCCTGGCCCAGCCACCTCGAAAAAAAATGCCCCCTTCCCCTATTTACGGACCAGACTTGCACGGGGTGTATTCTTCGTCCTTACCACATGACGTTAAACTTCATGGAATTCGTCATCACCGCACGACGTTAAACTGCGTAGACCCCCCTTTCCTTTCACGTCGGGTCACCTTCATCCTCACCGCATGACGTTAAACTGAATGGATTTCATCCTCACTACATGACATTAAACTGCACGGATTTTGATGTCACCCACCCAAGATATACGGTGAAAGGGGAAAGAAATAATCTTGGCGCATTTGGATGCATCCTCTTCATACACTAGACTCCATGACCCAGATAGTTGCGGATCTTCATAACCATCCATGGCCATCGAAAGCAGAAATTCATCAACCCATGGACACCTTTTCATGACTATGCATACCATGCCCTCAGCGAATCTGCATATTGATAGCCCCTGGCTCATCTACCAAAGGCAAGATTTCCTCGGGCGACGCTCTTCCTAACTCCGTACGCCTACCGGCCTCAAAGCCCCCATATCACATCTCCTGATCCAAAAATTTACAGAGAAGTGGTTTACAATTTCATTCCCCTTTTCACATCCAAATGTTTACAGGGTACCCTTACCCGGTTGGCCTATGTACCCGACCATGGTTCACGTGACGATCTGCATCAACGAACATCAAGCCATGACTAGGCTACTTTGGCTCAACAGACAACTGCAGTGAAGATGTTTCTTATATGCTCAGACACCATTATCCCCACATACCGAACTCTATACTGTGAGCAATCTCGGGTTTTCATAATCATTCATGGCCATCAGAAGTGGAAAGTCATCAACCCGGGGACACATTTGCATGACTATGCATACCATTCTCCCAACGGGTCTTCATATTGATAGACCCTGGCCCATCTACCAAAGGAAAGATTTCCTTGGGCGGCACTCTTCCTAGCTCCGTACACTTACCGGCCTCAGAGCCCCCACCACCACACCTCATGATCCAGGAAAACTCGAAGTTACAGTTTACAACCTTCATCCCCCACCTTGTTCTAAGTATATCAGAGTATGTTAACCCAGTTATCCTTCGAGTGACTTCAGAAATAGTCACCCAATTGTCCGAGCTCTATGACCGCTAAACTAGGATTACCTCATCCTTACCGCACGATGTTAAACTGCATGGAGTGAAGGTACACCCCCATGCGCAAAATAAATCAGTGCAGAGATCTCTTTAAGCCTTAACAGAAACTAGGGATGAATATCCCCGATATGCCCAGATATTTCCTTACCTAGATGACAGACTTCGTGGCCCGGACAATCACGGATCCTCATAACCACTCATGGACATCGAAAGTGGAAATATATAGTCTCGTGGACACCTTTTCATGAATATTCATACCATGCCCTCGATGGCTCTGCATATTGATATCCCCTGGCTCGTCTACCAAAGGAAAGATTTCCACAGGTGGTACTCTTCCTAGCTTCGTATGCCTACCGACCCCAGAGCCTCCATGTCATCTCTCCTAATTCAAGAAGCCTCGGAACCATGATTTACACCACCAACCCCCCTCCACGTCTTGGACATGCCAGGATACTCGGACCCAGTTACATTCTAATCAAGAGCGGCCTTTTTAACTACGTCCTTGCTGCATGACGTCAAACAGCATAGAGCACATCTTGGTCGCTTGGCGTAAGGCTGCAAAGACCTATCATTAAACATCCATGGGAATTCCTCCAACAACAAGCATTTTTACTGGTTTAATAATTCTCTTCATCCTTACTGCATGACGTTAAACTGCACAACATTGGAAAAGTAAAGAAAAATTCCCCCGTCCTCACTGCATGACCTTAAACTGCACAACACCTTTGAATAATTCTCCCTGTATTTATCGCATGACGTTAAACTTCACGGTGAAACCCGTCATGGGTTCAGTAAGAAACGAAGGGTTTTCTCTGTCCCTCAGTGCATGGGTCAGACCTGTAATAACCACCGTATCACACTAGCGTGAGAAGAAATGACTTCACCCATTCTCGGGATACTTATCCTAGACGCTCATCCCGTATCCAGGCACCCTCTCCTCATAAACCATACTCTTTACTCAGAAAAAAAAAAGATGAACTCTCATAATCCACCCCTAGTGGTCCCAAATCTCAACTTCCCTGAAGTTTCTCGGCTATCGGGAGAATACAATCATGGACCTAAGGACACCTTTTCATGACTATGCATATCACTCCCTCAGTGGCTCTGCAAATTGATATCCCCTGGCCCATCTACCAGAGGCAAGATTTCCTTAGGCGATGCTTCTCTTCGTACGCCTCTTGGCCCTTGAGCCCCTATGTCTATCCCGGGATTCGGAAACCCTCTGAGATACAGTTTACCAACCTCTTTCACAACCCTGCCTGAATATGGTGGAACGTCCCTGACAAGATTACTGAGAACCAGGAGAAGTCATTCCATTTTAGGTGATGTCCCAGCTGCATGACTTTAAACTGCGCCAAGCCCCAATCGTCCTTCACACTAGATAAATGCGTAGGACACGACCTTTTCTTCCACACTTCTGATTGATACAGATGTTCCCAAAATCCTTTCAGATGTTTCATTCTCCTTCTGAGCCACCCCTGGTGGTTTTCATAATTTTCCAAGCCACCCATGGTGGTTTCTATAAGCCGGACTTCCATAAAGTCCATGGGACGTCAGAAAAAGATAGTCATTGACTTAAAGACACCTTTGTACGACTATGCATACCATGCCCTTAGTGGCTCTACATATTGATCACCCCTGGCCTGTCTACCAAAGGCAGGATTTACTTAGGTGATGCTCCTCCTACCTCTGTACGCCGATGCGGCTCCCATGCCTTGAGACATGCCATGCATGTCATTAAAATTTAAACATGTTCCCCCCACGTGTGTCTGAAGAGTATTGAGACATATTTTAATCAGCTAAACCCCATTGGGGCCCTTTCCCCACCATACTCGGTCAAAGATGTTCGACCTAAAACATCAGTAATGATAGTCTTGATGACAGGACTTTAAACCACCCAAGAAAAGAGGCACAAAGCCTGTTAGGTCGAAAACCCGAAAAGGGCGACCTAAGAAAAATTCAAGCCATACCTGCTTGGTGCAAACTAAATGAGACCAGGAAAAATTAGGATATTTAAATAAAAGACAAAAAGTTTGTGGGGATTTTCTACAAAACCCTAGCAATAGTCAAACTATGCTCGTTGGACCCCATGGTCCAGGAAAAAGTTAGAGCTCGTTTTATTTTTATCAATGATAATGAACTATGATTATTCTATGTTCGGGGAATTAACATATGCAGCAATCATGCCAAATAATTTCTATCACAGGAGAAGATGACAAGAGAAATGAGGAGAAATGTTTCTTTGTTCTATAACAGAGATTGGTAGGAAGGGCATCCACAATCCAGAGCCTCCTCTGGTGTGAAAGGTTATTACAGGAGGTTTTTAGCGGATTCACAAAGTTGTATCAGGTGCTGGTGAGAATCCTCGATTGTTCTAGAGAGATTACGCAGTAAGGCCACTTCAGCTTCTGCACCAGCCCACAACTTTTCCGCCTCCTGGGCCGCCTTTGTGCTCACCCTCATTTCCTCCTCCATCCACAACTCCCCTTCTTCAATTATGGCAGCAACATTGGCCTCTTTCTGCTGTAGTCGCTGTATCTCATTCCTCAGCACCTCCAAGTGAGAACATTGCTCAATAACTTCTCCCTAGAGCCTCGCAACCACCTCGGCGTGATCATGAGCCTCTATTAGGCAAAGCTGTCGGGTTGCGGAAAGGTAGGCTTCGGATTGGGCAGCAAAAAGGTGAGATTCGAAACCACCCAGTCTTTCCCGATCAGCAACCACCTGATTGACTATGTCATAAACACCATGATAGTCAAAGCAGTTAAATACCAGCAACATAAACAAATTGTCTAGGCTCGGTAATTTGGTTGGCATCTCGACCAAGGGCGTTTGAGAGATCAGCTTCCAGATTTTCTCCCAGGCCCTTTAGGGACCAGGACGAAGACTGAAAAGGACTTGTTGATTGGGCTCGGAATCACTCCTAGATGAGGACACATACTCGGGGATGAACGTCACCAAGGAGGGACCTGATGAGGTTTCACCCACAAACTCTGGCACTGCGGCAACTTCACCCCCGACAGTTGTGATCATAGGCATGGTTGGGTCTGACGACACAATCTCCAGCGCCAATGGTTTTGGTCCTGTAGCCTGATAGTCAATAAGACAGATAAGTACCCCTAATTAGAAAAGGGAAGAAAAAGGATTCAGTGGAAAAATATCGGGAAACTTACTCCTGATCGTCAAGGCATCGGCATCCTCAAGCTCTGCACTACCGCGACAGCCACTCGAGGAAGATGCTACATCCTTAAAAGGAAGAGGAGCTCTGGGAATCACTAGGGGCATCCAGGACCTATGGCCATAACCAAAGCCAGCAACTCCCAAAGCTGACCCCAAGAGATCGGCTACAGAGATCAAGCCCAAGGAAATCATTCCCCTAGTAAATAAAATGATGGCCTGCTCCAGGTTCCCGATGACTGGCCTGATGGCAGGCTCCTCCTCCGTCGCCATGGGATCCACCGGGTCTGAGGAAGCTGGCCCCATCACATCTGAGGCCTCTTCGGTAATCATCGACACCCCATACTTTCCTTCAATTATAGAGGTTGTAGGATAGGTGGGAGTCTCGGCTTCTAGTTGTCCCTCCTCGTACATATCTTTGGTAGATGAAGGGGTAAGGAAAGCATCTATGTCATTTTCCCCGTCAGTGGGGCCCGCTATCTCGTCACGCTCAGGGGTGGCTGCAGGTGATCCCCCAGATGATAAAGGGACAGGAGGTACACTTGCTTGGGTATCCACGACCAGGTCTCCGAATGGCCCTACACTATAGCGCCAATAAAGTCAAGAACTGATAGAATTAGAGCATACGAGTCGGTAATCAAGGAAACAGGAAGTCGTGATTACTCGACTTCCCCTGTCTGAGTCGTTCCGATAAATGGAACGCATGTTTCCATCTCTGGATCTGCCCAGGGGACAGTGCGCCCAGAATTCTGGGAGGAGCTGGAGGAGGGAATACCCTAGCTGGGTCTGCAATGGTCGCTTCCATGAGCTCAGTTGTGCCAGGGGACCCCTCCTCGATGACCCCCATGGGAGAAAGCGCATGCTCACCTGCTGCGGTACCACGGGGAGTATACTCCGAAGAGGGAATTACCCCCTGAGATTCTTCGGCACCCTGCACAAAGGGAAGAAACCTTAGAACCTCCACAATAAAGGAGGAATAAAATCAGAATGGGAGAGAAAAGCAACATATTCTTCAGGGTCGGACAATTCAGGATGTCTAATCATCATGGACACCTGGGTGGTCCCATAGAGCCGGTTTTGGAATGAGCGCACATATGTGTCCATCTCCTTCAATGACGCAGCTATGTCACTAAAATCCTCTCCCAACTGAAGGTGTGGTGGAGCGAAGATAACCCCAATACCTGGTAGCTTGAGAGGGCTCGTTTGGAGTGATGCCCAAACCTCTTAATTTGAGCCCCTGGACCTCAGGTCATCCCAAATCCTCCATGCATCTAGGAATTCGGCCGTAATAGGAACAACTAGCCTAGAAGGATCAACTTGAGAGGGCCGAGAAGCGGCGAGGGCTGGTAGGGGCCCCAATGGCCGTGTTTGTGTTCTGGATCTCGCCGCCACCCTAGAACTCTCTGGGTTAATCGGTGGACGGGGCCTCAAAGGTAGGGAGGGGAATTACCTTTCTTCATCCATGATGGGGAGATCATCAAAATCATCGCCCCCTAAAGAGTGGTCACTTCCTTCCCCCGCCTCATTAGTCACCGGATGCATCATGGCCTGAACTCGGTGGGTTAATACTGCGTAACCCTGGCACGCGTAAATATAGGCTTCGAGATCCTGGAGATACCGATTGACCTGCTCTGGGTCCACATCATAAAGGATGTCAACAGGGGTGGATATGTATCCCAGCCTGTCAAATGCCACTTCTGATTCCTGAAGATATTTCCATAGAGAATGGGGGTACTTGCTACGAAAGGAAGATCGACCTTTGAATTCATCCCATTGGCCCCAGGCCGTCAGGAAGGCAGCATCTACAGGAATAACCAACCCCCTTTGAGCATCTTCGAGGGCATGAGAGGACACACCTCTGTCTGTTAAAATATTCCCTGGAAGCACGGGACCAGCAGGGTGGCGAAGGAATTTGCCCGACCTAGTTGAAGCACCATCCCCCTTTCGCTTCCTCTTTCCCTTTGATGGCTTTGGGACTTGAAATGGTAGGCACCAACATCCCTAGCTGGCCATTTGGGTATGATTGTACCCAGGAGTCAGCATAATTCTTGGATAAGAAGGGCATGGAGTCTGCAAGTGTGGGGGTCATAACCTCGCAGTCGGTATCCTCCCAGGTAAACATGAACCACAGTTTCCTGGCCACCATTAAATGATGATTCTCTCGGGCACCATTGAGTGCGAGAGGACACAGTGCCTGGACGCATCCAAATTGACGCCCAAATCGGCAAGGCGCATACCCCTCGCAGATCAGTTCCCCTCCAATACGAGCTACCATAATTCCCTCTCGGAGCGAAAAGAGGTATCCTCCCCTGCTAAACTCCTCTGTTATGGTATTTGTGATGGCACCAGTTGGGGAAGAAAACGGATGAAAATTGAAATGATCATAACATGAGATTCGACTCGATAGAAGACGCATGTTCTGAACTGTATGTTGATTATCTTTCGCTTGGGTTTCCCACTCTTCGGGCATAACCCCGCTTGTCAGTTGAAAGTATGGCCGGAAAGTGGTGCCCAGAATCTGAAGAGGGTTGATGAAGGTGTAGAAATTCATGATGTGTATGCCTAGCCATCCCCAGAGGATTTGAAAAGGTCCAGCCACTCGATTTGGCCGACTCTCGTCGGTAATATTACTAAGTAACCGATAAATCCTGGCCAGTACTGGGACATCTAAGTTGATAACGTTTCTGGTGGCCAATTGTTCCGCCATAACAATTGTAGAGACCCGCACACCGCTAGACCTGCGTACGGGCAATAGCCAGCCGCTCAAAAACATTTCCAGAAATGTCACCAGATGAAGCAGCCAATCGACATCTAGGACAAGCTCCCATCCCCAGTCGTTGAATTGGCCTTGCTCCAGGTTCATCCAATAGCTGCCCCTCTGCTTTCAGGACTCCATTGTAGGGCAGGTCGTGGGCCTATGAGGAAGAACTATAGACTGGATATATCTAGAAAAATCCTTGATCCAGTCACGATACGGGACAAGCTGTCTTAGAGACGTATCCTTTGGATGCTCCTCACGACCATGGACAAGTTTTTTCGGAGATGTATCCTTCGAAAGTTCATGGGCCAGATCAATGAGTCAATTCACCAAGGGAGGGGTTCTCCCTTCGTCGTCCCACACAGAAGGGGGAGGCAGGAATTCATCATACATAGCCCCAACAATGGGGACTCCTGAAATATGAATGATGTCCCAGAGACTAATTCCCACCTCCCTGTGGACCAGATGGAAGGTGTTGGTGTCCGAGCTCCAACAGCTCATAAGTTTCCTGGAAAGAGCTTGAGGCTGGTAGGTATAGGTTTGGGACACCTAGGCAGCTTCATACAAGCCTATGACTCATATTTCCGCCTCAAACTCTGCATAGCTTTGGCAGACCAAGAAGGGCCACCTCCAATCCAAGGACCTAAATACTCCTCCAAGCCGGAGGTCCCGATTCGCTGACCATCCATGTTGGTCGCTTACCATGGAATTGCGGGCAATGATCCGGTAGCAGTGAATTGTTCCTTCCTGTTGACGTTGTTCTCCTGTCGAAGATACTGGAATATGATTCAACACATATCTGACAGTTGTATCCCTCAGGGAGGGCTGCTCGCCGATAGGTATCACGAACCTAGGGATAGTGGTAGTAAATATCCATGCTTAAGTATTGTTTTCATGGGATGGTATCGGAATCAAGGTATTAGACAGAAAACCGAACCCATAGGCAGGAAGGCTGTTAGAAAAGGGGTACTCCTACTGTGACTTGGAGAGTCGGCCGTCAAGAAAGGAAGATGGTGGGGAGTGGAGGATTCCATCTTGAACAGAGCTGGCCATGTCCTTCAGGCGTTGATCGCCAATTGGGAGAGGCTCGGCAGCAGGTCTAGGTGCAGAACGAGGGGGAACCATATTTTCTCCCTGCACAACGAGATCCAGCAAGTGGTTAGTCCAGAATAAGAAAATTCTTTCGGACAAAAATACCAAATATATATGGCTCAGGATCAGTTGAGTAGCCTTTATAGAAAATTCCGTGAGGAGGCCTCGAAGGATGTTTAGCGATGACTGTATCCCCTGGACCAGCCCTTTGTGAAAGTAGCTCGCGAAACCCTGGCCGGTGGAGCATTGTCCAGAAAACCATGGACCAGGTTTCTCCATGGATTTTCAATCCCAAATTTAAGTGGTTAAATTTGGAAGTCTTAGAAATTTTTAAAGTTCAGAAGATTTTATTCCACGAAGCATCAAAACCGCGGAGTACCAAAACTGCGAAGTGAGTTCCTACGTGGCCCGTCGTGACTTACTTTTTAATTAATTAAAAGTGTTAGTTCATGGTTGTGATGTTGGCACACGGATGAATAATGATGCGAACAAGAAATGATTCGCGTAAGTAGTCTCCGGTTCGCGAACGAAGCGTTTCGTGAAGGAACAAGCACGCAGAGGCAAAAAAGCGAAGGAGCGCTGGTATTCGTGAAGAATCCAGTAGAAGACAAATGAAGTGCCCTATGTATTTATAGGCGTGGTCCCCTACTGGGTCCACTTCCCTACCACAACCCATCCAAGTTTTAGGATGACTCTGCATCGGAATAGTCTCCTCTTCGTTCCGATCGGACCCCATCTTGATGGGGGGGCATTTGTAGGGTCCTGAAAAATCCACAAAGGAGAATGATGATACCCTTTTAACTCAAGGGAGATTCTACCCAAGGATGGGGAAAATGTGGAGAATACTCAAGGATGGAGAAGGAAGAACCGGTCCGTGGACCGGTCTAATGTTAACGACGCATGGATGGTTTCGTGAAGCATCCCTCCTTCGCGGACCATCGTCATTTGCGAAATGGAGGCGGAGATCCTCTGCGGGCGCGAGGCGGGACATGCGCCAACCCGGTTCACCATTCCGAACCGCCCCAGAAGCGAGCCGCATCAGCCGGCCCGAACCACCTCCGCTGTTGTTCGTGAAATTGAGGTGGAACCCTCCGCGGCCGAGAAGCACTCCCCTCGTTTGGTTCGCGGGGGGGGGGGGGGAGAAGTGCTCAGTGCCCACCGCGAGTCGTGGATTGACCAAGACAGCCGTAAGCTGGGTTTTCGGCCATGGGCCTCTGCAAAAGGTGACGCGTGACAACATATACATCTCCTCCCCCACTCTATAAAAGGAGACCGAGGGGGAAGAGGAAGAGGAAGAGGATTTGGAGGGTTCAGAAGGGGATTCAGAGGAGATCAATCAGATTCGGGTGGAAGGCTTTTGAAGGAAGCCTTAGGATTTTGGAAGTTCCAGTTCGTGAACCAAAGCAGGTATAAACCTAGGGATGAACTAATAAGGAACTGAAAATGCATAATAATTTGGTGAATCATGAACTTAAAATAACAAATAAGAGAATCCTGCGAACCATATCCCCTCTACGGATGCACCCCCTGCGAACCAGGGTGTTTATGCCTCTTTTCCAATCTGCTGCACCGCGTAGCACCCTCCTACGCGGGCGAAGCCTCGACCGACGAACCCCCGACCGGCGCCAACCTTGGCCACCACTCCTCGCGTGGAACCCTCTGTGTACCAACCTTGTACGTGGGTTGAACCCGAAGCCGTGAACCCTCTTGGTTCGCGGGATGCCAATCAGTCTGCGGACCCTCCTGGTTCGTAGACGGCCTCCTAGTCCACGGACCACCCTAGTTCACGGACGGATTCTCCATCAGTGTGGCATTTCCCTACATGAAGGGCGCCACCAACCATACCCCTGTGTGGCTCACCAAATCTTTTGGAGTTCCTGTTCCATGAGCAGGATAAAATCCTTCTGATCCGGCCTGATCCCCCGTGACTCCCTCATTGTCCTATTCATCGACCCTGAGCTGAGGCCTCCACCAGAGCTACCAGATCTGTGTGGTGTAAACCTCAGGCGCATCAGCGTGCCATTTTGAGTTCAGATACCCACGATAAGTAGAGGCGAAGGGGTTGCCCCGACCCTTGAGCAGATTCATGAAGCATTCATGGGTTCACATTCCCATGGTAATGTGGAGTCTGAGCTCGAGAGTCCCCTTTCTTCCCCTTCACTTGTTAAGGGATCCTCAGGGGTAGTAAAATACAGATCAAAAGGGAGCCCTCAAGCACTAAAAGAGTGGATATGGGCACAAGAGCACCCCCTTTCCCTCTCCCGTTGTGCTTTTTCATGCTTGGTCATCCACTTAGGAGTAATCCCCAACCTTATGGGACACTCCATGCGTAATCCCCACTCCACTTCCCACAGACGTACCTTTCGCAATGTGATCGTCTGGTCCCTACTGCCTCTTGTTTCTCACACCGAGCATGACTCACGTGGGATTAGAGTAAGCATCGACCATGACATCCTCTTATGGGCCTCCTAGGAGTGTAATCCCTAATCCATCACTCTGGGCTGCCTCAGAGCGTAAGTCCCAAGTCCATGCAAACTATGAGGACTTTGATTCCCTACCACATGGATACGTAGGAAGCCTCAATGAGGTTCAAGCCCAATCACCAGCGGACCCCCCGGGTTCACCTTCACGTCGGTTCTCCAATGCTCCCATTTGAACTACGTGGACTTTGATCCATGTCTCCTAGGCAGGGTACGTAGGAAGCCTCCGTAAGGTTCAAGCCCAACAACCGGTCGATCCGACTATCTTCACATCATTTCACCGCGCCAATCCCAGCGCCGCCTCAACGAGTCCCGACTCCACGGGGTCATTAATCAAATGAGGGATAGTAAACCTTAGGCCTAAATGATTCTGAACCCCTACATCCAGTTGACCATTTCCCACCAGGGTTAAATCCATGGATACTATGATTGGGTATAAACCAAAGATTCGTAAACATATGAATACGTCTTAAATCTATAAGAGAGTCCCAGAACAGGCAATAACTCCCCCCAAAAGGGTTTGATGAGCCCGACTTCCCATCCTATCGACCAATGTGAGTTCTTAAGCGTCGCTGGTCAGACCATCCGGTGAATGCATGCCTTTGGAAAGCAGGTCCGCGTGTCATCGGATACGGAACCGTTGGGAATTTCGAGACCGACCCGAAACAACCCTAAAATCATTTTCTTTCCTTATGAGTAGAGTTTCTAAGAAGAAAATAGTTACTAATTGGTTTGATTCATGTAAGTAAATGGTTTTAAAAGTTATCCAATAACAAGGGTGGTTTGTGTGGTTCTTAGTAAATAAGTGATCATTGAATATGATATTGGTTCATGATTTTTATCTTCATGATGAGTTCAAGTTTGGGGATAAAAAGGATTTCATTGGGACATTGGTAGATATAAAGGAACTAATGTTCTCTTAGAATCAATGGAATAAATGATTAGAAGTTCCTATAAGTGGAATATATGAGGACTAATAATGTTCTTATCCCATTGATCATGAAAATTTCATTTTTAAATATTCCCTTCAAAAGTTTACAAGGGATGATACTATAATAAGGCTTGTTTCAATAGTGTTTTAGGTGTAATATTGACTTCTATTCAAATTCATCCATCATAAGTTGTGTCTCAAGAAGGGTGAATTTAGTTTTACAAGGTATCAAGATATCTTCTTTTTATATATTATAAAAATTGCGGACAAGATGAACCTATGTAGATATCTCATGGAGAATATGATGGGGTTATGATATTTCTTCTAGGCCTAATTTCCTTTTATATCCAAAGATGATTTATTCTATGTTAGAAGAAAGATATCTTGTTACTAATGGAGAAGAAAAACTCACTCAGTGTGGTGGTTTTTTTATAAACCAAGACACTTATATAAGGATGAAAGTCAACTATAATCCATGGTTAAAGAAGTGGGTGGTGGATAGTGAAAAACTTTATGAGAATTTAATCCCAATAAAGAACCCATCTATACCCAAGGATTTGGTTGATCCTAGATTAGAGAAAGATGAGGTGGTGTGTCATTATTCTGATGAATAAGTAGTTGAGGTGGGTACTGAAGTTGAAGAGGAAACTATGGATGCATAAGAATAATACATTGTAGTTTCCATTAAAATGAGGAGTGATCCAGATATAGTTATGAGCCCAAATTTTTCACAAGGATGTCCCGAATCTCCTAATTCATTACCCTCTAAGTAAATTCAGTTGGAATATGATGAAGTTCTAGATACGGAGTTTTCTAATGGTTCTCAGTTTGAGGGTTCTACTATATATAGTCCATAGAATATCATTATGTTATATGTTGACTCTTCATATGATGTTGATGGGAATATGAGGATGAAGAAACTAATCCCTTCATAGCTATTTCTTAGTCTTATATAATTGTTAATGGGTATTGGGATATCAACTCCTAGAGTTTTTCAATGAGTCAAGTTGTTGGAAGCCTAGTAGAGGAAAATAATGAGGATGCTCTATCGAAGGGAGATAAGTTCCCAGGTTTATTTGTTCTTGGCCTAGATTGATCTAATTCATATGATAGTTATTATGATGGGGCATCCCACCAGAGCATGGTGTACCCTCCATTGTTATTATTTAGAGGTATCCTAATAGAACATTGGTGGAAAGGATATACGAGGAAGAGCTTCTTGGTCCTTTTCTCTCTATGATACATACTAGATATGTTGGTACAATGGTTATATCTCTAGTTCCTGATAAGGAAAATTTTCATGAGGATATTCCTTCACCTAGAAAATAGAGGTCTCATCCTACTCATCCTTTTCCTCAGACCAGTTACCAAAATTAAGTAGATTTGGATGAATTTAAGGTAAATATGTTGTTTGACCTTGGGTATTTTAATAGTTCTTCTACCTTCCATGATAAAACTCTCAAATAAGATGACATATCCTTGATTGTTTCATTGGTTGTGACACATCTTAAACCTAAGATCTTTGTGAGAATGTGAAATTTTAAAATTGAGAAAAAAAATGTTTTTTGAGAAGATTGGTTTTATCCATTATACTTTGGAATACATGAGGGTTGATGAAGCGTTTTTGTGCGCTCTCTCAAAAATATTTATAATTAAGTGCATCACAGGGGCTGGCTTAGGTCGTTCTCTTGAGGAGATTTTGTGGTTAATCAATAACTACTTCTAATTAACATTTTTATTATTATTATTTATAATTAAAACTAAATTAGATTGTGGTTTGAGAAATGATAATGAAATATAAAGTAAAGTAAACATGTAATGCATAATGCAGATAGAATAAATGCAGACACAATGATGTTAGACTGAAAGAATATTTTCCCGAGAGAATCACCCAGATTGACCCTTCATAGTCTAATTATTAGTTTAAAATTTAATTAATAAACACACTCCATAATATGTTTGAATATACTCTTCTATATGTGGTTGTGAATAAACAGTGCTATCAATGATCACCAAGAGACTGCAAATCCTCCTCCTCGATCGAGGGAAAATATTATAGAAGAGAAAGTGAAGCCTCGGGTGGAAAGTGGAGATACAAAGGCACCTTACCCACTAAGATCCCCCTTGAAATAAATATAATAAAATAATAAATAATAAAAATTAATGTTCAATTACTTGGGTTCAACACCAGACTAATCCCCCGGGAAGTTCCTTGGGTTAGTTACTCAAGATCACAAGTATAAGAGATCACAGTGGAGAAGAATGGGGAGAAAAAATGATAAAAAAATGATAGTGATATTAATAATAATATAAAAATATATTTAAAATGCATAATACAATTAAAATTTAAAGAATATACAAAATAAAAAATGGCATAGATAAGTGCCAATGCTTTGAGAAGGGGTGAGGATACATATTTATAGGGAGAGGAGGTGAAAGAATTCTCTCCAGAATCATCCTCTAAATGTTTCCACGTGGATGTACCATTAAATAACATAATTAATAACAGGTTTATTCATAAAATATTCTCCCTAATGTATCCTATTTTCACCCTAAAAATTTTATCTTTATTGGAAATCCTATGTAGGAGTTATGTTCGATTTAATCCAAGACATTTAATCTGTCCATCTGACTGGCCAAATTCCAATTCTTTGACTTCCCTGGAGATTATGAATTTGAAACATGTCGATTCACTCCTTCCATACTTAATAAATGTTTTTCAAAATGTAATTTATCATCCATAAAAAATTGTGATCCTTTTTTATGCATTTTCTCGATGTTATGAATTAATTACCCAATGGAACCGATTCTACCTCGTGAGACGTCTCATCTTCCATATGTTTAAAGCATTCAAATAATGCATTAATGAGCGTATTTTGACATTAAATTCCTCATGGAAGTGTCTAATTGAATCATCTATCATATAAATCTATAATATATGTATTTGGAGGTGTGTTAACCGAGTTATTCCTCCATTACATCGGTGGGGTCCATTCTGTCCGCTCGGAAAATTTCCCAAATAAAATGATTTTTTTGAGACTCTAAATTTTCTAATCATCCTTTACACCTCAAGAAAAATTTATAATTAATAAATCAGGTATTTCAAAAAAAACGAATCACACAATTTGGAATACTAATATAAATGTTTGGACCAAAATTCCCCTATCATAGAAATCTGTCAAATTTTCATATTTAACCATTTTTTTGTATTTGAGCTCAAAATACAACTAAAACCTAAAAATGTGGCAGTTTCTCATACAATAAAACTATGGTGGGATTATAAACAATTATTTATAGTATTAAGTGTATGAAAATTTGAGCTTCATCACTCCCCCCACACCTAAACATTGCACTCCTGGGCAATCATCTTACATCCAAATCAAAATACACAAAAAAATCAAAAATTGAGAAAATATCAATGATCTTATCCAAAATAGAATTCCATCATGTATCATCTATGAAAAACAATTATATATAATTTTAATTTCAATAATTAAAATTTTTTAAACCTCTGAAATCATTCCATGGCCCAATCACAACCTACCTTACATTGAATTTTATGTCACTCTTCACTCAATGGAAATTGAATCTAGAGTTATTATCATACTTGGAAATCGCATGTATCACCATAAACTTGTGAAATTCATCATTTCTCAATATTGTGAAACATAAAAATTAATTCAATCATGAGAGATTTAATTAATGGTTCAAATTATTCTGTGTCTTAGGGTTGGTGTGAAAATTATTGAAAAAGTTTCAGGCCAGAAAGACGATGTTGGACTCTTAACTATAGTGAATGATTAATTCAAGTGAAAACACAAAAAATTACTCTCTCAATCCCACTTGAAAATGTGAAAAACAACACCACCTTATTTTGTGACATGGTACATGAGCCAAGAATTGATTACAAATAATGATATAATTTATGTTATCCCTTATTTTTTAAAGCTCCAAAAAGGCACAACTTTATTTTCTTATTTTCTTTTTTTCTTTTTTATTGAGGATGAGCTAAAAATTTAATACAATGAATGAATGAAAATTCATTACCTTGATTTTTGATAGGGAAATGATTCATAAAAGAATTTACAATTATGAATTCAATATCATCTCCATTTTTTCATTTCTTTAAGGAGAAATGGATGAAACAAATAAAGCACAATGAAATGAAGACATATGCCCAATTATCTTATTATCTACTGCCAAAAATATTGACACACACCTCGCACCACCCATAAATTATACAAACCTAATGAATTCACATGAAAGGCCCTTCCCCCACACTCAAACTTGAAACATCCATGAAAAAATACTAAAAGTGTGGGTAGGTAAGGAAAAATTAGCTTTAATGTGGTTTAAACCTATAAGGCAATTCATGGCTTCTAAGGTCTTAAGAAGGATAACTATAAAGGTGGGTCTCAAGTTAAATGTGGATATCCAAAAATATTCCTAAATAATTTCAAATACATTCCTTGAAATCCAAATCTTTAAAAGAGAACAATTACAAATTCTGGTTGTCACACAAAATTCAAGTTTCCCTTAAGAAAGCGCGGGTATTAGGAAGAATATGTCAAAGTGGTTTAGAATACCTCACAAAACTAGAAAAATATTTTTTGTTAGTGTTTCATGGGCATGGATTTAAAAAATCAGTCAAACTCATAAAAATGCATGATAATACAATTCAAGGAAAAAGTTTTCACATCAACAATCATTTAAAATCCCTTCTTTCAAAAATCATTTCAACAATTTTAAAATCAATTTATGTGTGAAAAGTTATAAGAATATTCATTAAATCTCAAAAATCCTAAAAATATGATAAAAAATGAAAAGAACACAAGAAGAACTAAGAAGGTTGACACTCCCCCCAAACTTAAATTTTACTACCCCTCATTTTAACTCAACAAAATATATAGGTAGAAAATCCAAGGGAAGAAAAGATACAACCTGATATTGTTTTTGAAGTAGATACCATGAGTTAATCTCATAGATACGTCTAATAGACCTAGAAATTACGAAATAAAATAATTCATAAGAAAAATAAATAATAATAAAAAGAAGAGAAAGATAAAGGAGGATAGAACATGGTTTAGACACTCATGTGGGTGCTAGGATTTCACTGCCTCTAGTTAGGCAGTTACAGTGGATTATCCCCAAACAGATGGTGGGTGTGGTTTCTTTGAGATAAACCACCACATGTGACTTTTCCCAATGTCAATGATTAAACACTAAAAGTGTAGAACCCCAAATAATATAATATAATTCCAATCCCCGAAGAAATAATAAAGAGAGAAATTAAGGTCTAGATTGGGAGGGAAAAGAAGATAGGGGTGTTCCCTATTGACTTCCATGGTGTACTCCTCTCAATGTTAAGCAAGTTGATGTAGAGGAGTTGGTTTCACCACATGCTTCTCTAGCTCTTCTTCTTCATTCACAACCACATGGGTAGTCTGGTTTTTAACATCTATGACCTACTCCATTTGTGTTGTATCAGAAGTTTCAAATAAAGGGAATTCATAAAATAATTTATCTTGAATAAGATTAAAACATGATGAATTAATAAATAAATATTCCCTTTCAAGTAATTCAGCTTTGTAATTGATCTCTTCAGACATAACCATTGGAAACTCAATATCAGAAGGTGTGTATTCTTCCTTATCTTAAAAATAAAGAGAGAGGTAGAAAGTGTCTGATGTTTCATTATCAAGGATGGGAAGATCATGTTTCTAGTTATCTTCAACAAATCTATTCCATGATTTTACCAAAAAAATGTTGATCTCCCATTAGTGCATCATCTAGAATGTGTACTTCTGGGACCTCCTCAAGAAATGGTTGAGTGCAAGATGATATAATTAGTTCCTTTAGAATTTGTTTCTCACCTGCCTTGGGTTCTTTAACATAAAAAATTATTGGTGAGATCTCTTCCACCACTCGTTCTAGTTCAGGTTCTGGCTCAGGTTTGGGTTTCTCCTAGTATGTGAATACATATTCAGCAATCCATTCTATTTGGCTCTATAGGTTTTGAACTTTATCACTAATCCTATGAAACTGAGCATCAGGTTCATTGTAAGCATTTTCTTGCACATGTGATTGGTCATTCCATGTATAATAATCACAATCTGAGTACATCATGAACAAATAATATTTTTTTTTAGTTTTTGAAATTTATGATTTTGTTGTTTTTTTTTAAATGAAAGGAAAATTATTTAAACAATGTGAATAAAAATAATTAATTAAATCCACTTGGATCCCCAGCAATGATGACAATTTAATGAAGCTTTGTCGTGCGCGTTCTCAAAAATATTTATAACTAAGTGCAGTACAGGGGTTGGCCTAGGTCGTTCTCTTGAAGAGATTTTGTGGTTAATAAATAACTACTTATAATTCACATTTTTTTATATTTTTATTATTTATAAGACAAAACTAAATGAAATTGGGGTTTGAGAAATGATAATGAAAGATAAAGGAAAGTAAACATGCAATGCATAATGTAGACAGAATGAATGCAGACAAAATGATGTTAGACAGAAAGAAGATTTTCCTGAGAGAATCACCCAGATTGAACCTTCATTATCTTATTATTAGTTTAAAATTTAATTAATAAACATTATCCATAATATTTGTGAATATCCTCTTCTATATGTGGTTGGTAATATACAGTTCTCTCAATTATCACGAAGAGACTAAAAATCCAACTCCTCAATCGAGCAAAAATATTATAGAAGAGAAAGTTAAACCTCAGGTGGAAAGTGGAGACATAAAGGCGCCTTAAAAATTAAGATCCCCCTTTACACTCACTTTAATAAAATAATGGATAATAAACATGAATGTGTAATGACTTGGGTTCAACACTAGATTGATCCCCCGGGAAGTTCCTTGGGTTAGTTACTCATGATCATGAGTATAAGAGATCATGATGGAGAAGAATGGGGGTGGAAAACAAAAGATAAAAAAATTATAATGAGATTAAGAAGAAGGAAAAAATATATTTAAAATTAATAATACTATTACAATGGAAATAAGATACCAAATAAAAAAATGTCCACAAATAAGTTCCAATGCTTTGAGAAGGGGTGAGGATACATATTTATAGGGAGAGGAGGTGAAAGAATTCTCTCCAGAATCATCCTCTAAATGATTCAACATGGATGTCCCATCAAATGGTAGAATTGATAATAGGTTGATTCATAAAAGATTATCCATAATGTATCCTCCATTCACCCTCAAACTTTTAGCTTTATTGTACATCATATGTAGGAGTTATGTCTGATTTAATCTGAGACATTTAATCTATCCATTTGACTGGACAAATGCCAATTCTTCAACTTCCCTGTCCATTATGACTTTGAAACCTGTCGATTCACTCCTTCCATAATTAATAAATGTTGTTACAAATAAAATTTAGTGTCCCTCCACAAATTATGATACATTTTGGATTCATTTTCTCGATGTTATTAATTAATTAACTAATGGGATCATTTCTACCTCATGAGATGTTTTTTCTTCCATATGTTTGGAGCATTCAAATAATTCATTAATGAGCATATTTTGACTTTATGTTCAACATAGACGTGGATCATTGAATCCTATGTTATATACAGCTAGAATCAATGAATTTGGAGATGTTTTCACTAAGTTATGCTTACATTACATTGGTGGGGCCCATTCTGTCCTCCCGGAAACATTTCCAAATTAAATGATTTTTTTCAGGCCTCTAAATGCTCTAATAAACCTTCACTCATGTAGACAAAGTTTTATCCAATAAATCAGGTATTTCAACAAAAAAATAATCACACAATTTAGAATAATAATGTAAATTTTATGACCAAAATACCCCTATTATAAAAATCTTTCAAATTTCCAGATTTAACTATTTTTTTGCATTTGAGCTCAAAATACCACTAAAACCTAAAACGTGACAATTGATCATACAATAACACTATGGTGGGATTATAAACAATTATTTACAGAATAAAATGTATGAAAATGTGAGCTTTATCTAGTTTATACCTAATGCAAAGAGATCTATCAATTCTTGGAAGGCTAGAATATATTTCTACTACCGGATCCTCTTCTTCTAGAGATCCTTATTTTATTAATACTATTATTGATTCTAATTTGATTAGAAGTATTGTTTCAGAAGAGTTGTAGAGTGTGTTGGTTGATTCTTCTACTTATCATCTGGATGATTTTCAACTAATAAAATATTCTGGTGATTGTATCTATGAATTTTTTAGAGAATGTGTAAATGAAGCTATATGTGATAGGGAAACTATAACCGAACTATAAAGTATTACCTTGTTAATATTTATACAAAAAATGAGCTTAACTATCAGTTCAAGTTTTTATCTGAGAATATAAGGTTTCCTTTTATTACTAGGTCTTCAAGTATTAAGTGATTTATTTGAAGGAGTTATCCCCTTTAATAAAGGCATTTCTGGAATAGAAGGAATACTTCATAAGGATAATGGATCATAGTGACAGTATCATCACGTAGTTTGTATAGTTGATAGAGCCTTTTATATATACTTCAAAGACTACAATGATTACTCCTCCAACTATCCTTATGATATCCTTTGTCTCTGCACCTATTTTAGTACCTATTCATACTACCTCAATTATATTTATTCCTTTTAGTATTAATCCCATAAAGGCAGTCAAAAATATGAGAATAGTCTCATTCAGTATTGTGTTCAAGCCTCCTGCACCTCATTCTTCCCCTACTCCCATACCTACTATTGCTAGAAATGGAAAACCATATTTAATCCCACCTCCATTCATGATGAGGATTATTCAGAATCTAGTTAGGATATGATATGTACTTTTTTATTTTGATGTAATTATTTGACTTCAATACTAATGAAAAATCAACCCTCTTTATTCATTTCTCTTTCCTATGATATATTTTCTCTTCTTTCTAACTTCTTGATAATCCCAAAATGGTCTTTAGGATATGAAGAAGTCAGGTAATACAACACAAGAGAAATCCCTAAAAGAGGATTTAGAGAAATTATTATCCAACAAAGTAGAGCTAACAATATTGGGAATGAAGAGAAGGTATAGAAATCATCATCAGTACCTTGCACCATGGAAATCTATATAGGGAAATGCTATCCAATCAGCTATGCGAGGTGTGGGACTAGGTTCCATAAATGAAGTAGATATTGGGGAGGGGTAGTTCTATTGTAGTCAGTTCATTGGACAATTGGGTCATGTACTAGTCCTTATGCCTCTGGGTCTACAGGTCATGTAAGGGTTCCTACTCAACCTTGTTAAAAAAAGATTATCCAAAAATAAATAAATAATATAAGGCCTTGGAACCATTTAGACCAGACCAAAATGGGTATAATGTGTATAATTATTATAATTATTGGTTTGTATTGTTCTCTATAATATGTTGAAAGTTATGATATTTGTTTTAATCTCTATACTTCATTGAAATCCATTATTTTTACTTTTGTTTTCAATTGTGATTTTTTATCATAAAAAATGGGTAGATTGTCGGATCAATTCAAAAATTCATTATTTTAATTCTCCCAAATAATGTTTCCTTAATTAATAACTACCTATTTTTTGGATTATTTAATCACAATTATATAATTTACACGAAATTTATCTAAGTTAAAACTGTTACCGTTAGTTAAATTTTTCTATCGCTAGAATATATTTACTACCATCAGTTTACTTTTACTACTGTTAGAAGAGTGGTAATTTTTCTAGAACAAATTTGTATCCACCACCTCTAAGTTCATTACTGCTACCACTCAAAGTAAATTTCTACCATCAGCTAAAGTCTTCTACTTCCAATGTACTTATGCTACCATTTTAAGGATCTTTCCACCATCAAGAAAACTCTTGATACCACTAGTTAAAGTCTACTACCATCAGAAGATATTCCTTGACATCAATACACCTTTCATACCACTAGTACACTTATGATACCACTAGTTCAATATTCTATACCACCAAAACAAGTGTACTATTTTCATTTTAAGAATTATACCACTAGGATTAGTCTTCTACCTTAAATTGAATCATGCTACCACCAGTAGATATCTATGACCGCCAAATGAATCTTTTATCATTAGAAGAGATGTCCTAATGTCAATAAATTTATCTTATCACTCATACACCTATTCTAACTCCAATTAAAAATGTGTTAAAAAAATCACGAGTCTGTTTCCATTATTTTAATAATGTTACCTCAAGGATTACTCTTATACCATCAGTTGAAACATTTTATCTTTAGTAGATATCTACTACCACCAGTTCTTTTTCTTCTACTTCCAATCTAAACATGCTACCACTAGAAGAATCATCTACCACCAATTGAAAGTTCTAATTTTTTAGTCATCTAAAATTAAATTCAAATTATTTAATCCAATGAATATTTTATGTAATTTAATAAAACTCATAGGTTTGGTAAGTATGATGATTTAAGAATAATTATTCTTAAAAAGGATACTCGTATTCATTGAAGAAAAAATCAGAACTTCCAGAGTTGTTGATTGATACGAGGATTTATCTTATTTTATTATTATCTTATAATTGATAATTGTATGTCCTAAAAAATATAAATATAAGTATCCCCTCATGAAAAATTGATGTTTGGATGAATGACTGGTTGGTGTAATAAGTGAATGTGAAAGCTTAAGGGTCCCTTAAAGAAATAGGATTGTATGTGCAGTATACAACACTCTGTTTTCATGAAAAAAATAGAAACATTTCAAAAAACATTCCAAGTGAATTCAAGGATATATTTCAAGAAAATATAGAAGAATAAGAAGAATACCATTTCTAATCATCTCAATATGATCAAATCAAGGGAACCACATAATAACTCATACAACCTTTATCTCTTCATATTTTTTTAATTTATGTCTGATTTGTTCTTGATGTACTTGAATATTTATTGAGCACAATCACCTACACTAAATTGGATATTACCAAGATGTTATCTTCACTCCTTCTTTATATCTTCTCTCCCATGAATAAATATTGAAGAGGCTATGTGTACCCTAGACTACTTGTGTATAGTAGTATTAAAATATCAATATATTTTGTGGATCAAGTTTACTGTTTAATAAACATGCTTGGAATTGGGAGACTATCAAGCAGAGAGGATTAGGTATCATATTGAGAGTGAGCCTCTTGTATTTATTTCAATTTTGTGTTATTTAGTTTTTAATTACAGTGTTTTAAAAATTCACTTATAATTTCAAAATTCTTTAGAAAAACAATACATTCAAAGTTATCTTTAATCAGTGTTTTATATATTGTGTTTGATACTATTAAATTTTTTTCAAAAGATAAAGTGGATTAAAAAAATTAACTAGGTTGTGATCAAGAATTTGAGAAACATTTTGAAACTATAAAATTAGATATTTATACTATTTTAGTTAATAGGGATATTTTCTAAATTGGGGGATTTTTTTAAAATGGGTTTTAAAAAGAAATTTTAATTGGATACTCAATTCACTCCCCTCTTGAGTACTCCACTCTGACAAAAAATCATGCCAAAATATATGATATAATAAACTCTTAAAATAATTTTAATTTTAATTTATTAAATAATATCAATTAACTTCCAATTAAATTAAAATACATGAAACATTAAGAATTAAAATTCCATACAATGAAAAGACATATATTCAAAAATCCGTAAGTTTAATAGTGAATATAATTAATCCCCTAGAATTTATATTCTAATAAATCAGCTTGATCTTCTTCCATATAAGATGGTTATAGATAGACTTTATCTCAAAATATTTTAAACTCTTTGGAAGTTAAAATTTATCTACTATAAAAGTTAGGTAAAAAGAAAAAACAACCCCCCACCATTAAAATGAGTTAAAGAAAAGATAAAACTATAGATAAGAGTATGTAAAAAATTAAAAGTTACCAGGTACAGATGATGTAAACTCAGTTCCAAGTATGTATTATCTTCAAGTATTGTGAATTAATTCTTTGGAAATTGGACTTTATTAGGTCTAGAAGTATGATCAAATAGAACTTTAAACTCTAATGTATTCGTAAATATTTAATTCTCAAAAACAATAATCTCTTTTGTAAAAAGGTATGGTGTTCACAAAATGATTGAATTATATTTGAGGAAACATTTATCCTATAGTATCTACCACTATAACATTTAGTAAAAAATATTTATTTACTTGGAACAGAGTAATTAGGTAGATAGGTATTTCTTTCATTGAATGAAATTCCTAGTGTATAAGTAGTCATTGTTTCTCAATTTCATATACAACTTATAAAATACATTCTTTATAGTAGTAATGTTTATCAAAAACCTTTTCAAACTTTCAACCTCAAACTTTATATTAATAACTTCATTCACATACTATGAGAATTATTCACCCTTTCCTTTCTTTTCTTTTTCTGAAATTGTGATATTGTCTGACTTTAATTTAAGTTTTAATTAAATAAAAAATTTAATTCCATTATTTTCAAAAGTCATATTATAAATCTAGTATTTTGACTTATCCAACTCTAAATAAATATTTTTATTCTCATTATTGAATTTTTCTAGTCTATCATATATTAATGTAATAGAACCAGTATTATATTTCAACTAATGATTGATTTTATCAATTTCACTCTTAAGTACCGTATTTTTCATTATAAGTTTAGAAAGTTCAAATTTACTTTAATAGAATTCCTATCTCATCCACTAACCTATTTTCTCTAATCTAGTAACTTGAAAAGAAATTAATTAAATATATTGAATATTACCCTCATCTTATGATGTTACCATTTAGTCATATGAAGAATAAGGATAACCAAGATCTAAATTCAAATTAGTAAGAGAATTAATTGTCATATTTTTCATAAATTATTTATAATTATGTATAATATTTTCATAATATCCTATAAACTTTTAAATATTATCACTATATTCTAATGAAATTTCAAAATTAATATCTCCCACACTCACACTCCAAGTATCCAAAGCATTCACACTTTTCTTCTATTTTCTTTTAGAAGACTTATTAGAATATTTCATATCCCTTATATTTAGATTAAGATATCTTGTATAAATATATATGGGATTCATACATTCAAAATAGATAGTTTCTTAAGAATATTTCTTTTTGTACTTATCTTTTATGTTTTCCAGTTGTCTCTTTGGAAATTTTTCTTTCCTATATATTCATTCATCCTTTTTGTAAACTGATAATTTTCTCTTTCACTCATTTTTTTCATAACTACTACCTTGAGATGAATTAGGCTTCAAAGTACAAGCTATGGAATTTGATCCTTTATAAGTAGATGTAAAAGAAATTACATTATTTTTCTTCTTATTCTTAGCATCGGATTTCAATATAATTTCATACTAGATAAACATTAAAATAATATATTCAAGACTAAGTATGAAGATATGTTTAGTATCATCAATCACAATACTTTTATATTGTCATTACTTTGGTAATATATCAATAATTTTCTCCACTAATTGATCATCTAAATATTCCTTCTTGATAAGGAATTGAAGACTACTCATAATAGTAATTAACCTGTTATTCATTTGAGCTACAAACTCACCAAGCATAAAATCAAAACTTTGATAGTCAATCCTAAGCATGGAAAGTTTAGTCACCAATAGTTTTGAAGTTATGAAGTGAGAAATGTCAAGATTATTCTAAATACCTCATGCAGTTCAACATGATAAAACTTGAATTTAGAAATTCTTTTGAATCAAAGACATTGAAGTGTTTACACATGGAAATTCAATCGAATTTTTTTCTTCCACCATGAATAAAATTATATACTTCTTTATCTAAAATTTGGTAACATCCGTTTATCATAATAAAATTCTACACACTATTATAAATTATATAAGTATCTATCTTTTCGTGTCAATATTCATAATCATTACCATCAAATATAGGAGGTATGTTTGGATTGAGATTATCAATTGAACTAAAGTTAAAACCTTACACCATGAAAAATATATTATCTACAACATAATTAGTGTAAGTTAAGATAAAAATTATAATAAATTAATGGAAATTCAAAAAAAAAAGATCATAAATGGTATCAAATTTAGATACCTTATATGATACAAAGTGTTGTCCCTGATATTAATGGGAGAAAAAACTACATAATAGGGTTAATTGTAGTTTTTTTCCACCTCAAGTGTAAATTGATGAGAGTTATGAATTTACAATCAACCCATAGAATCAAAGTATCAAAGTTTAAATGTAGTGTAAATTAAATAATTGATATAAATAATGTTAACATAGTATAAATAAAATAAATATTAAAAATATTAATCATAATATATGGTATTGTTTTGGCCAAAGTGTTATGTTCTACAACCCAAATTGAAGAACCCGATCTTACTACTAGTATAATGTAAGTATAGGATTGATCCATAGGGAGAGAGAGTTAATGCATTCTGTTTACCTGGTTTGTGATTAATTAGGTAAAGATTGCAGAAATTTAAAGACCATATTTGATTTTACAAATATAAAGTAACCGATTATTTTATTTCTTGATGAATTTCTTTAAAGACAAAGAAAATCGTAAATAAAAATTGGTTCTAATGATAAATGGGAAGAATTCATCGAGGATGAGGATTTATCAAGGTCATCAATAAATAGATTTGATTATCATGTTGTGTTGTTTATAATAACACACATCTATGGGTTTCTAAAATAACAGAACCCCCTTGGTCTGGAGTGTTTTGTTTGAATCAATATGAACCAAATCCTTGGTCTGGAAATTGAGACCTATTAATTTTATTAACTGCAGGACCTTCTGAGACGACATGTTCACCCAATGACCATAGGTGTTCTTTGTCGTAATTCCTATGAAGATCCCTAGAAATTCCATTCTTGTTCTGATATGGGGTTTCTAGTGAGATTCAGTAAAAGGTTTTGAGGGATTTATGAGAGAAACATAAATAACACAAATAAAAAAAGATGATTTATTAACAATGAACCATACTCATCCATAACCCCAACACATGGCGGATTTAGCTATACATGGAGTAAATAATGACTAACAAACTCTTAATACCTGAGATAAAAATTGCAATAGCTTCAGAAATAAGATCGTTGGGAAGAAAGAGTGGCAGCACCTCCTCATTTTTTTCAAATCCCCTCATCTATTTTTTCCTTCTTGGTTCAGAGGGGCTTCCATTCTATTTATTGAATTTAAAACTACATAGCGTGTACCAAATGCACAAGGTGTGTGGTCAAGTAAACTTGAATTGGCTTCGATTTCTCCACTGGTAGGTGGTCTATCGTACCACCCTTGACTTTGAAGGTCTTGACAGTCAGTTGGTGGGGGTACACAGTGTGTAGAGTCACCCCACATGGCGTGTAGTATCAACTTCAGCCACCAACCAATTCTAAAAGGGGGAACACGGTGTGTAAATGAATTGTAAGTGGCATGTAAATATGGATGGAAACATGGGCGTGTACTCGGTTTGGTTGATTTGTGTCTTGGAAAAGGTACATGGAGTGTATATACTATAATACCCCAAGCTTACATGGTACGTTTCTCTTTGAATAATACAACAACTTTTGTTGTACGCAACTTTGAGTTTTAGCACACCACGACCAATCAAACTAGCCGTTTAAAAAGTAGTTATGAATAGTAATACCCACTTTTTTTAAATTTTTTAAATTTTATTTTTTAAAATGGAATTCATTTTTCGATTTGGAATATCAAAATTAGCTTAGAGTGAATTGTTGGTATTTTTCTGAAATCTTTCAATTTTTGATGAATAGTGAAAAACATTGCGTTATTGTTTAAAACTGACTTTTTATTTAAATAATTATTTTTAATTTAAATTTATTTTAAATTAAAAATAGATACATAATACCTATATTATACAAATTTAATTCATTGGATCCATTTTATAATAATATTATATATATATATATAATTTTATTGAACTTTTTAACGTCTTTTACCCACCTTCTAGGAACATTTGAAAATTTGCATAAAACATAATTTTACTTCTTCTGTGGATTGAATTTCAAAAATTCAACAGACACAGTTATCATCAGTAAGTAAAATGTGGTTCAATCGGATGAAAATAATTTTTGGTGAATAGTAACTTTTGAATTTTATTTATCACGGTTAAAAGTAAATAGGGTAATTAAAGGTAAAAATAATATTATAATTACCCAAAAACATGTACTAATTATATTTTATAGGTTTATCTATACCAAAATCAACTTGAGGACAAACATATTATTTTTTTTGATTCACTTGGATTAGATTAGGACATTTATTATATTTTACTTAAAGAAGTGTTAAAAGTGTTAAATTCAAATTTTATTAACTAAACCATTTTTAATATAGAGTTATACATAAGATAAATTTGACTATAAATATTCATTATAAATATAAAATGATTTCCTTCATCATGGTATTTTATTTAGAAATTTTAGACATTAAATAATTAAATTTATTTATGACATAATAATGAGGCAGTAATTACCTTATTAATGAAAAATTAAAATAATTGATGTTATATATACTAAAATAAATTTAAATTGAAACTTTTAATTCCATATATGAATTTTATAGGAGAATATGCCATGTTATAGTTGATTAAAAAAATTTTGAAGTAATCAAGTTGTTATGACTTTCACAAAACCCAAATACTAAATAGTGTCCAAATTGACATAAATGAGTTTTTAAAACAAATACTATTTTATTAAATGATATAATATTAATAAAAATATAATATTCATCCAAAGGACTTAAATAATTTTAGATATGTCATTAATAAACAAGTTTAGGTTCACTTGTCATTTTATATTAATTTTATTAACCATATTGTGTAAGAATACAAGAAGAAATGGTAAGAGATAACTATTTAAGTAAGAGTTAAATCTAAAAGATAAGGTTAATATGGTGAATTAAACTTGTCTAAAACCTATTGGTTGAGATGATTTAGACCCATACCGACCTTATACTAGAAATAAATCCATTTTTATCTATTAGAAATCGAAAATTATTTTATAATAAATTAATATTTCAAGCTCTTCCTAAAGTTCCCCTCACCTCTCTTATAAAAGGGTACTTACCCTTCTCTCAAATTGACACCTACAAATCCATTTTCCTCATCCAAAACCTACTCAAATATACTCCCAACTACCCTAAAGTAAACTTAGAGGACTTAATTTTATTACAAAACCAACCTAAGGATCCATTTTGTTCAAATCAAAATGAAACACCTGAAGAAGAGGTAATTATTTCACCACCTCATTCAAAGTTCTTTTCATCTTCCACTTTCTATTTCTTTTTTATTTCCATACCAAAATAATAAATCCAGTACCTTATATATAATTTTATGTTATTATAAATATGGTACACCCATATTCATTATTCTATCCATCCTATGAATGGAAAAGTCACCATAAGTGTGTACGTACGGCTTACTGTCTCCACGGCGTGGTGTAGTTTGTTATTCAACACTTCATTATTTGTATGGGTATAATAATGATTATAATTGATTTAAATAATAAATATAATTTTTTAATGATTCTTTATATATAATATACCATTCTATTACGTACAATTTCACCATCAATAGAATGATATTGTCACTTGTACATACGTATGGCTTACCGTCTCCATGACATGATGAGATTTCATTCCCCATCATAACCATTAAATAATAATTTTCATTTGATGATTAAAAATATAATGTTAAAGAACTTAATATTATTCTGGATATTAATCAAATACATCATATCCATAATAAACATGACTTACATAACAAAACATATAAAGGAAAATGAATCAGTTTACACTCGAAATAATGAAACTATTGAAATATTATTAACAAATCAATATTAGAGGATCATATTTGATATCATATTTATGTTTTTGGTTATTTCATAATTTAATAACAATGATTTAACAATTATACAGGATGTTAACTTACCCTATACAAATGAAAAGTACAAGGTAAGGGTTAATTTTACAATCTCTTTAATATTCGATGTTGTTTATTCGTATATATCTACTGGGACTTATTTATCATCCACATCTGCATTCCTTAAAATGTATTTCAAAAACTTATTAATAATTTATAGACTATGTCTTAAAGTAATTTATACCCTTTTTGACTTTTTATAAAAAAAATTGAATGGAATCTTTCTGTCATTTTCCAAACAAGGTACTTTATGACCTTTTCAAAAAATTAAGGAAGGAATGTTTTTAACTTATACGGAAGGTGAGGATATTTTTCACCATTATAACACCTTTGAATATTCCCTTACAAGATTATAATAATATTTTCAAAATAAGTGTTTTCTTTTATAATTACGCGACTTTTAAATGATTTCAACATAGAAAGAGATATTTCACCCAAATAGTTTTTGGATTGATTTCATCTATGTCAACATCCTTTGTTAGATTTTACACTTGTTTGAATTTTTTTTATTATAAAATATTCTATATTGTATTGAAGTTTTTGTGATATTTTTTACAATGGATGTGCTATTTTTATACCATTCATGGTTTATGGTTAAATTATTAACATTTAGTTTGATAGTTTTAATATGAATTTTTATGTTATGTTTCAACCTTTTCATATGAGGAATTCATTTGACGTAATAAGTGATGGGAAGGGTTGGATATAGCCTCTCAATGCATCGGTAGTTCTCATGAGATAAAATAGTGTCTTGGCATAAGTCTTCAACAAAATATTTATTTATAGACTTGGCACGAGGCCTTGACTATGTGGTTATGATGTCTGGCATTATGCATTCCATCATTATGAGATCAGTTATTGATATTACATGTGATTATTCAACTAGTAGAATATCCATGTGAATAAGTAAATGGAATTATTTGATTTATCTTTTCAATATTATGCTGAATTTTAAGTTTAAAAGGCTTTTGTTTTAGTCTTATACATTGCCTTAAATTTTTATACTTATTTATGATAGTTTCTACAATATTTTTAACCTTACCGAGCATCTGATCTCCCCCTTTCTTATGTTTTATTTTTTCCAGGATGTGAATAAGTATATTATGACTGACCTTTAGGGATAGGCTAAGGAATATGAGTGTGTTAAATGGAGACACAATGTTATTTTTTTTCATTTCATAATGTAATGTGAAACCTATGTATATATCTAGTACTTCCATGGCCACTAAACTGGTCGATATTTCAGGACTTGATCTCTTGTGATCATGACACTATTATGTAATAATGCACCGACACTAGGTAACTAGGTTCAGGGTGTTATAGTTGGTATTAGAGGAAGTTTAGTAAAAAACTTGGAAACTATATTTGGAAAAAAAAACTCTGATTAGATAATATTACCCTAATATATACTTTGAGGATTAGTATAGAATAACATCCAAAAAAATTGGTAATGTAGATATTATGTGGGTTTTCCAAACAATACATCCCTATATGAATACTACAAGTGGAAGTGGTTCTGGCACAGATGTACCTAGGAGTGAAAACTCCGACAAGAAGTTTTAGGCTTGACCCGGGGTATCCTGGTACACAACAATGGGTCTTACTGTGCACCTGGTTTGACACGGGGGATATTCTTAGGATAATTCACATTTTCTTTACCAATCATTATGATGGATTTATGAGTAAATATATCCCCAAAAAAAACTTTTATATGATTATGGATTATATTCATAAACTGTTCGATTTATTTTAGGTATTTTACAAGTTTAGAAATATGTATTGTGATTCATTAACTAACCTAGTTTGTGTCATTGTTTAGAAATGGCACCTAGTAAAAGGAATGGAAACCATATCAATGAACTTAATCCATGTAGGTAATTACCTCCTACTCAAGATAATTATAATGGAGCTAGTGATTCAATTAGTGTTGAACAACTTATAACCATACTGGGACAACTCAATCAGGTTATAAATAATAATCTTACCCGTATAGAGCACCCTAATCCAAAACTAGGAGGATCAATGTTAAACCACTTCATGAGGAAACAACCACTAAAATTCAATGGGACTACAAATCCATTTGTATATGAGCAATGGATATGTTCCTTAGAGAAAATATTTCATGATTTGGGGAGTAGTGAAAGGGAAAAGGTTGTCATGGCAGTTCATCGCCTCACAAGAGATGTATATTATTGTAGGTCATTAATTCAAAACACAAATAAGGATAAATAAGTATCAAATATGGAATGGAGGGATTTTAAATAGATTTTCTTAGAAAAATACTTTCCTCATGAACATCAATCAGATGTGGAAATGCAATTTCTGAGTCTGAGGAAAAAGTAAGATGAGAAGTTCACAAAGTATGGGCCAACTTTACAAGGTTATAAAGGCATGTTGTAGATTATATATGTAACCCAAGAAGTAATATTAGTCGATTATTTGATGGGTTAAAACCATTTATCCATCGAGCATTAGTCTCATAATCCTTCTCACCATACGAATATATAGTCCTATGCTCTATCAAGATAGAAAAATAATTATCTAAGTCTTATGCCTTTAAATTGAAGCAAGAGAAGAAGAGATCTTTTGAACACTCTAGAAAATGAAATAATGGGAAGAAGGGAAAATTTGAATTTCTATCCTATAGTAATTTTTGGAAGAAACACCCTGGTACATGCTTAATGGGGATGGTAGTGTGTTACAAGTGTGGAGAAAAAGTCCACCAAGCGCTTGATTACAAGGGTAAAAAAGAGGTTGTCAATGTTTAATGATACAATTGTAAACAAATGGGGCATTATGCAAATCAATTTCCTAAGCATTAAGTAAACTTATCTCAGAAAATGACAAGGGAGAAAGGCCAAGCTTATGCGATAAAAACTACTGAGGTTGAAGTTCCTAATGATGTTGTGGCAGGTAATTTAATCGTTTCCTTAAAATTATCCAATAATTTATTTGATTCTGGTTCATCACATTCTTTCAAATCTTCCCAATTTTCTATGAAAATTATATATTTCCAATTTCACTTATTAAGGGAGTTTTTAGTCAAAAATCTTAAGGAAAGTATCATTGAAACAAAGTTTTTTCAATCAGTTTTCATTATAGCATACAAAAATTCTTTATCTACTGATATTATTGTCATACCCATTATTGAATTTGATATAATCCTTGGTATGGATTGGATTTCATACCATGATGTTAAAATTTATTGTAAAAATAATGAGGTTACAATTTTTTATGATGATAAGGAATCCCTTATCTTTGGAGTAGAAACATCACCATCTAATTCTCATCTAGATCCACCCCCAGTAGCTCTAATAAATTCAATTATTGGGGAGGAAAGGAGTTAAATAACTATGGGTGAGGAAAGGAATGTTCAAGTATAGTACGTACCTACTGTGCAATAATATGTTGATGTGTTTCTAGAGGATTTACCTAGACATCCTTCAGAATGAGAAATTGATTTTTCCATTGACTTAATTCTTGCTTCAAGGCCCATATCGAAGACCCCTTATAGAATGGACACTTTGGAATTAGTGGAACTAAAGAAACAACTAGAGTAATTGAGTAATAAAGGATTTATTCTCCCTAGTTTTTCTCTATGGGGGATTCGTTGTTCTTTTTTATAAGAATAAAGATGGATCTATGAGTTTGTACATTGACTACAGGGAGATCAGTGCTATAACAATAAAGACAAAGTATACCCTACCTCACATTGATGATTTATTTGATCAAATACATGGAGCTAAATATTTTTCAAAGATTTACCTTCGATCTGGATATCATCAGTTGTGTGTGAAGAATTAATACATTCCAAAGATAGAATTTCAAACAAGGTATGGGAATTACAATTTTACAGTAATTCCTTTTGGACTGACTAATTCACCATCTGTTTTCATGGATCTAATTAATAGCATTTTCAAGGAATATCTTGATGACTTTTTAATGGTATTTATTGATTATATCTTGGTATACTCCAAAAGCTATGAGGATCATAAAAATCACTTGCGCACTATTCTGAATACTCTTAGAATAAATTAATTATATAGGAAGTTTATCAAGTGTGAATTCTGGCTTTAGGAAATTCATTTTAATGGGAATATTGTCTCTAAGGATGAAATATCTGTTGATCCTTATAAGACAATGGAAATAAAATAATTTCTATTACTGACAAGTATAACCGAGGTACGCAGTTTTATTAGTTTAGCAGGTTACTATCGGCATTTCGTCCAGAATTTTTCCTGATTGGCTGACCCATTAACCAAGATCACATGTAAAGGGGTTAAATTTGTTTGTAAAAAATTGTGTGAAGAATGTTTTGAAGAATTGAATAGAATATTAGTCAATGCTCTTATCTTAACTCTACCATTGAGGAATGATTGGTTTGTTATTTATAGTGATGAATCAAAGAAAGGACTTGGTTGTTTCCTTATGCAGAATGATAGAGCCATTGCCTATCCATCACGATAGCTAAAACTTCAGGAACAAAACTATCTTACTCATGATCTTGAGTTGGAAATAGTAATATTTTCTCTAAAGATATGGATACATTATCTCTATGGTGAAAAATGTGAGATATATACTAATCACAAGAGTTTAAAGTATATTTTCTCATATAAAGAACTCAACGTGAAGAAGAGGTTATGTCTCGAACTACTAAAGGATTATTATTGCACAATAAACTATCATTCGGTGAAGGAAAATAAGGTGGAAAATGATTTGAGAAGAAAGGATCATGGAGTTCTGAACAAGATGAGAGTTGAAAGGGATCCTATGTTCATGGATCTAGTAAATATGGATATGGTAATAATCGTGGAAGGGGAAAAATCAATACTTTTTCAAATGGTTTCCAAACCATCTTTACTATAAAGGATAAAAAGTTATTAAACTGATGACGAGGAGTTTCAAAATAAAATTAAAGCTGTGAGTGATGGGAGATTGACTGAATTTGTATATAAAGATGGAATTTTGAAATTTGGGAAGAGGCATTTTGTTCCCAATATACCTGATCTAAAAAGGGAATTGTTGGGTGATGCTCATAGATTCAATTTCTCTATACACCCTGGTAGCATTATGATGTATAGAGATATGAAGGAACATTTTTTGTGGGACAACATAAAGAGGGATATTTCCGATTATGTGTCAAGATGTATGATTTTTCAATAGGTGAAGGTTGGAAGACAACATCCTAGAAGATTCATGCAACCTCTTCCCATACCTGAGTGGAAATGGGATGATATTATGATGGGCTTTTTCATGGGGCTACCAAAGACTCCTAGAAGGAATGATGCAATATGGGTCATTGTTGATCGTCTGACCAAGTAAACACATTTTCTTACTATAATATAAGATTTACCACATGAACGTTTAGCAATACTATATATTAATGAAGTTGTAAGACTTCATGGTGTACCCCTATCAATTGTTTCTGATCGTGATCCCTGTTTTACATCAATATTTTGTAAAAGCCTTCAGAAATCCCTATATACTGAACTTCAGTTGAACACTAACTACCACCCTCAAACTGATGGACAGTCAAAATAGAATATTCAAACCTTAGAAGACATTTTGAGATCTTGATCACTTGACTCTCAAGGTATGTGGGATCATTATTCACCTCTGGTAGAATTTTCCTATAACAATAACTTCCATTCAAATATTCATATGACACCATATGAAGCGTTATATAGAAAGATATGTTGCACACCAACTTGTTGGTATAATTTTGGTTAAAGAAAAATCATAAGCTCAAAACTTATTGAGAAAACAATGGAAAAGGTGAAGATTATTCAAACCCATATCAAAGCAACTCAAAGTAGGAAAAAGTGCTATGTCGATAACTGAAGGAAGGATTTGGAATTTCAAGTAGGAGATCATGTTTCCTTAAAGGTATCTCCATGGAAAGGTGTTATACTATTTGATAAGAAGGGAAAATTAAGTCCCATGTACATCGAACCTTTCGAAATTCTAGAACGAATTGGAGTTGTAGTTTACCATTTGTAAATTCTTTCATGTCTCTCCAAAGTTCATGATGTGTTCCATGTATCACTGTTGAGAAAATACATGCCTGACCCAAAACATGTACTTACATATGAAGAAATAGAACTGGAACTAGATCTGTCTTATTGTGAAGATCCTCTCAGGATTATTGATACCAAAGAACAAGTATTGAGAAATCATACGACTCATCTGGTAAAATTTCTTTAGAAAAACCATAAAATGGAAGAGGCAACGTGGGAACCTAAGGAACTTATAACGAAGAACCACCCGAATCATTTTACGCAGTAATATTCTAGAAATTCCTAGGAAGAAATTATTTGAAGGAGGTAAGAATGTAATACCTCAAGCTTCCATTGTATGTTTCTCCTTGAATAATACAATAGCTTTCGTTGTACACAACTTCGAGTTCTAGCACACCACGACCAATCAAACTAACCGTTTAAAAAGTAGTTATGAATATTAATACCCACGTTTTTGAAATTTTATAAATTTTATTTTTCAAAATGGACTTTATTTTTGGATTTGGAATATCAAAATTATCTTAGTTTGAGTTTTTGGTGTTTTTCTGAAATCTTTCAATTTTTGATGAATAGTGAAAAACACTACGTTGTTGTCTAAAACTGACTTTTTATTTATAAAATTATTTTTTATTTTATTTTATTTTAAAGTTAAAATAGATACATAATACCTATATTAGTCCAATTTAACTCATTGGAGTCATTTTATAATAAGATTAGATATACAAAATTTTATTAAACTTTTTAATGTATTTTACTCACCTTCTAGGCACATTTGCAAATTTGCATTAAACACAATTTTACTTCTTCTGTGTATTGAATTTAAAAAATTAAAAAGACAAAGTTATCATCAGTAAGTAAAATGTGTTTCAATAGGATGAAAATAATTTTTGGTGAATAGTAACTTTTAAATTTTATTTATCATGGTTAAAAGTAAATTAGGTAATTAAAGGTAAAAATAATATTATAATTACCCCAACACATGTCCTAATTATATTGGATAAGTGTATTTAGACCAAAATAAACCTTAGGACAAAAATATGATCCTTTTTTATTCACTTTGATTAGATTAGTATATTTATTATATTTTACTTAAAGAAGTGTTGAAAGTGTTAAATTCAGATTTTATTAACTAAACCATTTTTAATATAGAGTTATAGATAAGATAAATTAGACTATAAAAATTCATCATAAACATAAAATTATTTCCTACATCATGGTATTTTATTTATAAATTTTAGATATTAAATAATTAAATTTATTTATGACACAATGATGATTTATTAATTACTTTATTAATGAAAGATTAAAATAATTGATGTTGTAAATATTAAAATAAATAAAAAATCAAACTTTTGAGGCCATTCACAAATTTTCTAGGTGAATATGACATGTTAGGGTTGATTCAATGTATTTGTTTCGAAGTAATCAAGTTGTTATGAGTTTCAAAAAAACAAAATACTAAATAGTGTCAAAATTGACATAAATGAAGTTTTAAAAAAAATACTATTTTATTAAATAATATAATATTACCAAAAATATAAGATTTAGACAAAGGTCTTAAATAATGTTATAAATGTAATTAATTAACCACTTTAGGTTCTATTTTTCATTTTATAGTAATTTTATTAACCATATAGTGTAAGAATAAAAGAAGACATGGTAAGAGTTAAACTATTTAACAAAGAGATAAATCTAAAAATAAGGTTAATATGGTGAACTAAAATTTTCTAAAACATCTTTTTTAGGATTATTTCGACCCATCCCCACTTTATCCTAGAAATAAATCTATTTGGAGCTTTAAGAAACCGAAAATAATTTTATAATAAATTAATATTTCAATCTCTTTTTAAAGTTCCCCTCACCTCTCGTATAAAAGGGTACTTCCCCTTCTCCAAAATTTACACCTCTAAACCATCTGTCTGAGCCAAAACCTGCTCAAATATCCTCCCAAATGACCTCACTTAAGCCTAGATGACTTACTTTGATCATAAAGCCAACCTAAGAATCCCTTTTGTTCAAATCAAATGGAAGCACCTGAAGAAGAGGTAATTATTTCACCACCTCTTTTAATGTTCTTTTCTTCTTCCACTTCCTCTTTCTTTGTTGTTTCCATACCAAAATAATAAATCCATTTACTTTTACATACTATGATTTTATTATAAATATGGTACAACCACATTCATTATTCTATCCATCCTATGAATGACATAGTCACCATACGTGCGTACGTACGGCTTACCGTCACCACGTCGTGGTGTAGTTTGTTATTCAACACTTCATTATTTAGATGGGAATAATAATGAGTATAATTTATGTAAATAATAAATATAACATTTTAATGATTATTTATATATAATATAACATCCAATTACATATGATTTCACCATTGATAGAATGATATTGTCGCTTTTGCGTACATATGGCTTACTGTCTCCACGACCCGATAATATTTCATTCCCCATCATAACCATTCAAGAATAATGATCATTTGATGATTAAAAAAATAATTTTTAAGAACTTGATATAATTTTGGATATGAATCAAATACATTATATTCTTAATAAACATTACTTACGTAACAAAACATATAAAGGAAAACAAATCAGTTAACACCCAAAATAATGATACTACAAAAATATTATTAACAAAGCAATATTAGAGGATAATATTTAATATCATATTTATGTATGTGGTTCTTATATAATTTAATAACACTTCTTTAACCATTATACATGCGGTTAATGTACCCTTGACTAAGGAAAAGTACAAGGTAAGGGTTAATTTTACAATCTCTTTTATATCTGATGTTGTTTATTCATAAGTATCTACTAGGACTTATTTATCATCCACATATGTGTTTCTTAAAATGTATTTCAAAACATTTTTACTATTTCCTAGAATATGGGTTAAATTAATTTATAACCTTTTTTTAATTATTATAAAAAAAATTGAAAGGAATCTTTCCGTCATTTTCAAAACAAGGTACTTTATGACCTTTTCAACAAATTAAGGAAATAATGTTTTTTTAACTTATACGGAAGGTGCGACTATTTTCCACCATTATAACACCTTTAAAGATTCCCTTACAATATTTTAAGAATATTTTCAAAATAAATTTTTTCTTTTATAATTACATGACTTTTAAATGAATTCAACGTAGAAAGAGATATCTCACTCAAATAGTTTTTGGATTGATTTCATCTATGCCAACATCCTTTGTTGGATTTTATGCTTGTTTGAAGTTGTTTTATTATACAATATTCCATATTGTATTTAAGTTTTTGTTATATGTTTTACTGTGGATGTGATATTTTTATACCATTCATGGTTTATGGTTAAAATATTAACATTTAGTATGATAGTTTTAATACTAATGTTTATGTTATGTTTCAAACTTTTCATATGAAGAATGCATTGGACATATTATATGATGGGAGAGGCCTTCTATAGCCCCTCGATGCATTGGTAGGTCTCATGAGACAAACTAGTGTGTTGGAACAAGGCCTTGACAAAATCTTTATATGTAGTCTTGGCACGAGGCCTTGAAAATGTGGTTATGATGTCTGGCATTATGCATTCTATCATTATGAGATCAGTTATTGATATTACATGTGATTATTATACTAGTAGAATATCCATGTGAATAATTAAATGGAATTATTTGATATATATTTTTCATATTATGATGAAGTTTAAGTTTAAAAGGATTGTGTTTTAATCTTATACATTTACTTAAATTTTTATGCTTATTTATGATAGTTTTCGCTATATTGTTATCCTTACTGAGCATCTGAGATCACCCCTTTATAATGTTTTATTTTCCCTAGGATGTGAAGAAGTATATTATGACTGACCTCTAGG